>LR880967.1:18203952-18217352 GCA_904067115.1 Aegilops sharonensis
TTTAAAAAGTTTCCCACCATTCAAATAAATGTTCAATTTTCATTTTTGAGAAATCTTTAACATGTTTTTAAAAAAGGCTCAAACATGTATATGAAAAATTTTATATGTATGAAAATGTAAAAGTTGTATCACGAAAATTTGAGAAAAGTTCAACATGTATCACAAATTTTTTATGCGTATGAAAATGTAAAACTTGTATTAAAAAAGAAGGTATTTATTTGAATAGAAAAATTAAAACAAAAGAAAAAGAGATAAATAAAAAGTAAAAAAAACAGAAGAAACCAGAGAAGACCAATAAAGATACCCAAAAAATAAACCTGCGTTGAAGGCTCTAAAACCGGTCTATGGGACCTCCCAGAACCATTTTAATTGACTGGCCCAGTAAGGTGAGCATGCCCAGCTATGTCGCACAGCTCGTATTCGGCATGCTTAGTGGCAAATTGTCACTAAAATGCACAAGCTTACTGGATATAGGCCGGCCCAACTATCTATGGTGTTCCATGTTACAGCTCGCTTGCATGGAAAATCGATATACCTTGCTCGGTAAAAAACCGGTCATGTTGGAATGAGGAAAAGACGCTACAGAAACCAGCAGCACGTGGCTTGGGGAAAAACCGGCTATGATTTTTTGAGAGCGTTAAAAAGTTCACGATTTCGAAAGAATCTTCATAGATTTATATTTTTTTTGGATTTATAGAAAACTGTTTATGAAAGTCAAATTATTCACAAAATGTAACAATATTAATGAATATAAAAAACATATAATGGATTTTAAATTATTCACAAATTTAAAAAATCTTTGTAGGTTTTTGAAAAATCATGAATTTTAAGATTGTACATGGGTTATAAAATGAAATGGAAAATCCCAAAGAATACCAGACATAAAGGACGAAAAGAAAGAATACACAGACAAAAAAAACATGAAAACCCCATGGGATTTAAAAGTTGGAAAAAAATGGTGAGGGGATGTTGTATGTAAGAGCATCTCCAGCCGCGCCCCCAACAGCCCCCCCCCCCCCACCCCAGGCGAATTTTTAACGCCGGTGCCGAAAATCGGCCCAGTCGCGCCCCCCAGGACCTCGTTTAGCGCCGGTTTGGGCATAATTCAGAGCCGGCGATCCCGCCCCGAACCCAAGCGCCCGGGTGTCGCCTGGGGGCGCCGGCAGAAGCGAAAAGTGGCATGGGGCCGCTCTGTCGGCGAAAGGAGGCCATTTTCCCGCTGTTTCCTCCCGCTTCCCCCCTCGGCTTCCCTATCATTCTCCATTCCTCCCGCCAAACTANTGTAAGAGCATCTCCAGCCGCGCCCCCAACAGCCCCCCCCCCCCCACCCCAGGCGAATTTTTAACGCCGGTGCCGAAAATCGGCCCAGTCGCGCCCCCCAGGACCTCGTTTAGCGCCGGTTTGGGCATAATTCAGAGCCGGCGATCCCGCCCCGAACCCAAGCGCCCGGGTGTCGCCTGGGGGCGCCGGCAGAAGCGAAAAGTGGCATGGGGCCGCTCTGTCGGCGAAAGGAGGCCATTTTCCCGCTGTTTCCTCCCGCTTCCCCCCTCGGCTTCCCTATCATTCTCCATTCCTCCCGCCAAACTACGCCTCCTCCCTTCCAAGCCGCCCGCCATGCCGCCGAAGAAGTACGTGATGCCCCGCGCCGCGACGGATCCTACAGCTGCCGCTGTCGCCCAGCCGAAGCAAAGGAAGCCGAGGGCGCCGCCGTCCAAGCCGCCGGGCATGACCAACGCCGACTGGAAGGCGGATGTGCAACGCCGGAGGCCGTCACCGCCGATAGGCGCAACAAGGCCAAGAAGGCCAGGGAGATAGCGGCGCACGCGGCAGCGGCGGCGGAGCAGGTGGAGCGCGCAACAGCCGAACAAGCCGAGGCGGTGCGAGGGGATGATGAATCCACCCGATGGGCATGGCCCGCACGCGGCCTGGAGCCAGCAAAGCGTCGGCTCTCCGGCCGGGTTCTCGTCGTCGCCACACCCATGGAGCACGCCGTCGCCGGGCTATGCCGATGGCGACGTCCACGGTGGTTTCAACCCCAACATCACCTTTCCCCATGGGCGCCCGGTCCAGAGTATGCCCTCGCCCGCGTTCGCCGGCGTGCAGTACCCTCCATACACGTACTCGCCGTCGTACTACGCAGCTTCACCGACGCCACCTCTCCGCCGCGGCCTCTACTCGCAAGCCTCCTCCTTGTCGCGTCTTGGCGACGTCGACGCGACGGAGGCCGACGTGGAAGACATCATCGTAGCCGGCTCGGCTGCCACCGCCGCTTCCCCAGGGTTCGCTACTCAAGACGGCTCGATCGATCTCGGCGACATGGATGCCGAGCTCGACTACGGCGAGGAAGAGCCGGAGGACGAGGAAGAGGAGGAGGAGGACGACGACAAGGAGGAGGAGCCGGCGCCAACGAGGAAAGGCAAGAAGAAGAAGAAGAAGAAGAAAGTTTCGGCCAAGACCGACGAGCCGCGCATCAAGTGGGCGACCAAGGAAGATGAGTGCCTCGCCAAAGCATGGAAGGTCGTCTGCCTCGACCCAATCACTGGCACGGACCAGAACATCGAGACATATTGGGACCGCATCAAGGCCGAGTTCGACGAGCGCAAGCTCGTCGACCCCTACTTCAAAGGCGTCCATATGAAGCGTGGGTCGAAGGCGACGGTGAACCATTGGGGGCTCATCCAAACGGCGTGCAACATATGGCATGGGATCGTCGAGGAGGTCGCGGCTCGCCCGGAGAGCAGCACCAGCGTTGAGGATCAGGTATAGCACGCCGTCCTCACCCTATTGCATTCGCCGTGTGCGCGCCCATGCGCGCGCTTGCGCCGACTGATGTTCTTTCCTTGGCGCAGCTGCTACGCATGTTCGCCATGTTCCGCGATGACAACAGCGACCAAGAGTTCAAGTATCTCCACGTCTTCAAGCGGATCGACAAGTACGAGAAGTGGGCGGCTGTCCGACGCACCCTCGCCAAGGCCAAGGAATACAAGCCGGACGCGCCGACCCCGGGCGCGGCCGTCGGTGCCCGGACGGCAACAAAGGGGCCAAGAAGGCAAAACACGCCGAGTCGGCTGCCGCACGCGTGCAAGAGTCCATCGAGCACTGCCTCGCCGACGCCAAGACCAGGGCCGCCCAGCGAGAAGAGAAAACTGAGGCGAGGTGGGCAGCTTTGATGACGAACAGTGCCGTCAAACTCGACTTGCTCCGGTCCAACGTCGCCGCGAAGAAGAGGAACAACGACCTGGCTTTCTTGATGGGCGGCGCTGACATGCTCCAGAGCGGCGACGAGAAGCTCAATGCGTGGTTCTTGGCGGAGCGAGACCTCATCTTGAACTAGATACCGGCGACGCCGCCGCCGCCGCCTAGCCCGACTGACGATGTCTCTGCGACGCCCAGCAGCACAAAAGCCGCACCGACCAGTCCAGAAGCCGCGCCGACTCCTCCCAGCCCGCGCACGCCGACGATGACACCGGAGGTCGAGCTCGACGTTTGATGCATTCCTTTCGCGTCTTTCCTTTTTTTTTGTGCGCCGAACTACTGCCTATCCTTTCATTTGATCGCTGAACTGTGGCAACAAGTCGCTGAACTATTGCGATGATCGCCGGATTGTGGCTTTTTTTTGGAGCAGGAACGATCGAGTTTGAATATGGGGCGCCTTGGGGGGCGGCACCTGGGGCGTGGCTGGGGCGAACTGAACCCCAGGGGCCAATCTAGCGTTGATTCGCCCCCAGGCCGCTCTTTTTCGGCGCCCTGAGGGGCCGAACGGCTAGGGATGCTCTAAGCTAGGTGATACAGATAGCCTAAAACAGGTGACCCAAACGGATCATAGACTCTTTAATCGGGATACAAATAAAATCATTTGGTCATTCAACAAAGTTTGTTGAGAAACCTCGGAATACCCGCCACTACACTCAATTGACCCATCCCACCGATGTCTCCCGCTCGTGCCAATGGGCCAGATCTGCATGCCGGTAAGGCAGGAGACCTAAAACAACACATGGAGAGGAATGCTGACGCTCACCACTAGCCGTAACTGAGGCTCGAACGAAGGTTTGAAAATACCTCCACCCCGCTTACACATTGTAAAGTCCACTCGAGAGAGATCTTGCTATCTTTGGCTATGGCACGCTACCACAGTGACATAGCTGGCAATAATGTAGTCAGAGTCACAATTCAATTATACGATTATATGACTTTATGATCCAAACAAACCCCTTTGATTATGTGATTATGCTTAGTAGAATACTAGCTATGCCCGTGCGGCGGCACGCCACACCTCATCGATACTTTGTGTTGAGATTTCATAAGTGGTAAAGTGGAGACTCATGTGTTGTTAATTTTTTGATTGTTTGATTGAATGCTAGATTGGCCATCATTTCTTTGCTCGGGCGTTCAAGAATCGTTGGTGTATAACTGGAATGATCGATTCTATGAGACCATAGCTTTGTTTTTTTCCCTTTAAGTTTGATGTGTTAGTATTTCTTTTCTTTATTATTTTCATTACACACGGGTGGTTGCATATGTAAATGATGAAAAACTTGGATGGATATCTTATAGTGGAGTTAAGCTAGAATAGACGATAAGACATCCTGAAAAGCAAGATTTTTTTACATAAAAACAATAGATATATTCCAAGGAAGTAACTAAATTTCAATACCAAGCACCAAAATTGTTGATTCGGTGATCTTTGCTGATTCAGATTAATTTGTATGGCCACTTGCGAGATTAGGGCCAGCGGAGAAGTTGTTTTTTTAAAGAAAATATGATTAGTTAGTTCATCAGAAGTTAAGATTAGAGCCGTAATCAAATTAAATAAGTGCCATTGGACTGCGACACTAACTCACGACATGTCGATATTACTACTTATGTTTGTGTAAAATGGATGAATGGAAAAATCTTTAGAATCATGTGCATAAAAAAATGTGCAAACTAATCAACCAAAAACAAAGCTTGTAAAATCTCTGTGCTGCCACATGAAAGTTTCATGCACGTAGTCACATCGTTTATTAATCTCATGCATACAGTTGCACGTACGTTGAGGTCTGGGATCAACTAATGATCTGCCTATCCGCATTCAGTACGTAGTTTTTAAGAGGGCTAAATTTCGAAAGTAAATGTGATTTAGGTGGTTTTTTTTTCATGAGAATACTTAATTCTTTCCTCAGTAAATGATAATGACAAATGTGAGCGGGTTAATTTGCACACCTACAGGTGGAGGTCAATGGTTGATCTCATTTTCTAAAAGGTTAGGTACGAGTTCTTATCTAGTTGCAGGCATGCTCTTGAGGTTGCGGTGGTTGTCTTGGTCGGGTATATTGTGTTGACGATGGTCTTGGGCCTCGGCACCCTTGTATCTGGCTCGGACGACGTCCCTTAAATGCTATTCCGGTGTGTGTGATCTTCGTTGGTTTCTCTTAATTAACCGATTCCATGTATGGTTTTGTACATGCTTGAAATATACAGTCTAGATTCTCATTTTGATAGCCAAGGGCCAAAACTTAATCCTTCGTCTTGTTATTTACTGAAACATCTTATTACCTTACCTTTCCCTGACCTTGGATTTCCCTTCCTGGGCAGAAGTTTGCCTTCGTTTGTTGCTTCCGTCAGCAGGATATTTTGTAAGAAATCATGTGAACTTTTATCTCTGAAAAAAATGTATTATATTTCTAGGTGCCCACTTATGTGAATAGATCTTTTATTGACATATAGGAGTGCCAACGTTGAAAGCTTTGGAATCATCGCCTTGTCGATGGTAGCAGTTCTGTGTTGCAGCAAACCCATATAATTAAGCTGTTGATTTTATCCACCAGCGCGCCAAGAAAAACAACGTGCAACCGCACTGCTGATACTCGTCACGCGATGAACTCCACATTCGGAGGCGCCGCGGAGAAGAGGAAGGCCGTGCACGCTGGGTCGGCGAGCCAGCCGTGCCAGTGCCAGTGCCAGGCCGTCGACACACGCCTCGACGCCGGAGTACGCGCGTGCGCTTAAGGCATGGTCGGCCTCCCCATGGACGGAAGTAAAAAAACAGAGCACTCACCAGCAAGTCGTGGATTTCAGCGGTCTCTGAAAATCTGCACTATCTGCAAAGCATGATAACAGACGAAGGTTTCAGAATCTGCAGATGTTCACGCTAACGTTTCGTTGCCATTATACTTAGCCTGTAACACTGGTATTTTCTTAGAGATTTGGTATCTTTTATGTCACAAACCCCGTGAGCTCAATGGGTCACCATCACGACGCTAGCCGATTCAGACCGAGGTTGACATGGTATCTGTGGCCATAATTTTGATCCATTGCCGAAAGTGTGTGATATGGATGTAAGCTAGTTCTGATGGTAGGTCATCCTTCGAGCAATTGGTGTAGACCATTTGGACATACATCCAATTCCTGAACCAATTGGTGCAGACTCGGCGGCTTTGAGCATCAGATATCTTATCTTGAGGAATATCTGTGGAAGTGCAGCTTTGTTTAGATTTCTTTGGAGAGTTTACAACATTAGGATTAGAAGAACAAAGCTTGTCCCCAGCTATGTAAGGCCCACTTTAATGTGGCAATCTTCTGCTTGCCACATCGATATCACCATCACTATTGTAATCACAATCCAGATGTTTAAACTCAAAACCAAGGATGAATGTAGAAGAATATTTTTTTTTCTTAAGGTATTTCATCTTAATTTTTTGTTCCTGATTATCAAGTTGATGGAGACGAATATTATATTGCAAATAAAATAAGCGGCAAAGCGAGATCCAGCGCCGACGTAACTGAAACAAAGGATGAAATTGACTGATGGTAGAGATGTACACAAAAACAATCCAGAAGGCCCAGGAATAATTACCAGAAAGCTTGACAACAAATTCATAAGCAGGAGCCATTTTGATTAATCCTTGTGTATAGGTGTATGATTAAATCTATTATTTTGTGATTACATTATTTTTGTACAAGTATAACAATGTATTTGATACTCGTAAATACAATTCAGTTTTGAAAAAAGGAACTTCGCCAAGGTCCCAAAATAATTTAAATTGGCAAATGATTATGCACATGTTGCACAATCGTTTGGCAAACATCATTTTCGGTCATTGCTCCATTTTTTATAGTATTATTTCAGGTACGAAAGAGTTAGTATGATACTATTTCTTTTCATGTAAAACCAAAAAATGTTGCAAACGCGAACCAACCTGTGGTTGAGATGGTTAGGTGGACAGTGGTATTCCCAACCCACCAGGGTTCAAATCCTGGTGCTCGCATTATTCCTGGATTTATTTCAGGATTTCCGGCGATGCGCTTTCAGTGGAAGGAGACGTTCCCGTCGACGACGAGGCGCCTACGGTGGCTTTTCGTAAATATCAAGATGATATGCCGGCTCAGTCTCTCGGAGGTGCTCATAGGGGTAGGATGTGCGTGTGTGCGTTCATAGAGGTGAGTATATGCGCGTGTATATGAGCGCATGTGTCTGTACTGATGCTCAAAAAAAATAAAAAAAATGTTGCAAACAGAATGGTCTGCTCTGCCGCGGCCGCCAATTCCTGCGGCCAAAAAAGTAAAAATGCAGCAAAAGAAAACTAAACAGGGGCAAGAGAGACGCTGGACATACGGGTGAACGACCTCGCCAGGGCCATAGATGGGATCCAGCAGACGGCGGCGCGTGCGTGCGTCTTATTCCTCTCGTCGGAGTGACGACCCACCACGCCGGCAGGGCCAGAATAGCGCCGACGGGCATTGAGGCCACCGGTTGGAGCTTGGTTAGGCCGATGTTGCAGAACGGGACCTCAAAGCCGCCGAGCTAACAAATCACGCATAAGCCGGTTTTTATAACCAGGATTGTGGATCAATCAATTGCTCCTGAACAGCTAGCTTTGTAAGATACACATGCTGTCGAAGGCCAAGTCACATGCCGCCGCACCTGCCTCGCGACGCTCATTGCCACCGACGTCCCAGCTGACACGAGGCTGGCATGCCTTGCAGCTCCTCAACCTCTCTGGCAAGCTCGGGCAAGTCCGGGTCGTGGTCACCCTCGGCATCGTGCGCGCGCTCCTGGCGCCCTCCCTACTGTAGCGGACGGAGACGGTAGCGAAGGCAGCGCTGGGCGTCCTGGCCGACGTGGCGGCGGCGAACGTGGCGGGAAGGTGGGAGATGGCAGAGGATGAGGAAGAGCCCAGGGCGCTGGTGAAGGCCATGGCATGGCACGAGAGCGCAGGGTACCAGGAGCACGCGACGTACCTGGTCATGGCGCTCGTGCACGGAGGCGGCGGCCGCACGCTGCGGTGGAGGATGCGCCAGCTCGGTGCCTGGGAGGAGCTTGCTGCTCGGCAGCCCCCTCGTGCACAGCAGGGCGGCCAAGATCCTGCAATGGTTCAAGGACGACGGGGAAGGACAGGATCAAGGCGCACTCCTGCCCTAGCATGAAAGCCGCGCCATCGACGGCATGCCATGGCAACGACGGCGACGGGACGAAGGCTTGCCGGAGCGCCCGTGGACAGGACAGTGAAGCAAAGCCTGAACATGAACATGAGGTGCATCATGCGATGAGCTACGGCGTCTCCATGGACATGACCAACACTAAGTAGCTCCTGGGACGCCATGGATACAGCAAGGCCGTGAGTTCCACACATATGCTGATGGCTGTGGCCATATAATGGAAGCAGCGAGAGGAAACACGTATATATAGGATTCCTGAATGCCCCATATCACGGAATAAAAGGCGGCGATAAACAATCGGAAACATCGACAGAGGCAGCATCCAGAAAATACGTAAAGCGGCACCGCTCAGTAGATTCCACACATTGCATACGTGCCAATTTCTCAAACGAAGTCCAGCCAACTCACAACGTGCCTACCTCTTAGCACGCCAACACAAACGAAAAGAAAACGGCCATTATCTTTGACCAGACCACATGCAGATCAATTTATTTAACCAGGCCACATGCACATAGGACAACGCCATGCATGCAAGGATCGGTTCAAATAGAAACCGTCAAAATCGAAGGACGTAGTCAAATTAGAGTTTCCATGCAGCGCACATGGGACAGATGGAATGTCTCCAAAACAGGGCCTAAATCGCTGCGTCCACCCGAGCCGTACCCCGCCATTTACCCCAGTAATTATCGTGTCGTCACCTGATTGGCCAGCTTTTCCCTGATAGAAAAAAGTCAAAAATATTAGATAAAAGAAACCTAGTCAGGTTTAGTATATGTATAATATGTTTATACAAGATAGTTAGGTCCGACTCAAAATCACGATTCTAACTACCATGGCTGGCAACCCCGCGGCAAGAGGGGCGAGAGTATGGAGGCTAGAGATTAGCGGTGATCCCATGGTCGTTGTAGGCAAGCAACACATGAGTGGGCAGGTACTATAATGAACTATGTAATTTAAGTTCTCACTAGAAGATATGTTGATTTCCACTTTCCAAGAAAAAGTAAGAATAAGAGTCCGAAAACATTATAAGTTTGTTTTCTTACATGCCACAATAAGAAAGACAATTTCTGAAACTTAAAAATGTGCACTGTGCACATAGCAGTCGGGCATCTATACATGTGGATTTTTCTTTGATTTGTTATTTACATGAAAATTTCTTAGGGCATATAAATGAGTGTTTAGTCAGCAGCCGTCTGTAAGGACTACCACATAGGAATTTTAGTGATGTGGACGAATGAGAAGTAGAGAGATAAATAGTACTTTCTTCATTCCATAATGTAGCGTAAGTGGTTTTTTCTTTTCTTTCAAAAGTCAGACTTACAAATTTCGACTTAGTTTTATAGCAAAAGACATCTACATCCAGAATATCAAATACATATCATTAGATACATCAGGAGATGTATTTTCATATTATTTAGACTTGATGTTATAGATATAAATAATTTTCTCTATAAACTTGGTGAAAATTTACAAAGTCTAACTTAAAATTTATATGCGCTACATTATGGACAGAGAGAGCACGTCTCTGCATCTACAGCGAGACGACCCTACGGTGATTTTGCTACTTTACGTGTGTTGTGTTTATTTACAATCACAAGTAATTATGGCTAAAAGTAAAAAAAAAAGTAGACTATCTGTACATAGATCATTGCACTGAGGAATTTTATGGACCCATACGGTCTATAGCTGTACACGTACTTAGTACTGTTTGGAAGAACTAAAATAGTACTCCCTCGGTCTGAAAAAACTTGTCCCTCAAATAAATGTATCTAGCACTGGACAAGCTTGAGACAAGTTTTTTCGAACGGAGGAAGTATTAGTTTTTAGTCGGGAGCAGATGCTGCCGAGCTGCTGTGCATATTACCTGATAGATGTGGACGTTGGGTGGTTGGCAGTTGAATTAATGTGACTGCATGTGCTCTCTTAAACTGATAATAAATGAGCACCTAACATTTTCGGAGATTGATTTCGACTGCCCAAATGAATTTTTGGAACTCGATCCATTCTATATATGGAAGCCATACGGAACGGGTTGAGGAAGCATGTACAGGGAGAAGTACTTTAAGTGCGCGTGAGAAGATATGTTGATTTTTTACTTTACAAGAAAAGTACTAAAAAGAGCTTAAAAACGTTCAGTTTGTTTTGTTGACATGGCATGATAAAAGAAGACTTTTGGCGAAACTTTAAATGTGTAAATAATAGTTGCTCATCTAAATTGACATACCATACAAAATAAATGTACATGCGATTTTGCCTGTGTGGTGGTTGAAGGTTGGCAGTTGGCAGTTCTTAAATTGACACTAAATGAACGCCTAACTTACTCTGTAGACGGATTTCGACTTTGCAATTTTTTTCTTCTAAAGACTCAGTCCTTCTATATATATAGGCCACAGTGCCACACGGAACGAGTTCATGAAGCATGCACTTGCAGGAGTTGAAGTTCTTGTTCAGGTATGCTTGATGTGTTAACTCTTATGTTATTTGTGTGATTGTGAATTCTTTGAGGTTTGTTAGTTGCATTAGATATCCGAACTATTAGTGTTGCACTAGCAAATTGCCCACACACATGCGCATGCAACATCCTTTTTTTTTGCGAGGAAAACATCTATAATTATTATTAACCTATTCAAAATAATAATTTGGTTAATGATCAGCCAAACTCTTATCGTAAGAAGTCTTCAACTCCCCTAAAAAAAAGAAGTCTTCAACTACAGTTATATTTATTTCAGGCCTTAAGGTGGCATATTTATTTTGACCAAAAACAAATAAAGGTGCTACCTACTTATTTCAGTCAGAGCCCACATGTATCACATCCCTTAATTTAAATAATGTACCTATGGCCCCGCTGCAGCACATAAGCTTCATGCTCCCAAGCAAGCCAGGAAGAAATTACTTACTCCAATCGAAAATATAAGTCTTCTAGGATATTGACATGGTTCTCACCATGGTGCTTTGATTTCCAGTATCTCTACAAACATGTTGCCTCACATAAAAATAATTATACATAAAAATATTGCTAGAATTAATCTAGTAATATCATTGTCTTATTTTAGATGTTATAGTTATTTTTCTTGAGACAACGAACCGCTCATACCAAGCAGTGATTACATAGTTATTAATTTATAGACTGCAATAGAAGTTATAAAAGACATACATTTTGGATTAGAGATAGTATGGGACATTATTTGTAATATGTTCTCAAGACCTTAACTACAACGTACCTGATGCAAATTCTTGTTGTCGTTTGTTATATTCATGAATCTCCTATCCTCAAATTGTTTTCTCCACCTCCCTTATAGCATAATGAAAAATACGACCGAATCAAAATGTTTTACCACAAAAATACTTGAATACTACTACCAAAACCATCATGCCTTGTTACTTAACCATTTCTCCATTATGCTCTTTTACATGAACCTAGGTTATTTATACAAAAAATATACATAATCCATATGAAATACAATATATAATTGAATTGTTATGAGATACTTTGCCCAGATGGATCATTTATTGCTAAGATAAACCTAAATGCTCAACTCTACCAAAGTGAGGGCTGAATAAACACAGTTTGTGTCGCAGAAATACAAATTTTACCCCCAATCAATTCCACACATTCCTTTGAAAAATATCACTTTGGATGCCTCATGGTTCCAAGCCTGCTAGTAGTAGTGTACATTTAGAAAGATTGTATAAGCAAATTTCACTATAACAAAGAAATTACATAAGCTTAGCACTTAGCACTGTGAAACAACGATCCACAAATAAAAGCACAAACTGAACAATGCAAAAACGGCACGAGTAAAAAATGATATGAGAGAACAAAAATATAGTGGTCTTATAAAGACTAATTAGCTCCAAGTGACGTAACAGAGTACTAAATGCAATGTACAATCATGTGTATTAATTAGAAGGACATTAAAGACATAAACAATATGGTTTGTGTGGTAGAAATGTATTACCCGAGGTTTAATGGACTGATTAAGGAAAAGGTTCCCGTGTGAGTACATCATTGCCCTCTCTCCTTTGCTCCATGGAGGTCCTCCTTGCATTAGGCTGCTAGGAAGATTACCTAAGTATTAGGTTGGTACATTCTTTCAACTTCAATGTTAATAAGTTGCTTCTCAGATCTATTGGTACTGATTTATTGATTAATAATATGAATGGTGAGATGTTTCTGATTTCTGTGAGATTTGCTAGCCTATTATTTTTCTACTACTTTTGATAATAGAACATATGTACTGTAACTACATCTTGCCCAATCTAGACCACACTATTGCTTAGCCTCGTAGAAATTAGTATTTTGGTTCTCATGCATACATAAAATTTCCTTTATATTTTCAAGAATTTTCCTCTTTCTCTTTGTTGTAGAGGTGAGTTTGGAAGATTTCCATGCATTAGTAGTGTATACGTGTACATGCAGTACGTACTAGAAGTGCATGCACATACGAGATGTGTTCTCGTAACGTCCGTGCTGTGATAGGTTAATTGTGTCCGAGTGGTGCATGGTTTGCCTTAGTGATGTACGAGCAGTAGCCAAGTTTGAGCTAGTTGGTTACGGGAGTAGGAGTTAGGTACTAGTCTGTCGAAGGGCCATTGGCCGAAATTTTATAGAGAAAAAGGCAGTACAAAGGGTTAACAGTCTAGGCGTTCTAGAGCTGAAAACCAACGGAGCAAAGGCTCCGAGGAGTTAGTACTAGTCTGATTCGGTTAGGTTGGTCAATTTTGAGTCCAGGTCGGTTTTAGCTAGCTAGCCCAGGTCGATGCATATATGCATAGCACGCTGTGCAAGTTTGTAGTAGGAAACTGAGAGAAAAAAAAATAGAGGGTACCATATATGCCCTCGGCTAAAAGTTTTCATTGTATTTTTTGATGTGTCGATGGGTGGGCAAATTCAGCACACTTTGCACTCTAGGCTCAGATCTACTGCCCCTCCCCGCCCCCGCCCCCAGCAATTCGTCGCTCATCCATAGGCACCCTGTATT
>LR880967.1:18232728-18251637 GCA_904067115.1 Aegilops sharonensis
CCTCCTCTCCCTTGGTGCTTGGCGAAGCCCTGCGGGATTGCCACGCTCCTCCATCACCACCATGCCGTTGTGCTGCTGCTGGATGGAGTCTTCCTCAACCTCTCCCTCTCTCCTTGCTGGATCAAGGCGTGGGAGACGTCACCGGGCTGTACGTGTGTTGAACGCGGAGGTGCCGTCCGTTCGGCACTAGGATCTCCGGTGATTTGGATCACGACGAGTACGACTCCTTCAACCCCGTTCTCATGAACGCTTCCGCTTAGCGATCTACAAGGGTATGTAGATGCACTCTCCTTCCCTCGTTGCTAGTTTCTCCATAGATAGATCTTGGTGACACGTAGGAAAATTTTGAATTTCTGCTACGTTCCCCAACAACCTTTAGGCAAGAAATTTAGTATCACTGCATACTCACTAGAGATCGTTTTACAATGGGAAAAGTCGGTCCATGCCGCTGCCAAAGTTGCATATTTGAGTTCTTCCACTCAAACTTGCGTATTTTGGTCTGTGGCACTAACGCTTGCACAGAGATTAGGTCCATGACACTCCGCGCCATCTCTGCTGGTTATCGTTAGTTTGCTGTCAACTTTCGTTGTTTCCATACACTGGGATCCATCGTTTCGCCATGTCAACCTTAGGGAGGAGGAGACTCAGTTGACCCTTTCAGATAATATGGGCCCAACAATTGAGGGCATACTTTTATCTTTTGCACTCCGGTGTGTGCCGACTCGGTTGATTCTTTGAGTGTTCATGTTGATGCGGGAGGCCGTCTTTCAGGTCATAATATCTGTTTTGCTACTTCACTGCTGACTCTGTTGACACTTTGACCGTTCCTGCCAATGTGGGGGCCTACCATTGAAACCATAATTTCCAGCTTGTCACTCCGATGTGGGCCCACAAATAATAACTAGGAGACTTTTTTTACCATTCCGGCATGTTGAAAATTGATGGTCTACAAGGCACACATGGCAGTGTAGCACCTTCGTCTAAGTATCCCAATAGTAATCGTCCCAACGAAGAGCGGAGGAGAGTATTTATGACTGGCATTTCGGTCGCACACAAGTTGTTACTAGTCTTGTATGAGGTAACTGTTTGATTATCTTGAGAAGATATATTTGGTGTTCCTTGAGAGAAATAAATCAGAATGGTGGAAATGATTAATTGTAGCGGCAAGAATAGTAACATCTAAGAAGATTTAGATTAATGATTTATGACTATGATTGAACTAAATGAAGATTTCTTAGAACAATTATACCTTCCAAGTTGGTCAAGAGGGACTAGAAGTGCTGAAGGAGACACTAATTGTCAAGTGTACTAAGATTTGGGTCCTTAATATCCCAGACTTATGCACAGGTAGTAGCAGCCTTCTCGACGGCAAGACTTGCTGGGGGCAACTAAAGATAAACTCAAAACTAGATAACAAGATACGAAGAAGACCTCTAAGCTAGAGATCAAGAGTTCAGAAGATCAAGCTTGGGGTCCCCGACAAGATCCTTGCAGGGGAGTTGGCGAAGGCCCGGTAAGCTCCGAGCCCGACAAGAATCCCACTACCTTGCCACCGCTCCACCTATCGATCAAGTTGTCACTTGTTGTATAGGTGTCGAGCGGGCAGGTAGTTAGGTGAGTCCTGTCTGGGCACGTGTCAGCTCACCGCTGAAGATACAACTTTAATGACACCCATCCCAGGATCACTTCACACGGCTAGGTTCAATATTAAAATGCTTGAAAAATGCCATCTAAATCATCATCAATGTGGAAAGGGGATCATATTTTTCATGTAAAATACAGTACTGAACTGAAGTGAGTGTGATGACCTAGGGGATTGAAGTGCCATGACCATCACGGCAGATAGTACTGTACTAGTTAAGACTTAAGAGTTAAGACAAAAGGATGATTACATCAAGATATGATCCACATCTCTTGATTTCTGAATGCTGCCTTATTCCAAAATCTAACTAAAAGGGAAGCATCATTTCAGTCTCACTCTTTCCCCCTCTGGAAATTAGGTGTGAGTCTTGCGTGCTGTCTGAAACCTAGTGTTATCCAGCTTGAGAAATTCTTGCCCACCTGTTCTGCTCCTATATACTGATAGAAATGTGCTTACAACAATAAATTCGATTCCTGGTAGGTTGTGATAGATAAAGGATTCTTATCCAGCCACCTTTTCCTTCTCTTTTATTAGAATAAATTCACAATGTTGCTCTCCCTAGGCCGGTCCTAAGAAATAAACTAAAATGGTCCTTAGTGTCATAGTCTGTGTGAAGAGGACTTGGTGTGTAAGTAATACTCCCTCCGTTCGGAATTACTTGTCGCAGAAATGGATGTATCTAGACGTATTTTAGTTCTAGATACATCCATTTCCGAGACAAGTAATTCCGAACGGAGGGAGTACTTTCTGAAGTATGGACAGTCGCATGCATCATTCTTAACATGCATTTGCTATTTCTTTCAAGTACAAGGTGGGCATACTCATGCATAATGCATTTGGTGTTGGTGTTGGTCAATAAAAATTGCTCTTCTGAACAAAAGTATATGCAATATGTGTTGGTCAATATATCAAGTAACTGTCTGAATAAATTTCCAACTTCTATTGCAGATACGTCGGTTTCTACAAGGGGGTGCAGAGCGCAGGAGCAGCCGTGGCATGGCAGGTCGACACCCACAAGACATCCCTGCTGTCGCAGCTGATCGTGAACTGGGGGCTGTGCACCGTCAGCTACCCGCTGTCTCGCCGTCCTGGTGCTCCTGGCCGTGAAGGACGAGGACTACTCCGTGTCCAACGTCGACGACGCCGGCAAGGAGAAAGACACCAAGATGGCGGCGCCGTCAAGCTTCCACTGAAGAGGATAAAATTTCAGTGATATTCATCACTGTGTTCGTCTGCCGCGACATCTCACGAGTACAGTGGTCTAGGCCTTGGTGTAGGCGTGACTGCTCGCTGCTCGGTCATCATGCGATCTTCGTGTTGTGTCGAACTGTTACTCCAGTGTGTGTGTGTAGTTCATGGTGGCGGTGGTAGTGCTCGTTGGTAACATCATGTGATAATTTTTCTCTCTGTTTTTATTGTCTTCGGTTCACTTTAGCTGCAGTATACAGTATACAGTTTAATTGCTTGTTCAAACCGGTCTGTCAATCAAGAAATGGTAACCAGTTATGGGTTGCGCGATTCTCTTCTTCCGTATGATTTCCGGCTCGTATTTGAGCCAACAGAAACGGAATTCTGAACTGCAGATCGATAGGTCTGCGTTTTCGGAATTTTCTGTGAATTTTCAGTTTGGAGTAGGCATATGCTGAGCATATGGATAGGATGCAGCATGCTCTTGGAATTCCATGGCAAATGTTACCATGCTACAGCACAGACAATCCTCCCTCAAAAAAAAAGAAGAAACACAAACAATATGCTAATGTACTCTGAATGCAAGCAATGTTCTGTACTGTACTTGAAATAGTATGTCTGAAAATTGCATGCTGCTGTTATAAAAAGCTAATAAAAAAGATTGCCGAGCTTATTTGTCATATGCTTGCATAGCTAGACAGTGGCCTTTATCATCAATCCTGGAGTTCGTATGCTATAATATGTGCGGTCATGTTACCACCACCACACGAGGCAGCTCATGGCTCTCGTGCGCTGGGTGTGCCTCCAATTCGGCACGCCTACTAAGCTGACTGCCCACTTATAAGATGCACCACAGAAGCTGGAGTAGCCGAGGTGGGACTAAAACAGAGGAAACTCTGGCCATTCTGCTGCTCTGTTCGTGACTGAGGATTGAAGGCCGCATGGAGGAATGGTACGCACTGCGGTGATTTTGTTCACCCCACTGATGTGGCCGGGGTGGGGGAGTTCTTTGCTTCTTTTCCTTTTTGGAGCTGCTTCTAATAATCTACTATCTACTACCACTATAAAAGCAAGAGATGATAGAGAACCAGATCATCCTATCCATCAAAACCTACAATCTGATGGTCTACATCCTTTCAGCATACTAAACGCGTTTTACGCTTTAATTACCCACCATGTCATTACTTTAATTAATTACCCATCATGCCTTAACGCTATCAACCACGCAATAAGCCACAGTCTATCGATGCCCCGCAGTAAAAGAGAAAGGAAACCGCCCGCTCGCACGACCTCCTCCTTCCCCCGCTCGACCTCCTTCTCCTCCCGCAGCTGTGCCGTTCGCCTCCCGCAGCCGCGCCCTTCACCGCCTCCTCGCGCCGCCGGAGCCACGGGAAGCGGCCGCGGGTCGCCGGGAGCCTCCCTAGCCGCACGACCTCCTCCTCCTCCCCAGCCGCGGCTCGCGGGGAGCCTCCCCTGCCGCCAGAGCCGCCCCGCCGCAGCGTGGCCGCCGCCACTCTGCCTCCGCCACTCGCCCCCGCCACGGGAGACGCCATGGGACAGCTGGAGCCGCCGTAGGTGGGAGCCTCCGCTGCGGGAGCCGCCGTGGGATAGCTGGAGCCGCCGCGGGTGTGACCCGCCGCCGCGGGCGTGAGCTGCCACCCCGCCCATCCTCTCCCACCACCCGCCCATCCTCGACCTCCGCTCGCCGATCCTCTTCTCCGCCGCCCCGCCTTCCTCTGCTCCTCCTCTTCCGCCGACAATCTCATCCGAGCCAGTAAGTTTTCTTTACATTCAAGTGTGCATTGTTTGAACAACATGCTTGTGGTTCTGTTCTTTCCACACAAGATAATCTGATACATACATGATCCTTCTGGTTATGATTATTTTAGTGCATACATACATGATCCTTCCACACAGCAGGAACAATTATTCTGGAACAATTGCCGTATGTGAATTATCATGATCCAACGCCAAAGCCAACTCAGTGCTAAAAGGGTTACAGTTTATGAGGACATATTGAATTAGTGAGGATTTCAGAAATTTGTAGTCCAAGCAACTCATACATTTGAAGTTTTGTTGCTTACCTTTCCATCCCATTGTGTTGCTATGCTCCTGAAGTTGCCTAACTATAGGAAAAGGAGGCCAAAGTTTTGCTATACTGGGTTATCCACAATAGTATCGGCAGCGATGTTTTGTTTTGTCACAACTACTCAAATATATAATCTAAATAATCTAAATATATAATCTGCACATTGTAGTTTGAGTTAAAAAATACCACATTGTAGTTTCAATTAAAAATTAAAAAAACATGTGTTTTGTTGTTTCAAGAGATTGAGTCATGGGCTGTGATCAAGCATTATATATTGACATGAAAGGTAGATCTATTTAGATCATGAAGGTTTGCGCACTGTGATACAAAGGCCGTATGCATCGACGAGGCGAAGATGGGGCTTACCGGGATGGGTTGAGAGGAGGCAGTGGAGAGAGTAAATAGGAGAGGCGGATGGTGAATATAGGATGTTGATAGAATAGATGAATTTGCGCGTGCAGGTTATCTGTTCCAAGGTCTGCTCGGGGTATGCAGCCTTGTTGGAACTACTGGAGTTGGAATCTTCAAAGTTTGAGTTTAATCCTTTCTAATGAATGAATGTTATTGATGGAATTTTCCAACTCTGTTCTCGACTATATGGAACCTCTTGCTATCAAATTGAAGTACCAATCATGGCTCTTGGGTCTTCTGTACATGTATGTGTACATTACTTACTAATGGTATATATGCACTAGACCTTTCTGTATAGGATGACCCATTTCCAGGCATAGGCATACAGAGGTTTCAATTTTGAAATTTGGCAGGCTTAATTAAAGAATTCAATTTCCTCCTATTTTTGTATGGACAATGTATGTGCCTCTTAGAAGATGACTTTCTATTCATACAAAGTACTATTTTGTGTGTGTCATCTGTCATGCATAGCCAAGACAACCTAACTATCTGATCTTTGGGATGCTAATTTGTGCACACACAATAAAAACCAGCAGCAACGACAATGTTTCCTGTAAAGATCAATACCTGCTACATCTTCATTGTTTCCTTTGATAATGAATTCTTGCTACAGCTACAGTGGATCCTGTGATGCATTGCGAGGCCTGCAACGGCTTCGATTTTTAACATTTTTTAGTTTTAGTCCAGCAATGAAACGCATGTTTCTATCTAAAATTTTCTTCCTCTGTTGATCACCAAGTTCCTGAAGCATTGTATTTCCAGTTAAAGGATGTAGTGATGTTACAGAGAAGCGCGCGGCTGGCCGGCCTATGTGATGTTCCTGCCTGCGGCTGCCACCAGGCTGTGCATGGGGCTCGCTTTGTTCAGGTCCTCTCAATTTCAGGAGAGGAAGTGAACTCGATTAATACTGTCAATTTTGGCAGCAGTTTTTGTGATTCTGGTTCAGCATGGATAATGTTGTTTAGGACTGTAAGCATTGTCATGGTTAATTTTAGTTGCTACATGGAAAAGCAGTGCTACAAATTTTAGAACTAGGACGTCGTTTTCCACAGTTCTATTGTACAGTCACAGTTCTAAGCTTAATCTTATTAGTTACTCCCTTCGTCCCATAATGTAAGACGTTTTTTGATACTAGTGTAGTGTCAAAAAACGTCTTACATTATGGGACGGAGGGAGTATGTAGCATTGCAGATCAGGGTCTTTTTTCCTAGAAGATCAATACCTTTGGTCGGATTTAGCTTATTTGATAGTCAACAAAACATAAATGGTGTGAATATAACGAATAATTACGCGGTGTGACCTATCAAAACTATTAACGTGAATTTTTCAGTTCTCATTTTTACAGTTTTTATTCTTCCCTTGAGATCCACTGTTTGCTCTTCTAACAGTATAATACTAGCTGTGCACTTGCAGCCCCTTTCAGTTGAGCCGGGTCCTGGTATCCTCGGGAACATTTTTTAGGGAATCCAGGTAAGCTCAGCATGATAAATTGATAATCAGTCCATTTTGTTGATTTACTCTTTATCTGTGTCACTTGTCACAACCTCATTCCTGTTAAATTTGAAGCGCCCACTAAAAACTATTGCTATTAGATCTAAAGACGATGCACTCTGGGAATTTAAGTGAAAAAAGTTGGGTAATGCATTTAGCATATTTTAACTGTGAACGAGGGACATTCCTGTTAATCTTTGGAAGGCCCTCTAAAATATCTCCTTTTACTATTTGCTTCAGCTGTTGGAGATGTTCTCGCAGGCGGAGATCTATATGATGTAAGTTCTTATGATGTTGAATTTTCTTTTATGGATATTATTGTACAGAGGATAGCAGCTTTGGGCCTGTGTGCACATGCTAATGTTCGCTGACTCTACTGTAGACTGTCTTCGAGAACATCGCTGACTCTATTGTAGACTGTCTTCGAGAACAATTTGATGAACCAGTGTCGCCCTTCCACCTGGTTCTAAGGGGAAAGTAAATTACGTCGCTTCAGCTGTTCAATACAGCCTATAGGTTAGTGGAAGCTATCACTTTATTCCAATTTCTAATTTATCTGCATGTGTTCTACCCATGCTTAACTTTATTTGAAACACTACTCTTGTCATGTATGCAGGATACAGTGCTAGAGTTAGAATTTCAGGGCATGAAAAAGCAATTTACTATGCTTCAGGTAAGAAAGTTATTTCATACAACTCTTTTTAGGAAAGTTGGTACTCCCTCCGTAACTTCTTATAAGATCTTTTAGAGTCCATGATGGTGTCAAAAAACGTTTTATTTTAAATTACAGAGGCAGTAGCTTACTGTGTTGAACTTATTGAACAACAGACGTGGCATGTGTGTACACCAAGACCTGTTGCATCAAAGCTTTTTGCGGATACACCTCTTCTTACATGACAGCTTTGTGTACAACTTATATTTAGCTTCAATTTCCATAATAAAATGTGTTCTTTTGTTTTATCATCATGGTTTCTCTTCTTACTTAACCAAACATTCTCAGATGTTAGTTTCTTATTGCCCTCCAAGTCCATTAAATCTCAGTCTTATCTATTTTGTGATGGTTTCAGCGTGTGCTTGATGCATCCCTTGGTTCTTGGAGGAACATGTGCTATTCCTGGTGCTTTTGGTTGTGGAAAAACTGTTATTAGTCAGGCACTTTCCAAGGTGATCACTAATTCTCCATTCTTTACTGCCCTGATGTAATAGCTCCAGAGAATTGCTCCTTCCATATATTTCTTGGTGGCATCTCTATACTGACTGTTGAGTTTAACAATCTCTGTAGTACTCCAGTTCTGAAGCTGTGGTTTATGTGAGATGTGGTGAAAGAACAAATGAGATGGCTGGGGTTCTCATGGATTTGCCCCAATTGACAATGACGTTGCCCAACGGACGTGAAGAGTTTGTCATGAAGAGAACAACATTGGTTTCTAACGCGTCTAACATGCCCGTCGCTGCTCGTGAAGCCTCCATTTATACAGGTAAAGGTGTAATGCCTTGATAGCCGTGGAAGTAAAGGGTATTTATTGATCAAGCTGGCTCATTATATTAGGGTTGTCTTGATCTTGCTTACTCAGGTGCTTCACCAGTAGAGCTGCACAACATGTACGGTGTGCCAAGCCGTGCTTTCAAGTTGTGTCCTCGGCCCTCCCCGTCGTAATGCTCGTCTAGCATGAAGCTTGAAAGTTGATCCAAACCAACACCATGTATTCTTATGGATGTATGAGTCAACTCATTGTAGGTGGAGCTTTTCTCTTGCGCACAACTTACTTTATTTTATGCTTTATCAGTGTAATGTCCAGTTTCATTTGCAGGTATACCATTACTCTTCTCATGGTATTGCAGATGCATCATGTGTAGCTTTTCAGCCTTGCAAATTAGAGGTTTAATTTATACATGCATATTGTCAGAATATTGGTGCATTCAAAAGACTATGGGTGGAATTAACAAACTGGCTGAAAATATGAAACAAATCCAGGATGCTTTGTCAGCTTTTCGTGGAGATTCTGCTAATTTCAACAAGGTAATATTTAAGATTAATTAAATTCTTGCATTTCATTGTTTTATCTCAATCACTTATCATCTATACTATTGCACACAAAACACTTGCCTGATTAACCAGAGGAGGAACTTCAAGAATTGGAGGGAGCCGTGTGACTAGTCAATTGGCAAGCAGTCCCCCCTGCTCCATCGGAAGCTACAATTGAAGAGGTTGCTGCACTACAAGCTGAAACGACCAAGTTAATGTTTGATCTTTTGTTACATCGATTTGTAAACCTTAATGTCTATTTGCTGCTTTCACAAGACTAATTCATTGGTGGACGTTGAATACTATATATACAAGTACATTTCCACATATGACTGTAATACTAGTCAAGACGTGCGTTGCACGTGCATGCTTACTAGTTGATGAAAAGTGAAAAATGCCTTTTCTGCTTGGTGTGTTAGGCAGCTTGGAATATGATGTGTTTTCAGCAAGGGGCAAGACAGAAGAAAGCGCTAACTTAAATGTACTCCCTCCGTTCCTAAATATATGATATATGACGTCTTGGTAGTTCAAATTGAATACCAAAACGTCATATGTTTAGGAGTAGAGGGAGTAGATATTTTTTTAGGGGTTATAAATAATGTAGATGTTTGATGATCAATATGTTCTATCAAAAGAGAACATGATGAAGTGTCAAAGCACAAAATGGTACTACTTTTATCAATTTGCTCCTTTAGTTCGATTTTGATGGGCTTGATTAACTTGGATCAACAAGCTTAGCATACGAAATAAGTTCAGTTTATGGAAAAGGCCTTGGCCATCGAGTCGCTCCCGCGCGCGATTCCAAGAGGATATCAAGCCTTAACCACCGTCACACCCAATTTGAGGCAGCTTGCCCATCGCTACCACGACTTTGGTTGTGCTGGCGGTGGGCCTCATCTGCGATGGGAGCGGAGGTTCTCCTAGCGTGTCGTGGGGGCATGTGGAGGGGAGAGGGCCCCTCTTCCTGTCGTTTGTTCCGTGGCGGCGTGTACTTACCTGGTCCTTCTTCCTTTTGCTTACTTTGTGTGCTTGTTGTCCGCCATGAGCTCGCTGCTTCTTCGATTTCCGTGAACCTCTCATGCAGGTTACCCCTTCTTTTTCAAGCATTGGGCGGTCGTTTCTTCATGGGCGGCAAGGTTTGCCCGCTGCAGTGTGGCGGGTCACGTGTATCTGCTCTGCTCTTCTGACCTCAATACCATACTTTCCTGTTCTAGGGTGAACACATCCCTCGCTCGACGGTGCGCCGTCCTTCGAGTCAGGACGAGGGGGAAGGGTCCCCCTCCAGCGAGGGTGTAGGGGGTGTGGTGTCTTCTCGTTTCTCAGGGGGTGTGGTGTCTTCTCGTTTCTCAGGACTCTGCATTTGAGTTGATGGCTTTGTTAATTCAAAGCTGGGCTCCTCTCGAACCTTCGTTCTAAAAAAAACCTATGTCGTCCATCTGTAGCCGAACTAGAATCAACCGCGGAGGATTTGCAGGATTCTTCCAAGACAAGATCATAAGCTGATTTTACTGTGAAGGCTCCCAGCTTCCGAGGACCCCAAGCAATAACATCTTCCTCGATCCATGGCGATGCTCTAATTTTCCGAATTTTCTGAAACATAACTTTGAGAAGATACATTGATTTGTACTTGGCAAGAAAAGTACAAGAATAAGAGCTAGAAAATGATCTCAGTTTGTTTTGTTGACTTGCCACAAAAATAGAGAACTTTTCACGAAACTTTAATTGTGTATACATAATAGTCGGTCATCTATAGGTGCAATTTTCTCTTTGTTGCGGTAGTTACTGTTCTATTTGAATGAATCAATACTGTTTGAAAGAACTATAGTTAGTACAGTATTTTTAGTCCATAGCACATGCTCGGAATCCCGAGCTCTGCGTCGCTGATAAACGTGGACGACTGCATGCCACAGAATGGCTGGTAGCCTGGTACGACAAGTTTCAGTCTGGTATATATTTTTTTTTAAAAGACAAATCTGTGGTGGTTGGCAGTTCTTAAACGGACACTAAGTGAATGCCTAACTTACTCTGTAGACTGATTTCGAGCGTGCAAATGATTTTTTCTTTTGGAATCTCGATCTCCCTATATAATATATGGATGCCATATCGAACGAGTTCAGGAAGCATAACACTTCCGAGGAGTTGAAGTTCTTGTTCAGGTATGCTCTACGAGTTAACTCTTGTGTTATTTCTATGATTCTGAGTTCTTTGAAGTTAGTTAGCGGCATTTTCTGGCAAAAAAGTTAGCTGCATTAGACATCTCAACTTAACATTTGTGTTGCATTTGTAGTATAACTACATCTTGCCAAGTCTACACTAAATTATTGCTTAGCTTAGCAGAAATCAGTTTTTCTGTTCACATTTGTTTTGCTCCACTGCGGGTGACTGTGTGCACGTAAATTTATTCTTCATATTTTTCAAGCATTTTCCTCTTTCTTGTTGTATTCTCGCTAGGCTCACATCTACCGCTCACCCCTCCCCCACCCTGTTCTGCAATGTGTTTCCTAACTTTTACTCCCTCCGTTTTTTTATATAAGGTGTATTATTTTTGGCACGGTGACCATGGCACATGATTATACACAATTTAGGACAAAATTAACCTTTGCTAAAACATTGATTAGCGGCAAGTAAATCATTTAGGCTAGGAAAGGAAGAGATACACGCAATCGAGAGAGAGATACTTTTCTTTTTTTTCTGTATAATGGAAGAAAACATGCAATTGGGGGAGATATATTTTTCTTTTTCCAGAGGGCTAAAGACGGAATTAAAAGGAATTAGAACAAATTCACCTTACATTGTGAAATTTTATTAAGAAACAAATACACCTTATATAAAGTAATGGAGGGAGTACTAGTTTTTTAAGAGGAACTAACTTTTACTTCTTTTTTAAGTAGGAGAAACTAACTTTTATTAGTAATATAATGTGCCCTGCAATTACTGGGCTGCGGGTCCATTCTTTGTGTCACGTCATCAATAACTTAGCTGAAATCACTAATGAAAGAGTACTCCTTTTAAAGATCACTCCCACCTACTCATGTTGCGACAAGTGGTGCACTCCATGCGCGTCACTTGCAGAAGGAAAAATACAGAAAATGCATTTTTTTTCGGTTTCCAAGGGGCATGACATGCCTCTCGCGAAAACAAAACCGTGCCTCTCGCGGAAGCAAAATAACATGTTTTTTGGTGCAAATTTTTTTCTGTTTTTTTGTTTCAAAAGCTAAGACCGGTGAAAAACCTAAATGTCAAAAAAGTCCCAGAAAAACCGTTTAAAAGGTGGACGCGTGAGGAATAGAAAAAAAACAAAATCCGAAGGGAGCGCTCAGAGCGCGA
This sequence comes from Aegilops sharonensis, assembly GCA_904067115.1. Lineage (NCBI taxonomy): Eukaryota > Viridiplantae > Streptophyta > Magnoliopsida > Poales > Poaceae > Aegilops > Aegilops sharonensis. Next base: position 18,244,903 of record LR880967.1, read on the forward strand.
CACGCGGTGACGGCTGAGAGTGCGCCAAATGGCGTGCTCTCAGTCCACCCCAAGTGATCGTTGTGAGGCTCCCAAAGGAGCGCTCGCCAACTAGTTGCTCTCAGCTGCCACGGGCTGCAGGTCATGGGCTCAGCCAATGTGTCCCTAGGGGCCCAACACCAGGCAACGCTATGTCTCGCCTTCAGTGAATCTAGCTTCCGACTCGCTGAAGGGGCGAGCGAGTTGGGCCGGCCCACTAGTGCGGGGGGCCACAACCTCTTTTTCCTGTTTTTTTACGTTTTCTGTTTTCGTCTTTTGTTATATTTTTCACTTTTTTTATACTTTAAAATATTATCTCTCTCTCTCTCTCTCTCTCTCTCTCTATATATATATATATATATATATATATATATATATATATATCCAATATTTAAAAAATGGTGAACAAGTATTTGAAAAAATGTTGAACAAGTATTTGAAAATTGTTGAACAAGGATTTTCAAAAAAATTCAACAAGTATTTGAGAAAATGTTGATCAAGTATTTTTAAAAGATTGAACAAGTGTTTGAAAAATGTGGAACAAGTATTTGAAAAAATGTTGATCATGATATACATATGTTGAACAAGTATTTAGAAAATTTTGAACAAATATTTTAAAAATATCGAACAAGTATTTGATTTGTTTTAGATCATGTATATAAGAATGTAGAATGAAAAGCAAAAATAAAAAAAGAAAACCAATAAAGAAACTAAAAGCCAAAGAAATAGAAAAACATAAAAACAAAGAAAAAAATGCGACAAAAATGAAAAAATGGAGAAGAAAAAGAAAAGAAATAACAAAAAAAAAAAAACATTGGATAAAACCGGCTACACTCGCTTCAAGTAGATCGCGTCCTTATAAATATCATGAATTGTATGTTTGCATGTTGGCTAGTAGCGCTGGTTATCTTCGCGGTGACCCGGGATCAGTCCCTCCTGCGCCCATTTTCCTTCTCCTTTTCCACTGTGCCCGAAAATGGGCTGGCCTGTAACGACCACGACCAGGAAAAACTCGACGCGAGATTTTCCTCTCGACTGACGTAAGGCGAGATATAGTCGCCGTGCCCAACACCACCATCGTTTGTCACAGGGTTAGGTGCCACACCTCTTGGGCGCTACGAACGCTGTACACCATGGGGTTGGGCAACAACACATCCCTAATGAGACAAATGATGGCTTGTAAGTGCACATTTTAGTTGTTACTACTCTCTGAAGTAAGGGTATCAATCCACGAAGAGATGAGGAAATGGTCATTTGCCCTTTGTAGAAGTTCATAGTAATGTGCCCATAAGTTATTACTTGATTCCAAATGAAGGCGTAATGTTGATGGACTAAATGGAAAGTGGATAAAAGTAAATAACTTGACCGCACAGTGGTTAAGTAAAGAACATGGGAGAACTTAGTAAGCTATAATATTGAGGCAATATGTTAAATCTAGTGCATTATCCTTTTTTTACTTGTGAGTACATTTTGGTCTAAGCACATTTCATTTTACTGAGGTTCGTCTTTTATGGAAATTAAGATGCCATATGCATAAAATTACATATCAATACAATATGCATAGTAGATATGACACTTTAGAAACTATGGATTGCCTTAAATATTACCATATTGGCATTCAAATTTTAATTATCCAGTTCGCCTTGGTCACTTGTATTCAAGTCCTTGGAGACACAAATTTGTTTCCTATTTATGGTCAAGCTTAGAGCAACTCTAGCAGAGTCATCATATGCTCCAGAGCTCCATAATAATGCCAATATGGAGGTTAGGGAGCAAAAGTGCACTCTAGTAGAGATGCGCCATATGGGTTGCTATCTCCATGCATTATGGAGCGTCCTCCATATCTAGCCTCTCAACCTTCGTATTTGTTATCTTGAGGCCAAATTTTGGAGCACACTACATCCAACAAAATTGTTTGGCGCGTAGGAAACTTCACATCACCCCCTCCTCACATGGAGCTGGAACGGAGATTGGGGGGAAAGGATATCTCATTGATGAGTGGGTCCCAAATTTTGGAGGCGGGGACATGGCGATCCTTAGTTTGGGCATTGCCTAGCTAGCTAGCCTCCATATGCATTTTGGCGACCACATATATGGCGACTCTACTAGAGTTTCTCTTATAATTTTCCTTCAAACCATTTTTTATTAAAGGTACAATCATGAAGTTTATCGAGCAGTAAAAAAACATTTAACTTTGTACTCATGATTTTCATGTTTTTGCAGTACCGACAGAACTACGGACAATAGCAACATCGGCTTGACAATTGACGCCATGTGGTTGTTCCTAGCTATTTTTCTCATCACTGTAATAATCATTAAGAATGCAAATGCAAGATTTAACTCTGATCCAGGGTGTGTACGACCACCTCCACCTGTGGTCAATATCATTGCTCTCCTAAAGCTCTTACCTACCTTGTGTACAAAGGGCCCCGAAGTTACAATGACCTATCTGTATAACAGGTTTGGTAGTGTGTTCACAATAAGTTTTCTTTGGAAAAGAATAAGCTTCTTGGTTGGGCCAGAGGTCTCTGGTCTTTTCTTTCAAGGTTCGGAGTCCGAGGTTTCCCAAGGCAATATGAATGAGTTCACCGTGCCCATGTTTGGCCTAGAGAACGGATATGCTATAGATTACAACACCCGAATGCAAGAGACTCGCTTCTTCATTGAAGCTTTAAAGCCATCGCAACTAAGGAGCCATGTTGACCCCATGCTTCGTGAAGTGGAGGTAAGAATACATTAGACATTGTGCCTCCTCACATTATTAGATTTCTGAACATAAGTTGCAACTAATTCATGCAGTACTATAAAATAAGCAAGCTTAGTAGTTATATCCATTTCTAAATAGATGACTTCTTTTTTACTTTTCAAATTTTGAAGGGAGAAACTTTGACTCTGATTTAGTTTTTGTTGCAGTCTGTTCTGTCCAATGTACTGTACTTTGTTTAATATAATCAACGAAGTCAGGTTGTCTGCTAAAAAAATGATTATTAAGGAACCTAGTTTGCTAGTTCATGTTACTCCATCCATTTCTAAATAGATGATACTTCTTACTTTGCTAAGTCTCAAGAGAGCAATTTTGAGCCCTAATGTTATTGTGAATTTGTAAGTAGAACTTGTAAGAATAGGTATTTAGTGTAAATTTTTATGACAAATTCGTTCGCAGTCCAATCTAAAAATTCTAATATTTTTTGCAAGTTAAAAAAACTGTTTGTTAGTGAAAAAAGTAGTGAAATTTGATCGCTTGCTTTCTAGTAAGCAATCAATGTATTCTGGAACGAGTGTTTATACTTCTTATAGATCTACGACTATCACAGAATATGCACAATTTAAAGTACTACATACATGTCATAGATAAATCCAATTGATGCTTCATATTGAGTTAATAAAATTTACTCTGACGAAAAAGTGCTGTAGATAAAACTATTCTAGTCTCCATGTACATCAAATTTGCTTTGTAGAAGGGTGCAATACATAAATAAATAAATGGAGACAATACTTTTTTTTTCACTTTGTCCTTATATGTCGGTATATTTCACACAGAAATCTGGATGCTGCCGCAAAATGATATGAAAATAAAACGACAACAATTATCAGAAAAATCATTTCTTGTAACAAAACAACTATCAAAAGAAAGATGATACGTTATTAATAATTAGATACATTGTTCCTTCCGATGTATTTATTTATTTCCCTGATATTTGGTAGGGGCAGGGTTTAGAATTTTGGTACCAATATGTAGATTTTTATAAAATCCAGATTTTATTTTATAACTATTTCATCTGAAGTTAATTTAATTTACTACACATTTGAATTTGGTTTGAATATAGTATAAAGTTATGTGGTAACAAGTATTTTGGTACCCACGAAATTAACGAAATTTTGGAAACATTGTTGAAACTTTGAAACCTGGATACAAACATGTTCCCATATGAAATTATTGTACTTGAAAGAATAATATTAAATTGACAAAATAAATTGGTTTCCTTCGTAGTAGTGTTACATATAGTTCATCAGCATGTACACGATTGCACAATACGCTCATTATACGAGCCTTGCCTAGAAAGTTATGGTGTTTCACGATGGTATATGAGTACACAAACTCGTGGTGCATGTAAGTTGCTATATATATTAATCCAACTAGCCGACGTTGTGATAATGTATGATATATATTTTCCATAGGACTACTTTGCAAAATGGGGAGAAGAGGGGGTAGTCGATCTGAAAGATGAGCTCAATCAGATACTCATGTTGATCGCAAGTCGATGCTTACTTGGAGATGAGGTTAGAGGAAAGCTATTCGGTGAGATTTACACGTTGTTTAGTGGAATCGAAGAAGGGGTGAACTTGGTGAGTTTCATGCTCCCATATATCCCTATTCCGGCAAACCACCGACGAGACAAAGCACGGATCAGACTTACAGAGATTGTTTATGATATTATGAGGTCAAGAAAGACATGCGACTGTGTCGAGGAAGATGTGCTCCAGAAATTGATGGACTCTAGGTATAAAGACGGCCGTCATACAGCAGAAGCAGCGGTCGCCGGGATGATCATCGCATTGATATTTGCCGGAAAACACTCAAGCACAATTGTATCCACCTGGACAGGAGCTTGCCTATTGACCCATACAAAGTTTTTAGATGCTGTTGTGGAAGAGCAAAGGGAAATAATGAGTAAATATAAGGACAATATAGACTATAATGTCTTGTCAAAGATGGAGACATTGCATAGTTGCATCAAAGAGGCAGGACGCATGCATCCAGCAACACTAGGTTTGATTCGCCAAACACAAAAGAATATCACTGTGAGGACAAAAGAGGGAACTGAATATGGCATCCCGAAAGGTGACACCTTAGTAAATCTTGTAATGCTAACCAGTAAGTTGTCACACATTTACAAGGACCCTGAAGTGTACGACCCATACCGGTTTCGTCCTGGAAGAGAGGAGGACAAAGTTGGTGGTAAATTCTCGTACGCAATATTTGGCGGTGGAAGCCATGTTTGTCCTGGGGAGGCCTATGCTTTCTTGCAAATCAAAATTATATTGAGCCATTTGCTGAGAAATTTTGAAATCAAACTCATTTCTCCTTTTCCCAAGACAGACTGGAGCAAGTTCGTGTTAGAGCCTAAAGGGAAAGTGCTGGTATACTATAGGAGACGTCGTCTAGAAAGCAACTGAGATATGCCATATGTCCATCAACATGTATTTGCATGGACGTACCTTTGCATGTGTGTGGTAATACATATTTGATAGTTGCCTATGGTTTCTGGGGCATCATAAGGTCAAGTTATGCGTAACTTGATTGTTTAATCACTTCTACTTCATTGTCCAAACATTTGGCTTGTTGGCCCTGCTACGAAGAGACTATAATAATGAGTGGCATATATATCTTTATGTTTATCTACACGCTACACCCGGTTTATCATTCTATTTATGCATGGACGATTGATGTGATGCAATGACAAAATTAGTGTATCTATTATATACTAAAAGAACAATATGGATCAAAATTAGAAAATTGGCTAGAAATTCCTACAAAATTTAGAAACATCTAGCCTAATATGCCAAAAAAAATCACAGCCTATAATCCTAGATGTACTGTTATTATACTCAAAGTTAGAACAAATTACCAACGGTTGCCATCATTAAAATCACCTTCGCTTTGACATAACAAAAGGAAAAAAACGTCCCAATCCTTAATCTTTTCGGGTGCCACAGAAGCCCTCACCGGTGTTTCCTACTCGACTCCGGCGGGTTGCTAGAGCCGGGCCGGCAAAATTCGGGGTCCTGTGCGAAACTAAAAAATGGGGCTCTATCTCACTAAAAAAGATGAGCTAAAAAGCAATTGTTATTGAACAACATTATTATTTTAGTATTATTTGAAACTAACTCTTCAATGATGGTGGCGCAGTGGGGGATGTGGTCACGATAGCTCATGCAGCGAGTCCCTTTGAACTCATATACTGTGATCTTTAACCGAGGAGGAAAGAACCGATAAATAACGATCCCTGCCAAAAGTTAATTAGAAAATTAAAAATTAGGAGTGGGAGTTGAAGTTATTCAAAAGGAGCACTTGTCAGCGCCAAGCTACCTGTTTTGAGCCGTGCGAGTTGCCGCCATGCATGTGCCCTGAAGCCGTCAGGGTTGTCGCCATGTGCCCGAGTCAATCCGCTCGCCAGGAACTGTCGCCGCGTGCTCCCCAGGAACTGTTGTTTTGTGTCCGTCTCGCCCGTCGCCGTTGCTCTGAAGTCTGGAACTATCGCGGTTGCCGATCGATCCGACAATTCTGTTTCCAATCGAGCAGCAGCCTGAGGACTGTCTCCAACCGATCCGATGAGGCGACAATCCCGTTTTCTGTAGGCTAGGTTGTAGGTTGTAGCGACGCGATCGCTAGTGCTTGTGTTTTGCGGTTTTGCCTTTTGCGACTGTCTAGTACTCTTGACGATTTGTTTTCGTTTTCTTTTAGGGAACCGACGATCCTGTTGGCAATATTTGGGGAAGGGGAATGGGAGTTTATAGGAGGGGGTTGTGTTGAGATTAGACATGGGATGAGTCGTTTTATTCCCAATCCTCTGTTTGGTGCGTGATAGGAATTATGTGTCAGAATATGAGGAGAAATTATACTCCCTTGTTTGGTTTGTGGGAATTGACATGTGACTAGACAAGGGAAGTTAGGATGAAGACTCACTAAAACAATTCCCATCCAACTCCCACCCC
>LR880967.1:18263451-18275625 GCA_904067115.1 Aegilops sharonensis
TTGAAAGGATCAATATGGTTGACTAGAGGGGGGGGGGGTGAATAGGCAACTAACAATTTTTAAGCTTTTCTTTACCAATTTAAACTTTGCAATAATATAGGTTGTCTAGATGTGCAACTATGTGAGCAACCTATATGATGCAATGACAACTAACACACAAGCAAGCAAGGATATAATACAAGAAGCTTGCAAAAGTAAAGGCACGAAATAACCAAGAGTGGAGCCGGTGGAGACGAGGATGTGTTACCGAAGTTCCTTCCTTTTAAGGGGAAGTACGTCTCCGTTAGAGCGGTGTGGAGGCACAATGCTCCCCAAAAAGCCACTAGGGCCACCGTATTCTCCTCATGCCCTCACACAATGCGAGATGCCGTGATTCCACTATTGGTGCCCTTGAAGGCGGCGACCGAACCTTTACAAGCAAGGTTGGGGCAATCTCCACAACAATTGGAGGCTCCCAACAACACCACGAAGCTTCACCACAATGGAGTATGGCTTCGGGGTGACCTCAACCATCTAGGGTGCTCAAGCACCCAAGAGTAACAAGATCCGCTAGGGATAAGAGAGGAAATCAAATTTCTCTTGGTGGAAGTGTGGATCGGGGCCTTCTCAACCAATCCCGAGCAAATCAACAAGTTTGATTGGCTAGGGAGAGAGATCGGGCAAAAATGGAGCTTGGAGCAACAATGGAGCTTTAGGGGAAAGAGGTAGGTCAACTTTGGGGAAGAAGACGCCTGGGTGCCATGGCGCCCTAGACGGTTGCTGTTGTTCGGAGCTCAATCATTGTGGTGTAAAGCTCCGGGGAAGCGTCGGGGTCTCCAATTAGGTTGTGGAGATCGCCCCGAGAAATTTGACGGGTACCGGTGACCGCCCACAAGGGTTGCCAAAGTGTACGGGTTCGGTGACCGCCCCCAAGGGTTGCCATTTGTACGGGTTCGGTGACCGTCCTCAAGGGTCCCTTAGTGGAATCACGGCATTTTGCATTGTGCGAGGGCGTGAGGAGATTACGGTGGCCCTAGTGGCTTCTTGGGGAGCATTGTACCTCCACACCGCTCCAAACGGAGATTAGCATCCGCAATGGTGCGAACTTCGGGATACATCGTCGTCTCCGCGTGCCTCGATTATCTCTTACCCGAGCCCTTACCTTATGCACTTTACTTTGTGATAGCCATATTGTTTCTTGTCATATATCTTATTATCACTTAGTTGTTTATCTTGTTTAGCATAAGTTATTGGTGCACATAGGTGAGCCTAGTTGTTGTAGGTTTTGTGCTTGACAAATTAACCGCTAGGTTTATTCCGCATTTGTTCAATCCTAAACCGTAATTATTTTAAAGTGGCTATTCACCCCCTTCTAGGCGACATCCTCGATCTTTCAGTCTACCTAATCCTCTATTTAAAATTTAGTATCGATGTGACGCTGTGATACAAAATGATGAGTTGGTACTTGGCTGATTCCTCGCTATCGTTGAACTTAATTTATGTGCTGGCACTATAGTATAATGCACGAAACCAGTAGTAGCTCAATTGCTCCGCAGTTATGAAAATAGATTGTGGGATGGTTCTGGGACTTCTCTTCCTATATCCACTTTTGGAACCATGGAGTTGCACATATATAGAGTTGTTGCTTGGTCAAATTGCATACTTATAATACACGTATCGCAAAATGCTAGACTATTATGCCATGATGATACATATACCTCTTGTTTGTTTACTTCTCTGTTCACTATTATAACATTTTCTAACTTTTTCTGAATCGGATGTATATAGACACGTTTTGGTGTGTTTGTTCACTTATTTCAGTTCATATGTAGCCCATATTGAAATATTCAAACATATAATTCAGAACAGAGGGAGTAGTTTCCTTCCTGATCCATTATAAGCTGCATTACTGAGTGGCGGTAGCAAGTAGTGCCACTTCAGACGATGTTATTCGCTATCTAAGATGAGAAGGTGGACTGTTTGATCTGATAAAGCATACTTCTCCGTCCAGAAATACTTGCCACTCAAACGGATGTAGCTACAACTAAAATACGTCTAGATACATCAGTACGGGCGACAAGTATATCCGGACAGAGGTAATACAAGTTTACTTTACATTAATTGAGAGTCGCAATACATTTAGTTCAATGTTATACATGAAAACATCCATTTGTTTCCCCACAAAAAAAGTACAAATCTGTTTGTCATGCATAGAAAAAGATACAACAATAGTCACATTTCACGAGTTTGGAAATAAAATTAGATTGGCACTCCTCTTCGCTTCCTCCCTGGTATGGCACTACCTTCAAGTGTGGCCTGAGCATGACTTGTAACAAAACAAGCAAATGAATTATGAGGTGGCATCCTTGATTCCCATGAAATTAGCATGAAGTCTTGTTCTGGTCTAAGACTAGGATCTGATAGAAGTTGCCTAAATGTCACACTTGGTGATTCCTTCTTCATTGAAACATAAACAGTATAAGGTGTCATGCTAAGTGGATGCAAAGCAAAGTCTGTTATGTCCACTGGATGGCCTTGTTCTATAAGCGTGCTTGGGTGCGCACCATACATGGCGAGATTTCTTCTAACGTATCTTAGTCCCTTGTGCAATATGCAACGCCAAAACTGAATATTGAGTTTCCTTCTCAACACATCCGCAAACATATTTGCTGCGAGAAGTGAACCATGTGTACCGTGCAACCCCTTGGCAAATTCATCTGCTAGCTGTACTAGTCTTGGATGTTCTGCAGGGTCTACACTTCCGAATGCCAGAGTCTTGAAAAGGTACCTCAACTCATCATAAGATAGAACAATTAAGAAAATCGGCTTTACCGTTCCAAATCTAGCTAGTCTTTGAAGCCTACTAATGATGATGATCTTGCTTCCTCTGCCCATTCTTATGACGAATGAGTGAAACTTTTTCCAGTCATCATCACCTACATCAGAAGCAAATTCAATAACTACTAACATCATCCCAAACATGGTCCTTCCATGGTCAAGTGTCGTCAAGAGGTTGTTTCCATTCAAGTGTAAAACAGACGGGAAGCGTGTGCGAACTCTGTCGCCACCACAAGCATGAGCAACCAAAGTTTTCTTCCCAGTTGCAGAAGCACCTATGATCGGAAGAATATCCAGTGCTTGACCACCGGTAAGGTCATTGTGCTGCAACAAGAAGCTCAAGAGCTTCTGCTTCTCAGCATGCCGGCTGAACATGAAGTTTTCGGTATAAAGATAAACATCATAGGGCCTACGAACCATGCGCTCACATCCGCCCAAAAGTACAATGAATTCTGCCATGTTAGCTATAGCAATTTCTAAGCTTTCCAAGGCAGTATGTGACTTGAGGTGCATGGCCGTGTCAGTTGTCCGAGAACGCTTGGGTAAATACAAGCAGCTGGTAGATGAGTCGTTGCTAACCTCGTTGAAACCTACACTGTCTTGGAGAGTTCGGTACCTCAAGGTGTCCAGCTCGTGATATCCACGGTACATGGCCTCGGAAAGCTTCTTGAACTGCATCATCATCCCTGAGTTGGTTATGTACCATGCATCCGCCTCCTCGACGATGGTGGCAGCTATTATCAGGAGGTGTTGCAACCTCTCCACCACCATCTTCTCCTCTAACTTCGCATGGATGGAGGAGTGGTACTTTTTCATCAGGAAGGAGATGAACCGGCTCACTAGTTCACCTGTAACTGCAGATATGGCAACCTCCATGGATTGATGAGGGAACTGTTGGTCTGACTCTCTAGACAGATTACTGCAAACACTTCCTTTTTTAACTGAATCCTCTACCAACTCCTACAGTGGCTCGTCGAAATATAGAAAAGTTTCTAGCGATGACTAAACCATTGACTACGACGAGTTCAAGGGTGTGTGATCACACTGACACTTTTTTTATCTAAACGTCCAAACATGCTGACAAGGGCAGGCCTCTATTATTACCTTCTGCTGGACTCAACGACCTCTAGAAGTTTGACCTTGGAAACTGTTCTAGGATTAGAAGGGCGTGTGTGATGGTAAATGTTGCATTTGTATTGCAAAAAATTTAGCAGCATATAATAGAAGTAAATGAAAATGAAAATCACGGTAACTCACATGCGGCACCAACATACTGTGAGTAACATTCCTAAAAATGCAGAAAATCTGAGTTTTGAAGATATATTACTGTCTAGGTTCTTTTTTTTTTTGGTATGGTGAACTTTTATCAGATTCATGCAGGTATTGGACAGCTGTCAAATATTCTTTCATTCAAAAGTAATTCTCTGACATTAGATGCATACTAGCACATATGCCCGTGCGTTGCAACGGGGATGAAAATTGATATGTACTTAAATTTAGGAAACATTGGATGTGCAAGCACAACATATCAACTCATTAAGTAGTTTTAACTGACACTTCCAATTGCCCTATGGGAACTCCCCACTATATTTGAACTTATAATCATATGTTTTAACCCTAAATCTAGGTTGTGAATGTGCAGCCGATCTACCTATAACACGACCAAGTTAAACACTGTCGGATTGCAATTATATATTAATTTATATCATATTCCCATAGTTTCACAATATACCATCAATGTCATGTTCACCGACAATCCCGCGTACAAAGCATCCAGAGTATTGGGAGTTGATTTTATCTTTTCAAAAACGTGAGTTAAATCCTTCCTACTCATTTATAAAAAAAATTGTGTGTTCGTTTCTCCAGGGATAATCAGGACCCACTCCTCACCCTCTATCGATTTCTGGAGCGTTTTATTGTTTTTCATACAACTTGCAAACGTATTTAAAGTAATGAAATTTAGACAGAAGTACGAGCTAGCCCAATTTACTCATTCAAGGTTCCTTTTTCTTTTTTCAAAAAATGTTCAGAATCTTAAAAAATGTTTGCATTTTTCAAAATTAGTTCATTTTTTAGAAATGAATCATTTTTCAAATTTTGTCCAAAAACTCAGAAATAGTTTAGTATTCAAAAAATTTCACTTCTTTTCAAAAAAGTTTTAAATCTTTGCTGCAATTTTTACACAAAAGTCAAAGAACTACAGTGGCTAGGGACGTTGTTAATTTACGGGAGGTCGTGTGATTGGTCCCACTCACGCACAACTTTTTTGCTAACTGTTTTTATGTTTTGTCAGTGCTGCTCCGTTCTTTAAATCCCGCGCCACAAACATTCCGCAAAATTTAGCCTGTCGTAGTGGCTAGGAGCGCAGGCATACCACATGTTAGTTTTGGGTTCGATTCCCACTTGGACACCTTTTTTTGTTGTTGTTTTTTCATCGGACGAAAACCAGTCTCGCAGGCAAGGATTTGAGACGAACGAAAATCATTAGTCCGTGACACGAAGAAAAACTAGATCCCATAAACCAAAAAAAGTGGAGAAACAATCCTTCCTTTAATATTAGGTAAAGATAAAGATTTGTTTATTCAGATTAATTTATAGAGTATATTTGTGCATATTAGTTTATTCAGATTCAAAGGATGTGTTAAATACTTGTCAAAGTTGACATTTGGATTGGCTCCCGTACATCCAAGAAAAAAATCACGGCGGAAAGATACCGTCCTGATTGCAACTCTCTGGCATTGAAATAATGTGAGCCCTTTATCTTGGTCACTGTTGAGAAACACAACTCCATCGGTTGCTAATATCTCAAAATACTCCCTCCGTCCCAAAATAAGTGTCTCAACTTTGTACTACAAAGTTTAGACACTTATTTTGAAGTACAAAGTTTAGACACTTATTTTGGGACAGAGGAAGTATATGAAAGCAGTTTGTTTGTACATTCACACTTTTGATTCTTCAGAAACGTGTTTAAATCTGCATGTGGCTTAGTTCACAGGCTTGAATAAAGAACTGTTGCACCTTGTGCATTCTTCTGTATTCAGGCTTGGCCCGATGTAAAAATAGAAAAGGAAAAATACTGCCAGAGAATTGCATTTATCTGCCATAGAAACGCAGCTTTACTCATTACTCTATGGAGTCTGGACAAATTAATTAAACCTCTACCAAGTATTCAGAGATTATTCAAAAAATGGAAAAGGCTCCAAATTATTTTGACTGCGACGATTTCAAGGGTGGGTGTGGTGACACGCGACCGCTAACATCCCTCGTAAACTTACCGGTATCTATACTTCATACTTGTCCAGTATCCCATGGAATACACAAGTTGCGCACCTAGTTAAAACTTGTGAGAATGACAAGCCAACTGCCCAAGCAACATGGACACATTGACTTGCATTTATAATATTCACAGTACAGTAGGTAGGTCCAAATTAATATTGTTCCATACTTACCTGTTTGCGGTCCTTGGAGATCACGGCACCATTGCTTTTTTCAATCAAATTTTCCTAATGGAAATTTGAATCCTTGTGCACAAGTCAATCTATTATACCTCACATTGCAGGCAGGTGTCCTTAGGTTGAGAAAATAGAGGCTATCATTGTTTACCATATTCATCAGTGGAGTAACGAATAGATGGGGCTGGGGGTCTGGCTGACTTGCGGGTCCCGCCGTCTAGCACAGCCGTCTCTTTGCTCTCGTTGGGGGTATAGCACCGACGCACGTATCTTGGTGGGCTCAGCATGCTTTTTTTTTCTTTCAAGTTCTGTAACATGCTTTGGACTGAATCTACTACTACAAAATTTATCTTGCATAGAATATGATAATGAGTTAATGACAGCATATATCAGCACAACATCATACACTGCTTCTTATTCAAGACAAAACAATTTCTTTCAGATAAACAAAGCTAATAATAACAATCACTTTTGGAGCATCACCATCACTCTTTCCTGGTTGTTCGGACCTAAGATGGACAGCCGACTGCACTGTATCTCCCGCTTCTGCTATCAGAAGAAACATATTCACTGACCCCAAATTCAACTATTAATGACAGCATATTCACTGTATCTCCTGCTTCTGCTATCAGTACAACTTCAGGACCGGGTCACAGGGCATACTACGTACTCTTTCTCTAGTTAAAGACAATGATGCCAAACTAACATGACCGGCACTAGGAGCTCCTGCCTTAACTGACCGTCACTAGGCACATTTTCTATTCCAACCAAAAAGTTAGTCAACACTTGATTATTAAGAGGTGCATTTGCCTCCATTTGTCTGCCGTGTCATAGGATCCTATCGGTAATGCTTACCTGCCAAATGCTTTTCTGTGTTGCTCCCTGGATAAAACATAGTGGCAAATCTAAAACATTGCCAAAAGATATATTTAGGCTGGAGTGTTCTGTAGAATCACAATTTTTTTTTGTGAGAAAAACATATGCTTATTTTTTTGCAGAGGGTGTGAAAAGTGTATGTTTATTTTTGTCCTATACCAAAAAAATGATGTACTATTTTGGTTACTGTATTAACCTCTCAATATTATTTGCTACAGCAAACAAATAAACATTTTCTAATAAAAGCATCATGATCGCTGTTTCCTTGTTGTTTGGTTGCTATAGTAACATTTCACTGTTATTTGCCTCAACTGACCGTCACTAGTCAAAACTTCTCCTCAAACAAAAAGGGTTGTCAAAACTTGATTAAGTGGCGCATTTGTCTCCACTTAAATTGTTGCCGTGTGTGTTGTGGAATTAACACGTCAGATGTCCTTAGTGTGAGGACTTAGTCGCGAGGCCAACGAATCTATGTGGTAGCTTGAGAGGGGTTGAGCGGAATCGAGAGACGCAGCACAATACAAGGGTTTAGACAGCTTCGGGCCCCGGGAAACATCATCCGGTAACAACCCTACATGTTGTTTGAGGCTAGATCTCATTATCATCACGAGAGAGTCGCCGTAAACCGGCTCTCCTCTAGTTGTGTCTAGCCCTAGAGATTGTTTCTTTATTCTCCCTCTTTGGGGATCCCTGCCCCTCCTTATATAAGTTGAAGGGGCGGGTTACATGTAGAGTCCATCTCGGACTAAGACTTAAACTATTTTGACTTCCTTTCCTGGGCTTCTTAACGTCTGCCGGTTTAACATTGTCTGCCGGTTTAACAACGTCTGCCGGTTTAACATTGTCTGCCGGTTTAACAACATCTGCCGGTTTAACATTATCTGCCGGTTTAACATTATCTGCCGGTTTAACATTGTCTTAACACCTGCCGGTGCTACCATCTGTCTTAACTCTGCCGGTTTAACACTCGCCGGTTTACCGTCTGTCTTAGCCATCTGTCTTAACTGTCTGCCGGTTTAACACTAACCGGTTTAACAAGTCCCGGACGGGTTACAGCTCCGGCCGGGTCATACCGCGGGGTATATCCCCGACATTAGCCCCCAGTTTAATTTGGATTTATCCATGTTAAACTGACTCTAATCATCCTTAAGTCCTTGTCACTTCCTTCTTCTAAAAAATCTGGTTTAATAGGCCAGCTTCATAATCAACTTGCTGACATTGGTTTCTCATAGAAAATATATTGTGAAGAATAACTGCTTTGTTTCAGCTCCCAATGCTTAAAAACAATATTGGTCCTTGAAATACTCATCTGATCTTCAGCCGGTTTAAGGACATAGAACTTGCCGGTTTATCATTGCCAAGATAACCGGTTTATAAATATTGATAGCACCGGGTCATACTTTTAGTTAACATCCAGCTTGAAAATATACCTCTTATATGCCTACCACTTGTAGCCCCCAAGTCTTAAGAAGGTAGCATAGCAACAGCTTAAGACTTGCTTCAATATAAATATCACAATCTTGAAGAAATCCAGGTTGTTCATCTCAATCACTAGTCAGAATTGAGTATTCCACATATGTAGCCCCCAAGTGCCGGGTTGTCATGCTTGCAGCAACCTGGGACTTGTAATTTCCTGATGCTCATAATAACTTCAACCAGTGTAGCCCCCAAGGGCCGGGTTATTATGCAATAATGTGCAGGGACTTTGTAAATATAATTATGTAAACTTTGGAACAACAACGGTGTAGCCCCCAAGGGCCGGCTCAGTAAGATAATATTGAGCTGGGACTTGATATGTACTTCAATGAAAAATAACATCATATGATGTAACCCCATCATGGGGCTTGAATCCACGTCCACACGGTTAAGAGCCTTGTGCTTTACCAACTGAGCAGTGAACCCTTCAATGTAATGGATAAAAAGCTTTGTACCTTAAATTGTTGACAGAGGCAATTGGTAGCCCCCAAGGGCCGGCAAATTACAATGTGATGAGTCGGGTCTTCAATAAGGTGAGCAAAAAAATGACTTTGCATTAGCCCCCAAGTATCATGGTGCATGCTTGCAGCGACATGAGACTTGTGTATTTGATGTAATTTCAACTGAAATAAAGTAGCCCCCAAGTGCCGGGTCGTAAGCCTGCAGCAACTCGGGACTATTCCTTCAATTATAGAATAAATCATATCTATTGATAATATGATAGCCATTGCGCTAAAGCGACTTTGAAAACCTTAATCATAATACTGGTTATTGATAACCATAATAAAAATCCAGCCATGTTGGCTATTTGAATAATATACCCAATGATTTATAAGCGCATAATTCCAATGGCGCAATCCAAATATATACTAGCGACTTATAGTCCAAAGCCAGGCCGGGTCAATAAACACCGGAGTAATAATGAATATGGTCAGATAACTTGTAGTTGAAAGCCAAGCCGAGTTAACGAACACCGGGTTATTATGATGACTGAAAAGTCATACCGGGTCAATGGATACAGGTTCAAGATAAATTTATCAAAAGAGAAAAATCTTGACAAAGGCAAATAAAACCGTGTAGTCGAGGCTTTTCAAGGGCTGCCAGGCCCAAATTCGAGGCTTTTCATGGGCTGCCAGGCCGCTGAGTTAAACCATTTGACAAAGCCTTTTAAGATGGACCTCCAACTAACCAATCGTCGTTTTAACTTTGACAAGTTCAGGGTCTGTATAAGATTGACTTGTCAAACGTTCGGCGGGTCATGCCAGGATTACCTGGATAGGAGTGGCTTACTTGATGAAGGCAGGTTAACCCGGGGTTTCCAAGCCGTGGGTCGATACCCAATTACAAGGGTCCTTTCAAACTCTTTGTTACTTTACACAAAGAGCCCCCAAATAACTTTGTGAGCTGTGCTCAATGGGTGCCTATGTTTGAGTTGTGCTCCGAGTTATTAAACACTCGAAGACACCGATAACTGAACCGAGTCCGCATTACGATTCAACAACTCTTACTAATATTCTTTACTTACGAGTTTGTACCCGGTCATGTCATCCCTAGCCTGATCGGCTATATCATTACCATGTTAAATTTTAACTGTGCTACCCGGTCCTTCTTCCCGTAGCACTATTATTTGACAATGAGCTAAGCTTACGTTGATCTTACTCCTCATATCATTTCGCCTTGGACAACAAGCTTGGTTTCGAGTTTGTGTTGTACCCTTGGTTCCAATAACCTTTCGCTTCACCATTCATTTGACTTGATGTCATCGCCGATCGATTACATCTTGAAATCTCTCGACAAAATGTGTCGTGATCATCATCAATCTTATGAGCTCTTCCAGGATATCAAATGAGTTCATGATGAGAAATACCATCCTTGCGCTCGATGATCTGCGTTATCATCAACCTTTATTGCCTTCCCACCAACACAAGCTTGTTCGTGTTTGGTGTTATACCTTGAGTTCCTTGCTATCCAGTAATTGTTCTTCTTTACCTTGGAACATTAACATCTCTTATATCCTCAATGTTGTGAGAAATTCACCACCCTTAAGAATTCTTGATACCAGTGATACTTATTAACATCACCATTCTTTTCTTGGTCCCCGTGATGTTTCTAACCGGAATACCGACGAATGGTCTGTGATGTGTAAATTCTAAACTTCGAGCAACCCTCTTGCTTTGAAGTTATTGGTCTACAGTTTCATTCTACGACTATGGCTTATTGAATCACCATTCTGACATTGGTCGTGCAACCCAACCCATATTTTGGGCGCACCTTTCAACCAACGTTTAATTGTGTATGTTTTCCTCGAGCATACTTTCTTATATCATTTGATCTGACAAATTTTATCTCCTTGTTCACTTAATTGTAGAAATCCATCTTTTGGAAATCTCGATGAATTGCCGTTGAGTTCACCAGACACCTCCTTGTCCTCTCCTTGGGTTAATAATGAACTCTTGTTAACGGAAATCACTTCATAGTTCATTTCCCGAGAATCTTACATTGTCATCTCGTCAATTGTGTTGCACCTTTTCTTCTCAGGCATACTAAGTCGGAGGTATCCTGACACCAATCGGATCTGAACCTCGGTCAGATATGGTGGTTGGATCATATTTCCAAGAGTTATAACAATGGTCTTTATGTGAACCGGTAAGGTGATGTCATGCCCAGCACCCCTGGCCGGAGGACCTAGTGTTATAGTTTTCTTTCCAGCAAGGCTATCCATTCTTCCATGAAGGAACTGTAAGACTTATTCTACAAGTTGTTCCTGATGAATCCTTTGTGTATCCAAAGTTTGACCTTGGCTTGAAGAACATGTCAATGCTATCCCGAAGCATGTCTGTGGTACTCTGATTTTCAACATGAACATTTGAAGCCCAATGCTAAATGTTTCTTGCTCAATTATCCAAACACCGCTGTACGGGTAATGTCATGAAATTTCTCTCCCCTACCTGAAAAGTTTTCTACATTATATCCTGTCATGGATATCATGCTCTGCTTGTCCTTCGGAAGGATATGCCCTTGAATTATGTGCTTTAACACATTTTTCTTTCCATTGTTTTGATTAAATCTGATAACCACTTTTCCTTTCCATTGGTTTGTTTAAACCTTCTTGTGATCTATATGATATAAGCAGTAATATTTCCCTGCTTATGTAAACACCTCGTGTACAATTCTGTCAGCAAGACCCTGTTACCATTGTTGATGACATTCCGGTAACCACCGATGGATGAGAACTTTGCCTATTGATCCGCCTCGTTCAACGAGCAGGAAAATGGTTCTCTTCGTCCCTCGCCCTTGGTACCGACGTTGTTGCCGACATAACTGACATGCTATCCTCTGACATGCCTTGCTTGCATGATCGTGCAAGACGTTACCGCCCTCCCAATTTTTTTAACCCACATGGTGGGCCCATAACCCACAGTTCCACAAGATCGAAACCTGACTCTACTGTACACCCTGTTGCCAAAGTTATTCATAGAGCTTGACTTCGTATGTAGTTCATGGGCCACCTGCCTAGTGATCTATTCTGGTATCAGACACAATACTTATTCCC
>LR880967.1:18323723-18348853 GCA_904067115.1 Aegilops sharonensis
AGTCCTACTCCCGGTGGGAGTAGGACTCCTCCTTGGTGCGCCTCCCCCTTGGGCCGGCCACCTCCCCCTTGCCTCCTTTATATACGGGGGCAGGGGGCACCCCATGACACACAAGTTGATCTACGGATCTTTCCTTAGCCGTGTGCGGTGCCCCCTTCCACCATATTCCACTTCGGTCATATCGTCGCGGAGCTTAGGCGAAGCCCTGCGCCGGAGAAGTCATATCGTCGCGGAGCTTAGGAGAAGCCCTGCGTCGGTGGAGCATCAACATCGTCACCACGTCGTCGTGCTGACGGAACTCATCCCCGACACTTTGCTGGATCGGAGTCCGGGGATCGTCATCGAGCTGAACGTGTGCAGAACTCGGAGGTGCCGTACGTTCGGTGCTTGGATCGGTCGGATCGTGAAGACGTACGACTACATCAACCGCGTTGTTATAACGCTTCCGCTTTCGGTCTACGAGGGTACGTGGACGGACACTCTCCCCTCTCGTTGCTATGCCATCACCATGGTCTTGCGTGATCGTAGGAAATTTTTTGAAATTACTACGTTCCCCAACACTAAGAACATATATAATGGAGTTGTTCGTTGTGTGGTTGTGTAGTCCTTACATATTCGTTCTGTAAACCCCTTGAAAGCTCCTATTTACGTGGTGACACCGTTGAATTGCTGATATAACGCTTACATGGGTCGGCTCGAAGTTCCAACTCGCTCAACTCGGCTCCCTGCTCGGTTCATTTGTTAGCTTTTCTTTTCACTCGCTCCACTGCTAGCTAAAATAAAATGTAGTGTCATTTTCTTATTTGAAACACTTCGCTAAAACAAAATATGTTTGCTAATTTTTAAATAATTTTGGATTGAGAAATCTTCTTAATTAAAAATACCATGAATTTTATAAAATATTTCCAATTTTTAAAAATACTCATGAGTTTCAAGTAGTGTTCGCGAAATTGATAAAATAATGTTTATGAACTTTAAAAACATTCCTTGATTTTGAAAAATATTAATGATTTTTTAAATTTCCATGAAGTTTAATATATGTGGACAAATAAAATAAAAAGAGAAAATCAATAATAGAAAAAGGAAAGTTGACTGGAAAAGAAAAAAGGGGGGAAACTAGAAATCAAAAGGAAAACTAGTAAAACCAGTCGAGAAACACAAAATGAAAGAAAAAGCCACTACAAACAATACCTTCTAGAACCATCCTATAACTGAGAAAACCGGTTAACGCATAACAACTATATAGGTGTGTTACTCTTAACCAGAGACCCACACCCTTCTCAAGAGAAACCCATATCGACCCCACAACCCCCGATGACCAGGAAGCTCGAAAATCAAGGAGCTTAGTATCTTAACTAGAGTGGGATGCACACCTTGTCACGGCGTCTTCATTTGTGAGTTAACTCGGACATTTTTATTCTGCATGTAGTGAATTATGGTTGGCTTGCTGTGTCTTTCACCTGGACTGGGTTGGCATTTAATTATGGTTGTGTTGTTTCTTTTTATCAGTATGGTCTTACTTGATACATGTGGTATGTCACGTTCTTTGTGGGGAGAGCTGTTGGATGGATCGTTGTGATGTTGTTACATGTTGCATCAATGGTGTCCAATAGTGGTGTTCACATGATCCACGAGTACTTGTGAGTAGACCCATACCCCTCAAGAAGCGAAGCATGCTGACAAACGGTCTCCACAAATGACCCCCAAAGTTCCAAGCCACTGTAGCCCAGCATTCCTATGAAGCTTAGTAACTTATAGTAGATAGATATGGTTAAATTTTAAATGGTTTCGTTTAGTTTCGTCCCATTAAATGGTTAAATGTTAGGCATCGGGAGGTACAGTTTGTATGTTGCAAATTAGTATCGTGTTGGTTGCAGTGGCTGACTCATCAAAATTAAAGTTAGATACACATGGAGAGGTTCCCTACCAGAATTTTCATTGCAAATGGCCAAAATGCCAGATTGTTTATACAGGTAAAGGCCGAGGGCGAGACAAGTGTCTCTAGATGCGCGTATCATTGTGGGCAGCAGAAAGCACCACGATACGATGTTTTCTCTACACAACATCCTACTGTGCCATGGCAAAAATCGACCAAAATCGGCGAGCGTGGGGGAAGCCAAAGATCAAATAGACGACCTTTTATAGTGGCAGATCGCAAAGGGGGCACCCAATATCCACTAGAGAGGATATGCTTGGAGGTGGGTGTTGATGCGGCCTTGGGCGAGCCTGTTGTTGCCATTGGCAGGAGCAGGCATGTTGTACTGGGTGTGCAGGAGCCTGAAGCAAATGTTTTACTCACTAATTTATAGGTTTTCTCAATTCTTTGACCTCTTCTCCTAAATTAATGGGTGTACAGATGTACCACCATGTCCTTATTTGGCTCCGTCCAATGTTGCCATAGTGTAGCACATGCCCATGCATCTTCTTCGACAACCTCTCCTTATGGGTCATTAGGTGTCGGCTTGTCCATCGATGTTGTAGTGATTGTTTGGCTTTATTGGGATGATGACCTCAAACGATGTGTACATGCTAGTTTACCAGTATGGCAACTCAAATATATATAGCATGAAAATATACTTTAGGATCTAATGCAAGTAATTTAGTGGTGTAGATATTGATTTTTTAATAGATTTCATCAAACCTAAAGAAGTTTGATTTGGACAAACATAAAAATTTCAAATATTTTGAACGGAGAAAGCATCGCGCACCGTGTTTAGCCAAGACAGATTAGATAGCAATATAAAGTGGAAAGTTTAACCAAGGAGGCACCATGAGTACTAACATAACGGATTTCATACTAACATGACGGATTTCGTACAAACTGGATGCAAACGGTTGCATTTTGAAAATATTTTAACTAAAAAGTTAAAACTATGTGCAATCACGCAGAGGTCCACTCCCATGACACGGGTACACTACACTAGTCTATTGTGACGCCTCCGTTTATAATCGTGTACTAATCATACACACATCATGCATGATCACGAACGATGACTCACGTCAATATCACAAAACCACTCTACGACATAAGGGATAAATATTAATCTTTATGTTACTAGCCCCGGGTCATGATGACCCGTCATACAATAGGAATGAACTGAGTATATTCGTAGTAACAAAAGAAAATTAGAAGTTTAACCCAGGAGGCACCATGAGTATTGAAATCTCTAAAAAGACTTGACCCAGGAGGCACCATGAGTTTTACATCGTGGCAAGAAAATTACTTCCTTCGTTCACAAAATACTGGAAAAAGAGTCTAGTCAAAAGCGCATAATAAAAAGTCTGGTCGAAAGTCAGTTCTCTGGTAGTAGAGCGGACACACGTCGCACAGGTCCCAGCAACCGTCGTCACCGACCCGCCTCCCGCTGCATGACACCAGCAGCCCATCATCGGCGTGCCGCCGTCGTGTGTATGCATCGTTTGGGACCATGATGTGGACGTCGAAAACTCCAACCACACGCCGCATATCCGCCGCGAGGCTATCCAGCGCCGGTTCCGGCAGTCACACCCGCGTCCCACGCGCGACGACGGTGGTGGCCGTTTGCAGGCCACCGGCGAGCTCACAGACCTGCGGCGCGGTCGCCCAGGCGAGCTGGAAGCCGTGGTAGCTCACCTGCACCATCGTGGCGAGCCCGTTGCAGGGACGTATTATTATGCTCTGCAGCGCGGCGCGGACGGTGATGTTGAACTCTGGGTCCAGCACGGGCCGGAGGCTGAGGTCCGTCGGCGGGTCGAGACCGCGGTGATCGCGGCGGAGTAGTTTGGGTCCTTGTACGTGATCTCCGCCCACGCCGCCAAGCCTGTGAGACACGTCGCGAATAAGAACATGCCCCCGAAGAGAACACATAAGAAGCAGCGCGAAGGGTCTCCTCCTCCTCCTTGTCCCACCATGCCAGTTGCAGCGCCATCCGTCTTCTTCATTGCCGGCGGAGGTGGCGTCCTTGCCTGTTGCCCGTCCATCTTCATCGCCGGCAGCAGAGGCGTCCTTACTTGTTGTCCATCCATCTCCATGGTCGGCACTGGCTAATGACTATGGCTGACGAGGGAGGGCTTTCGTGGCCTTATGTAGACGAGTAGATCGATGGGCAGAGGTGCTTTCGATCGGGACTTCCTTTCAACAGCATACACTTTCCTAAACAATGGCGAGTTGTACATTGGTTCCTCCGTGTTGGGTTCTGAAGTTGTTTCCGCGGGCTTTCTTACCATATTTTGTGTCTACCGATCGCAGGCTACGGCGGTGCATATTCATGTCGACAGTAAACACATATTTTGTACTAACAGTAGCAAAAGAGTGATATTTCCAATCCACAAGTGTTCAAGTCTTGATGCTCGCATTATTCTAGATTTATTTTAGAATTTTCGACGATATGCGTTCAGTGGGAGAGGAGACGTGATGTTTTCAGCAACTATGAGGCGTCTACTTTGACTTTATCAAAATCCTAATAATCCTCTAGTTAACAATCTCAAACTTTGAATATGTAAAATAGGGTGAAATTTTTAATGAAAACTGGCCTAAAACTAGCAGTGGCAACGTCATAAAACCACATCGATTTACTTTTAATCATATTCCATATACTACTCCCTCCATCCAAATACTTAGGGCTCACACATATATCTAGATCCTCAAACTTGTTTAACAAAATTTAAGTTACATTACACAAGAGAACTTATAGATACCAGGTTTTCACCTGGAGAACAAGTGCGAGGACACAAAACTTGGGCTCCGCGACACCTCTATGAAAAGAACAACACTCCTGAAAGCTATTTTGGTTGGCTTTGACAAATAATGGTGTTGTGTTTTTACCTGTAGACATTGAACAACCACCCAAGCACCAACCTGAACTTATAACCGACCTCCACTAGAGGCTCACCTATTGTTCGTTTAATGCGTCCTCAAATGTGCACGTGTCGCATGTTATTTCCCTGCATACCCCACTTGTATATTTGATTGGGTCTCCAAAAGAGGGGAAATTGTTTTGAAGCTCAGATTCCGTGAAGCTCTTTTAAAAAAAGATATAATTTTTAATTTTTTTAAATCTTCAAAATTTTAAGAATAGATGCACATCTACATATGGATGATTTTCACAATGAAATGATTCAAGATGTAAATTACACAAATATACGGTGTTAGATTTTTGGAACACACTATGTTCACTATTAAAGTGCACGAAATTGATCTAACAAGTTCATGGGCGACTAGGGTTTCTCGCCTCCTGCCGGCGGCCCCGCATGTCTACCTCGTCTTCCATGGCCTTAGGCCGTGGAGGAGTGGTGGATCTCGGCCCTTGCCGGCTGGAGTGCTCCTCCGTCATTTTTAGATGTCTTTTGTGTCTGTTTAGGGTTTGTGTACTGCTCTGGAAGACGAGACGGTGGCGGCTGCCTGAAGATGGAATTATGTTCTTCCCACCCATCCCCCGTCCTGGCGGTGCGACTAGCATCGTCGGACGAAGTGTGGAGGTGTGTCTCCACAGATATCGCGGGATTCGGTCGCTAGTTGTCTTTGATGGACCAGGTCTTCGTCCGTCTATCTTAGTGTCTTTAGGTTGGATTCTCATCATCGACGACAGTTGCGTTTCTGGTGCACGGGTCCTATGAGACCTTTTTTATTCTACTACAAAAAGTTTTGTCCAGCTCGGGCGAGGGAGGGGCGATGATGACAGCGCGTATTCGGCTTGCTTCAGTGCCTGTAGTCGCCGATAGGTGGCCTACGGCTCTGTATGTAATTTTTATTATTTTTGGTGTTTGTTGTACTGTCATAATTGATGATGAATAGACCAAAAATTTCTAAGAGAAAAAAACAAGACGTAAGCTATATAATGGATAGTTAGCAGACCTAAATTAATCAAAGTTCAAATACATACCAGAAAATCCTAACAAGATAGTTGGCCCAAGAAGATATTAGTCAAAGTTCAAATGATGTCATTTACCGAGTGAGAAACGCTGCTTATACGGGTCTAAAAGAGGATAGTGAGCATGGGTACCATGTTCATGAATTAGAGGAAATAATTTTACATACCAATATTTCAATAGGCTTATTTCGCTGATCTCCGCTAAGGCAAGGAATCAAGAAATCTTTGCGAGATACACTAACCAATACGGCGGACGACGAAGTAGAAAATTTGACCTAGCGTTGGTGATAATAACCAGAATCGGCGGCTGGTGGCCTTCATCATATATACCTGATGCAGGTCAGGTCATGCAATCAGTGGGCGCGTTCCAGGTGTAGGTCGCCCACGTCGCAGAAAGCGCCGGCGTCGTCGCCGACCCGCCTCCCCATACACGATACCAGCAACCCGTAGGCGTGCATTGTGGCATATTCCATCCGGATCACGAGCGTGACGTCGAAGACCCCCGCCGCCCGCCGCACGTCGGCCGCGAGGCCGTCGAGCACGGGCCCTGGCAGCCACACCTGGGCACCCCGCGCGACGACGGTGGTGCTCGTCCTGCCGCGCCCGAGATCGCAGACCTGCGGCGCCGCGGCAGAGGCGAGCTCGTAGCCATGGTAGGCCACCTTGAGCGTCGTGGTGAACTCGTCGCACCGCCCCTCCGAGATGCCCCGTGGCACGATGCCGACGGTGAGGTTGAACTCCGGGTCCAACGCGGGCCGGCCGCCCATGTCCGTCGCCGGGTCAAGGCCCGACACGGCGGCGACCGCCACGGTGTAATTCGGATCTTTGTCCTGTATCGCCAGCCAGAGATAAATAGCGATGCCACAGATGCCGAGCAAGCCGTAGAAAACACCAATTAAAACAGCCTCCCGAGATGATCTGTGGCCTCCCTCTCCCACTGCAGATGCAATCGCGTCCAGCTCCTCCATTGCCTCGCGAGGATGGCTTGCTTGCTCCTTTGCCGGCGGGCGAGCGGCGTCCTTTTCGATGTCCATGGCCGCCCACGGCAGATTCTCCTCGTCAATGGTCTGCTCTTCCTTCTTTTCTTCTTCCCCAAGACCTGTTCTGCTTTGCTAGCTGCTTTCGCCAAAACAAGAAGGGGTTGGGAATTAGAGTCCCTAGATAGATATCAAAACTGGCGTGGAGATCGGGATACATTAATTCCCTAACAAACTGTTTTTTCTTTTCTTTTTTGAGAACCCTAACAACCCGATTCTGTATGTAAAGCTTGTTGTCCACGCATTGCAAACAGAGAAAAACAAGTATACGGAAGAAATATTGAGCGCTCGTTCGCGCCAAAAACATGGAGACGGGGCATTTTTTTTTTCACTTCTTCTAATTTTTGGCCGTCTGTTTTTCTTTTTGCTTCAGGTTATTTTTCTTGGCCGTCCGATCATGTACAAATCTCAGAGCCCCAGTGTGCCTCATTTTTCTGTGTCGCTCGCTCGCACGCGTGTGTGTCCTTATTGCTTGCCGTTGGTCTCTTTTTGCGTGCAATAATACTAGGTCTACGAACAATTTACGAAGCCTTACATAACTTTCCTCAATTTTCAGTTATCAGTCATTAGTTTGTTCTTAGTCTTTGTCATTTCTTCGTCTAGGTTTAGTTCTTAGTACCAGTCCTCAATTTTCAGTTTTCAGTCTCCAATTTTTAGATATAGTCTAAGTTTTCGGTCATGTTCTATGTGCCTAATCAGTCCCGCGTTCAGTTAAGCATTTTCATTTATTACTTTAGTTTCTGTTTTTATTTGTATTTTTAATCATTCATTCAGCCCTTTGTTCTTTAGTCCTTACTAGAAGGGTTGGGACGCGTTTTGCGCCGTTGGTGTTGTTGGATTTCTTAAAAAAAATTACTCACTCCGTTTCAAAATATAAGGCATATTAATTTTTAAAAAGTCTAACCTTCTATGTTTAATCAAATTTGTAGAGAAATATATCAAAATTCATGGTATCAAATTGGTATTTTTTTTTCTCTAAACATGGTTAGAGTTTCATAGTTTTTTGTTTAATATTGTGGATGTCGATATTTTTTGCTCTGAACATGGTGAGAGTTAAAATAATGTGACTTTCCAGAAAACTAATACTCGTTATATTTTGGAACTGATCGAATATTTAATTTGGCGGGCAGGGGACGTGACGGAGTGTGTTTTATTTATAATGTGGTGATTTGATGGGTCTTTTGTGTTGTGGTTTTGTGTTATCTGCAAACCAACGTATATGTCACTACTAGGGAAAAGCCTATACACAGAATCATACCAGCAGCGCTCCTCAAAATACGACGCTACTGCTATTTAGCAGCAGCGCGTGATAGCAAAACGCATTGCTGGAAGGAAAATAGCAGTAGCGCGTCCACACCAAACCGCGCTACTGCTCTAATTGCCATGACCTCGCAACCCAGCTAGTTATAGCAGTAGCGCCCTATACAGAACCGCGCTACTGCTATAGAAGTTAGCAGCAGCGCGCTTCTAAGAAAATCGCTACTGCTAAGATCAGCCCACAAGTTTAGTCCCACCTCGCTCCGCGAACAGAGTGTTTACAACCTTAAATATGTTACTTCTGAAACTACCACAACCAGTTGGTCTTCACTGAACTCTATGTGTAGAATTTGTGGCCGCAATATGAGTCCTCTCCGGTTCCTACCGGAGAGGACTCATATTGACAATTCAGATTGTACACAAATGATAATTGATGGCCAATGTATTTTTGCATTGATGTATTTTTGTATACTTACACTTAGCAGTAGCGCTTTATATGGAAAGCGCTACTGTTATTCAGATTAGCTGTAGCGCGTTTTGGCAAACGCGCTACAACTATCCCTACCTTATCCCCACGCGCACGACCGGCCCTCTTTCTCACTCACACTCTCACTCTCGCCCGCACACCGATAACCGTCGTCGTGTGTCGCCGCCGCCGCCGCCTTCGTCCGTCCGCCGCCGAGGTACTCCCCTCCTTCCGTCCCTCCTCCCTCCTCCTCGCACATCCTCCCTCCGCCTGCGGCCGCCCCTCCCTCCTCCTCGCACATCCTCCCTCCGCCTGCGGCCACCCCTCCCTCCTCCTCGCACATTCTCCCTCCGCCTGCGGCCACCCCTCCCTCCTCCGCCACCGCCCTCCTCCCTCCGCCTGCGGCCGCCCCTCCTCCCTCCTCTGCCGGCAGCCCTCCTCCCACCGCCCTCGACCTCACCGCCGCCACCCGAGCCCACCCAGCACCGCCGCCTCCCGATCCCGATTAATAGTAGTTGTAGTTGTAGTTGTAGTTATAGTTGAACTAGTTTAGTTGTAGTTGAACTAGTTTAGTTGTAGTTGTAGTTGAACTACTTTAGTTGTAGTTGTAGTTGTAGTTGTAGTTGAACTACTTTAGTTGTAGTTGAACTAGTTTAGTAAGTAAATTAATAAACTAGTTGAACTAGTTGAATTAATAGAACTAATGTATTTTTAGTAAGATAATTAATATAACTAGTTGAACTACTTTATTTTTAGAAAGAAATAGTTTTTTTTCTATTTGTAGTAAGTTTATATTTAGTAAGAACTAGTTGGATTAATAAAACTGGTTGAACATGTCATATTTGTTGTTATTTTTTAGTTTAAGCAATTATTCGGGATGTATTAGTGATAACTTATATGGTTTTTGCTTTTGCAGAAATCAAGGAGCCCTCCATCATCCCCGCCGTCGTCCCCGTCACAGACCCCCTCCGACATCGAGGTGAGACCAGCCAAATATCCATGTATATCTTGTGTTGCTCAAATAGGATATGTGGTTGCCCAAGTGGCCGTTCATGTTCAGTTTACACCTCCGAGTGGCCTATGTTTTGCCGGAGTGTTGATTAATTTCCGTTCCGGCAAATTTCAGGCGCTCGATATGTCCTTTTTTAGCAAAGGTCATGCCGGATTTTTCCGTGAATTCTGGCATGACTTGTGCTAGAATATGTACAAGTTTAATCTTTGAATTATGAACGTAGGAAATGTCGTACTCGGACGACGACAGTCTCCCGGGGAAGTGCAGCTGGTGCCACAACGATCGAGGTATGTGAGACAGGTTCGTTGAGCTGGATGAAGATCGGCGCTTCAGCATTAAGCTCGAGGAGACCTTCGATGTTGAAACGGTACGCAACAACGACAAGTGTTTTTTTTCGTAATTAAGCATGACATCAACTATTTCAACGTCTAATTTTCATCTTTTACAATTCGACTAGCTTATCCCATGCCATGCAAGACGCTATGTCTTGGAGAGGATGGGTTTTGAAGACCATGAAAATTTTGAAACAAAGAAAATACACCTAAGGACCCATCATGATATGGATTTTGAAGTAAATCTGTGCAATGCTCAGAGCGTAACCCATTTTGGTTGCCAAAATGGGGAAGCACTTTGCAAAATGTATGGTTTTTATGAGGGTATGATTGTCACCATGGATCTTGGTGATCCTGACATCGAGCAAGACAATATGGTCATTTCGGTCCTTGTTGATACGCTTCCGATTGTACCGCTATGTGAGTTTCTCAAACATAGTTATTAACTAATTTATATTGTTTATTTCAAAATAGTTGACAACTTATTTTCATTGACAGCTTATTTTGATTCTTCAAAGACTGTGCGGAAGATGGTAGACAAAACCCACTACACCAATGGCTCCGAATTAACTTATAAGAAGAAAAATCATCTGATCGCATTTTGTACTCTTCTTGAGGATTACAATAACTATTATCGAACTCATCCAAATTATGGTGAATACGTGCCACTAGTGCACGTGTTGAACCACGGTAACTTCTCTGGAGATACCCTGGTAAGATTTTTTACTATTATGACATCCGTGCATCTTTTGCATACTTCTAAAACTAGTACATCATTGCTAACTACAAAGTTATTACTATGTTTTTCAACAGAAACTCCCGATGGATTGTGTGCCTCATCTGATGTATCTGAATGGTCGCCTTACAGTTTTGAAAATACTACCAGGTAAATCTAGGGAGCTCACCTGTCCATATCGAATTTCTAAAACCGGTGAACACATGTTCATCAAAGAATGGAAGAAATGTATGGACATTCGCAAGGAGGTTCTTGGAAATAACATTCAGGGAAAGGCAAGAATTGGAGACAGGCTAATCTCCATTCTCCATAATGGAGAGTCAGGGGCTATCTTGTTTTTTGCTATTTTACCTTAGAAAATGTAGTAGGTCTTAATCGAATGTAGCAGGTCCTATGATGTACAATATGTTTATTATGTGGTAATGTGTTAGAGTTGATAATGAGGAGTACTTGTGATTACGACTAGTGACCAATTTGTTAAGTTGATCTTGAGGAGGTGTTATATGACAATGATGTATTATGGTGATAAGTTGTTAATGATATGATGATGATGATGATATTATTATACATTGGGTGAAAGAACCGCGGATTAGTTTCAAGTGGATGGACATCCACTTGAAACTCGTCCATGGTTCTTTCACCCCGTGATGTAATAACTCATTATGATGTAAAAACAATCTCTAAATTCCTGTTATATGAAAACTTGTGTAAAGGTGTATGAATACAACATGAAATAAAAAAGAAATAAAATACTAAATAATAGTAGTAGCGCGGGCAAGGAGAAGCGCTTCTACTAATTACCAGTAGCGCTCTTCTGAAGAAGCGCTACTACTAAGTCAATTTAGTAGTAGCGTGGGTCAAGGCACGCTACTGCTAAGCTTTAGCTGTAGCGCCTTATCAGTAGCGGTCCTGCCCGCGCTACTGATAGGCCTAAAACCCGCGCTGCTGCTAGGCTTTTCCCTAGTAGTGTGTATGTGTATAAATTTCTAGATTGATGTTTGTATCTATATTAGTGCAACAATATCACATTCTAGCGCTTCTTTCTTCTGTGTGGTGGGAGGGTGCATGGGATTGATTTATTTTATAGGCAGATTGTTGCTGATTAATTTGAAAAATCATTTACCCGGTCAAAATTGCAAACTAAATCTAAAATTGAATACTTAATTGACTGAAAGAGTTTTAAAATGGGAACCTAGAAAATTGAAGGAATTGAATGAGAGAGCCCTTGAGAAATTGTTGACCCAATTCTAAATTGAAGACCTCAACTAATTGTGAGGCCTTCAAAATTAGAAAGCATAGTGTATAGTATAAAACAATTGAATGAGGTAGCTTTGAGAAATTGTTGACCTAGTCAAAATCGGGTAACACAATCCTAATTGAAGACCTCAATTGAATGTGGGCTCATTAAAACTAGGGATCATAGCACGGGATTGATATGTTTTTATAGGGCGGTTGTTGATGATTGATTTGAAAAATCATTTGACTGGTCAAAATTGTAAACCAAATCCAAAATTGGATACCTGAATGAAATAGCTTCAAAATGGAAACAAAGGGAATTAAAAGAATTCAATGGGAGAGCCCTTGAGAATTTGTTGACCCGGTCAAAACTAGCTGACCCAACTCTAAATTGAACACCTCAACTAATTGTGAGGCGTTGGAAATTAGAGAACATAGTGTATAGTATAAAAGAGTTGAATGGGATAGCCTTGAGAAATTTTTGACCCGGTCAAAAATGGATACCCTAATCCCAATTGGAGAACTCAATTGAGTGTGAACTCCTTAAAAGTTAAAACTATTGAGCATAATGTTATAGAGGATGTTTGCATCACTTTTCAGTGTATCATTTTGAAAACTTATTTTCTTCACTCTTATTATTAACTCAATTTGTTTTCAATCTAATTCATATTTCAGTAGTTTCCAGTTATCCATTTTATCTGTCATATCTTTTTTACTTTTTTGCATATTTTTTTTTTACTTTTGCTTGTATTTTGAAATATTCTGAGTATGTCTGTTGTAAAAATCACTTTATATACAAAAGTTGAGAAATATTAATTATACAATAAAAACTATTAAATGTGTATAGAAAAATATTTCCCATGTGTATTAAAAAGTATAACGGGTATGAAAAAAGTAGAAATAAAAATATATAAGTTAATATTTTATCAAAAAATTTTACTCATGAATTTAAAAAATATTAAATGTGTATAGACTTTCATCATGCCCCAGTTCAAAGCACAAAAAAAGTTTGAGCCCATTAACACTAAGCGCTGAATTTATTGTTTTAATTTCTTGACCTGTGTTTTACTACCAGTAAATTTTAGTTCCGGATCGAATGGGCCCAATATATTATGTTATGACTTGGGAAATACACTTTGGTTCGTGGTTGTATATACACCCTATATGCGGATTTTTTTTGAAATAATTAAACAAAAAGTTAATAGTTCAGAAGTATTTTAGAATAAACTTGACTTACTTTTGCACCAGTATATAAACTTTCACGAACAAAAGACAAACATTGACTTCAGAGCAAAAAATAAAATATTTATTTGCTATTATAGGTCATTATTCACACTATTTTGGCCAAAAAATTGTCTTTTTTGAAAAGAAGTCAAAGGGGGGTTTTCTTTTTGTGTAATTTTTCTCACAAGTACAATGAAAGTTCAAGTTTATTTCAAAAACATTTTCAGATTTTTTGGACTTTTTATTGAATTACTATTTTTTTCCATATACTTTTTTTAGGGTATTTTTTCCATATACTAGAATGTAGATACACCAATGGACCGAAAGTTCCCCTCCGTTATGACTTGTGACCCAAGGCAGGCTATAAAGTTCTGCATGACTTTGATCAAAACGCAAGAGAAATAAATCCCCATGCGCAAGCATCAACGCAAGGCAAGATGGAATCTGTGAAGGAGTTCGCCCACCGCCGCTTCCAGAAGCTAGGCCGATGGTTCCGCAGGGAGACCGCTGCCGGCGACGGCCTGCAGGTCTTCGCCCTCGGCCTGAACAAGCGGCTCGCGGACGACGCCGGCAGGAGCGGCAACCTGGTCTTCTCGCCGCTGTCCGTCTACGCCGCGCTCTCGCTGGTGGCCGCGGGCGCCCGCGACCGCACCCTCGACGAGCTGCTCGGGGTCCTCGGTGCGCCGTCGCGGGACTTCCTCGCCGGCCACGTCCGCGCGCTCGCCGAGCAGGTTCTCGCCGACCGGTCCCGGACAGGCGGCCCGCGAGTCAGCTTCGCCAGCGGCGTGTGGCATGACCGGACCATGCCCATCCGCCCCGCCTACCGCGATGCCGCCGAGTCCTTCAAGGCCGTCGTCCGCGCCGTCAACTTCCGCCAAAAGGTCAGTGCAACGCCATCTTCCGTTTTCCCATGGCCGATTTGTATTCTGTAATTCTGTATACAATCGATCAACGTCAACGTGCATGCATACCCGTGGTGCAGCCGGAGGAGGCGAGGAAGCAGATCAACGCATGGGTGTCGTCGTCGACCAACGGCCTCATCCCCTCCCTCGTCGGCCGCGGCGCGCTGTCCAACCTCACCGATCTGGTGCTCGCCAACGCCATCTACTTCAAGGGCAAGTGGGCCAAGCCATTCGACAAGTATCTCACAAAGAATGACAAGTTCCACCGCCTCGACGGCACCGCCGTCGATGCTCCATTCATGCGCGGTCTCGGCATGCACAGCATCGCCTGCCACGATGGCTTCAAGGTGCTCCAGCTCCGCTACGAGGAAGGGCGCCGCACGATGTGGTCGCCGGCGCCGATTTACTCGATGTGTGTAACTGTGTATTCCTTCCCGATGCGCGCGACGGGCTATGGCGGCTCACCGACAAGATCGCCTGCAACCCCGACTTTCTGCGCAAGCACCTGCCGAGGAGCACCGTCCTGGTCGACGACTTGCGGATGCCTAAATTCAAGGTCACCTTCGGCATGGCAATGAACAATGTTCTCCAGGAGATGGGGGTCAAGGAGGTGTTTGAGGTGGGGAAGGCCGACCTGTCCGATATGGCGGAGGACGGCGCAAGGAGGAAGCTGGCACTGGAGCAGGTGATCCACAGGGCCGTCATCGAGGTGAACGAGGAAGGCACGGAGGCCGCGGCGGCCACTTACTCGATGGCACCCATGTGCTCGCCGAACCCAGCACCGCCTCCGCCGCGTGTGGACTTTGTTGCTGACCATCCCTTTGCCTTCTTCGTCGTGGAGGAGGTGTCCGGCGCGATCCTCTTCGCTGGGAACGTCCTTGACCCCACCATCAAGTGATGAAGCTGGGAGGAGCAACAATTCTACGCCCACGCGAACTTGCGAAATCTTTGCGTACGTACGTGTAGAATTCCTCAGGGAGGAGAGGACCGTGCTTGCATGCTTGTTTTTTTTTTCTTTTTGAACAAGGTGAGTCGCTCAAGGCTCCAAATTTCATTCAAAACAGTGCTCAAGTACATGCTTGGCTTTAAAAAAAGCATATCTACGTTCATCTAGTTGGAGATTTGGTTACCGAAAATGCTCAACGGACGGGCAGTTTTCATGGAATCACACGTACGAAAGGAACTGCTAGTTTTGTGGAGAGATTCCATGTTATGCTCCAAGCCTCCACCCACCAATCCTTTTCATATGATTTCCATGTTTGAATTTAGTTTATCATTTGTACCAAAAGTCTATTTTGTAAACGATTTGAATATTTGTGTTCCTTGAGATAAGAACTTTGAAACAAGACCACTCTTGAATATATTTTGACATGCTTTAAATTCAAATTTCCAAACATGGTGAAACATTATGATGCAATCTAGAACATGAAAAACAAATGTGATGTGATAGGAACAAATGTTAATACAAACTCGTAATATTATGTCGGAAAACGCTTGCTTTTGCCCGGGAGAAAATCAATCGCGTCTATCGCGTGCCAGTGTTCCAATGGGTCCCACCCACGACCCATCGTACGTCCTTATCTCCAGCGCGAGAATGCGAGCCACCCAAGTCTCTTTCTTCCCCAACAACATGATCCCCTTTCTCTCTACTTTTTCTCTCTGCGCACGTGTGCTCACCTACGCCATGAGGGATGCAGCTCAAGCTCGCTAGGACACGCCAATGGATGCCATAGATGATGCACAAACGTGTGCTCACCTCCGCCGCGTGTGAACTTTGTTGCTGACCATCCCTTTGCCTTCTTCGTCGTCGAGGAGGTGTCTGGCGTGATCCTGTTCGCGGGGCACGTCCTTGACCCCACCATCAAGTGAGGAAAGGCGGTGCATGCATCCACACTTGGATTTTTTATAGCATGGACTTCTGATTAGATACGTACGTACATTAAAACCTTTGCTACACCCAGTTCCGTTCAGTTCCATGTTTCCTGTTAAATGGTTGAAATGTTGCATCGGGAGGTACATCATTGCTGAAGCACACAAAACCCTTGGCTTTTTTAGTAAGAACATCTACCCTTATTCTCAGTTTCTCACATGGAGAAATTAAGATTTTAGGGAAGTAAGGGTTGAAATTTACCTGGTCAACAAGCAGGGCACACGTGTAGGCCACGGCAGATCAAGGAGAAGCTCGCGCCCGCGCAAGGTGGCGGGGCGCCAGCGGCTTGGTTTCTCCTGATTCTTCAAGTCTCCACCGGTAGCAGCAAGAGTGCCGCTACCGAACGTGCCTTGCGCTTCTTCTTGGATTTCCCTACGCAACCGTCCCTTAACCACCTTTCCCTGTNCCTTATTCTCAGTTTCTCACATGGAGAAATTAAGATTTTAGGGAAGTAAGGGTTGAAATTTACCTGGTCAACAAGCAGGGCACACGTGTAGGCCACGGCAGATCAAGGAGAAGCTCGCGCCCGCGCAAGGTGGCGGGGCGCCAGCGGCTTGGTTTCTCCTGATTCTTCAAGTCTCCACCGGTAGCAGCAAGAGTGCCGCTACCGAACGTGCCTTGCGCTTCTTCTTGGATTTCCCTACGCAACCGTCCCTTAACCACCTTTCCCTGTGGAGCACCACCGTGCCCCTCCATAGCTCCATAGGACGATAATCCTAGACCTACGAACCCACTACATACTCCTACGTAATCTTCCAATCCAATAATACCCCCCCCCCCCCCCTCTGATTTTCAGGGGGGTGGGCCTCTTCCACCCTCCCGGTCCAATAGTATTGATCCACATTAATGTTTACATAAAACACGTAAGAGAAATTACGTAGGTCTAGCATTACCCTTCATAGGACGGGTCGCTGCAAGTGCTTCTCAATTGTTCCCACCATCGCAATAACCAGTTGGTGCTTCATTTGCCCCGAAGTCTACTAGCCAATCGCGATTCGGTCCACCTCTGGGTAAGCTCCCTTGGGTTCAATTCTTGCTCCTCAAGCACCCCAGATTTTCCTCGTGATTTGTGTGTGTGCGTGTGTGTGAGTGTGTGTGAGTGTGTGTGCGCGTGTGTGTGTGTGTGTGTGTGTGTGTGTGTGTGGGTGTGTGTGTGTGTGTGTGTGTGTGTGTGTGTGGGTGTGTGTGTGTGTGTGTGTGTGTGTGTGTGTGGGTGTGTGTGTGTGTGTGTGTGTGTGTGTGTGTGGGTGTGTGTGTGTGTGTGTGTGTGTGTGTGTGTGGGTGTGTGTGTGTGTGTGTGTGTGTGTGTGTGTGGGTGTGTGTGTGTGTGTGTGTGTGTGTGTGTGTGGGTGTGTGTGTGTGTGTGTGTGTGTGTGTGTGTGCGTGTGGTGGAGCAGCATAGAAATCTACATTTCTTTACTATTGGTTTACTTGCCCAAAGTTAGATTGGCATCCTGTGGCAAACCAAGAGGCAACCTCAAAATCAATGACGGGGTGGACACAATGAGCTTGGCGTCAGCTGCAACGCCAACAGCCAGGCCTTTTGCAGTCGTGTTCATCAATAAGCTGTCCGTACACCATGGCCATGCATGATGTCGGAGTCCTGCCGGTCGACAGCCCTGCTGCCATGCGCCGAGCAGTATACTTATTTTAGATGACAGTGAGGACTGCCGGGCTCAAGGGGTTGAATCTGCTTCACCACCGAGAGCGTCAACATGTGCCAGCAACCTGCGTGAGCTACCTTTTGTTGGCCCTTGCTGCTATTTTGGTATCTCTAGCCTGGTTTTAGTGCTCTGACAACAATTAGCAATATATCGGTCACCCATGAGTTGTGTAGAAAATGATGATTCATCTTGAAATCATGTCATCTTTATTCTTATTGTTCCAAGAAACCTACCGCTATTTCCCCTCTCTTGAACTGTCAAGTATTTATATGCGCAAATAGATGAAGGGACTGTACTATTAAAAACTTCCATACTGTTTTCTATTTCATCATTTTGGAATCCATTATAAGGTGGGAATACTGCTGCATATATATTTTGATTTTTGATTTTGCCATTTATTCATTAATAAAACATTACACTATATCACTAATATGCACAGTAATTCATACAGTTTTGAGTTAATGAAATATTTAATTGTCCACCTTGATATAGGTAGTGCTACAATCTGAAATGTCATTTTAAGACTCGGTTTATAAAGTTTCTGTTTATAAACTTCATTTACTCAGATTATTATTAATATTTGCTCACATCTTTTATAAGTACTATGTTGCAAATTTAACTACATCTAGAGTTAACTTTATACAAAGTATTTCCTTTGGACTTCATGTACTTTTGAATTGTCGAAATTTGTTCATTTAGTCATGTTCTTCTCAGAACTGCATATATTCCTGACGTATGTATGTATTGCCACACAAACACTTGGGCAGGTATGCTCTTTAAATTGTCAACTCAACTATCACATGGCATATATGGTAAGCTATCTCAGAATGATTCCAAAGAAAATAAAAGTTGTCAACTCAACCAATATATACATGTTTACTTATTATAAAAATGAAGACCTTTTCAAGATAGGAAAGTGAAGGTAAAAGATAATCGTCTTGTGAACATCTTATATTTGTGAACAAAGGAAGTAATTTTTTGCCATGATACAAAGAAACAAATTCGCCATGCTCTAAAATAAAAAGATAATTGTACATGCCATGTACAAGTTTGCCATGATGGCAAAAAAAGTAGTGACATACAAGGAAAGTTTTGATTATTGTAGGTTTCGATAAGATTTGGTTTGATTTGGATATTGGTAGGTGAAGGCAAGGAAAATTATAATTTAACTGAGGTTTTGGTAAGATTTGATCTGAGTTAATGTAGCACTTGGGGGGCGGGTGGAAGGCGTATGTGTGGGAGAAAGCCAAATGAGGGTCGGGCAGGTGTAGAGGTGAACATACAAGGACCAACTCCCATTTGGAGCCGACGAAAGATGTGCTGCAGCAAAAACCCATTCTCACGCGCCATCCCATTTGCAACCAACGAAACCGTGCTGCAGCAAAACCCTCGCAGGCGCCCACACAAAGGAGAACGAGAATTGCAGCGGCTTGAAAAAGCTTGGATCAGCTTCGGTGATTGACAATGGTAGGTGTCTCGGCTACACAGGGGATGGACCCGGTGGGGCGAATCTAGGAGGTGATAAGCATAACTTATGTGAGTATGTAAAGAAAATAATTTTGTTGGGGGGCAAGGCCCCCTTTGTCCCTCACAAAGCTCTTCTACTACCTGCCCTCCAGGTGTTTGATGATTTCCGTTTGTTTTGGCGATGCAGAGTTGGGATCGACATGCCATCATCGAGGTGCGGTTCCAGAACCTGGAAGCGGAGCACAACAAGCAAGCTGGTGTAAGGTAGAGTGAGCCCAAGACTGCCAAAATGGCGGCGGCGTTGAGCACCGACCAATGCAGTGTCGATCGGGGTGGTTTCACCAGGCATAGCCATGACGTGGATGGAGGAAGGAGGCAAGGTAGTTGCACCGTGGGGTAGGGGATATAGCTCAATGGAGGTCAAGGGAGGCCGGTGGAGGCCTGCGTGGCGAGCGGCAACGAGCACTATCCATGGCAAAGGAGATAAGGCTATGATGTATGAACTACATTTGCCCTGATCCATAAAAAGTAATCCCTCCGTTCACAAATATAAGATGTTTTAGATATTTTTGTACGGACTAAATACAAACTGAAATGAGTGAACAAACACACTAAAATACATATGAATTAGAAAAAAGATAGAGCATCTTATATTAGTGAATGGAAGAAGTAATTTTTTGCCATGATACAAAGAAACAAATTTGCCATGCTGCAAAATAAAAAGATAATTGTCCATGCCATGTACTGAGTTTGCCATGATGGCAAAGAATGTTTAGTTTGCCATGATGCACAAATAAGAATCGCCACGGTCATAACAAAATTTCCATGACCCGGGTTCGGACTCTCTCAAAGAGAAGTCCTTGTCTTGATCACCAAGTCTCCTCGTATATATCATGGACTATCCGAAGTGGCCCATTGGTGAACCGCCATAGGGGTCCTCGATCCACTTAGTCGGGAGACTACCCGGTAAACAAGCACTTAGGGATCTAGACATAAGCGGAGATTACCATTCGGCATGAATGATGAGCTATATCAAAAACAAAAAATATATAAACGGAGATTGAGGTACCACATTCATGAAGTCAAGGACACAAATTTCACATCTCAATATTTCAATAGGTAGCGAAAAATGACAAACTAAGCTTATT
The DNA here is from genome assembly GCA_904067115.1 of Aegilops sharonensis. Classification (NCBI taxonomy): domain Eukaryota; kingdom Viridiplantae; phylum Streptophyta; class Magnoliopsida; order Poales; family Poaceae; genus Aegilops; species Aegilops sharonensis. The sequence goes on from LR880967.1 coordinate 18,343,984, forward strand.
TTGCTGTACCAACCAATACTGCAGACTAGTAGTAGAAAATTTGACCTAGTAGCACAAATCTGCGGCACCTGGCCTTCGCGTCATGCAATCAGGGCGCACGTGGGTGCAGCACGGCCATGTCGCACAAATCGCCGGCGTAGTCGTCAACGACCCGCCTTCCCATGCACGACAGGAGCAACCCGTCGCCGCCGTGGCTGGCCCTGCGTCCTGTCCGGATCGCGAGCGTGACGTCGAAGGCTCCCGCCGCGCGCCCCACGTCCGCCGCGAGGCTGTCTAGCACGGGGCCGGGCAGCCACACGCGACGACGGTCGTGCTCATCCTTTCGCCCGCAAGAACGCAGAGCTGGGGCGCCGCCGCGGAGGCGAGCTCGTAGCCGTGGTACGCCACCTTCGCCGTCGTGCTGAGCTCGTCGCACTGGCGCTGCAAGGCGCGGCGTGGCACGATGCCGACGGTGAGGTTGAACTCCGGGTCCAGCGCGGGCCGGCGGCCGATGTCCGTCGCCGGGTCGAGGCCGGAGACGGCGGCGATCGCCACGGTGTAGTTAGGGTCCTTGTCCGTTATCGCCAACCACAACGAAAAGATGATGCCACAGGTGAAGACGAAGCCGACGACCGGACCGTACAAAACCTTAAACAAGCCAGTCGCCGGAGATACTTTCCGTGATTTGGGGCCTCCCGCTTGCACGTGAGGTGCAATCGCGTCCAGCTCCATTCTCCATTGCCCGGCGAGGACGGCTTGCTTGCTTTGCTGGCGGGCGAGCGTCCTTTTCTATGTCCATGTCCATGGCCAACGTCGTCGATGCTTCTCCTCCCTCCCTCACGTTTAGATAGATCTAGGGGAGAACCGGAGACATCCGTAGGGAGACGGGTCTATTCTGTTTTTCTTTTTTTTTTTGTCTTTCACGAGCTGCTCTGCTTTGCAGCTTTCCTCCAAGCGAGAAGGCGTTTTGGAATTAGAGTCCTCCCTACCTAGATTCGATGAAAAAACTAGCGTGGAGATCGGGATCCAGTGCCTAACAAACCGATCTTGTATGCAAAGCTCGTTATGCATGCAATGCCAACGGAGAAAGAAAGTATACGGAAGAAATATTGAGAGCTCGCTCGCGCCGGAACCTTGGAGCGTGACAAGCTGCGCGCCGTTGCTACTACTCCTTCCGTTCCAAAATAGATGACCCAACTTTGTACTAAATTTAGTACAAAGTTGGGTCATCTATTTTGGAACGGAGGGAGTACTTCTTAGAACACATGTACTTCATTCATACTCGCGACCCATTACGTGTGCAGCAACATTCAGTGAAAAAATGAAGTAAGTGACGTGTAGAGCAACATGAAGCAAAACTCACGATCTCCATGGTTGACGAGCCCGATGGCTACATCGTCTCTCCTCGTGCAACCGTACCGTAAAACTTCACGACGGAGTTGCAGATGGTGTAATATCGGTGCCATATCGACTTCACACTGCATTTCATGAATGGTGTGCATGTTGTAAGGCGTAAAGTTCTTTCATGCATGAAAAGAAGCATGCACGCCCAGAAAAAAGATCGAGCCCCTTGAGTTCGTGCATACAAAGTCCACTCATACGACCAACCACGTATCGCACACCAACAAATGCTCCATCACCGAGTACCCCCACCATTGAATTACTCTAGAATACAACAAAATGCTCAACAAAAGAGCTCAATGGCATTTGACCGAACACCTGCCGGGCATGCTGTCCGCCATGGACGTTGTCGTCAACGGGCGGAGGGTACCTGTCTACGGAGGGATCCTAGGTGGACGTCAGCATTGTCCAAGGAGCGCAAATGAGTTAGTGAGGGCTGCAGACGTCCTATGATGCCTGGACGGCGGCCGGAAAGGTACAGTGGCGGTGACGGATGAAGAGGGTGTGTATGCAAAGCAAGGGGGAATGGGCGGAGTGAAATAAAAATGGACCGAGGGTGTCGGAGTATTACGTGGCGGTGGTCCAGACTCCCTCAAAGCGCCCCGGCCCGACAGTTTGTCTTTGGTTTGCGAAAAAACAAACATCCAGACCAGTACGTGGATCGATAGGGTACCACGTTGGATAACATTAATTGGTCCGGACCGTCCGGCCCAAGCGAATGCGAGTTGTTTGAACTTTGGAGAAGCCCTTATTGGATATGGCCCCACGGTTGCACGCGTATAGTGCAAGTTAGGTGATGATTTAGAGACACTTTAAGAAGTGCCAACTGTCAACCACTCACAGTAACACTCCACGCCAACTATATTACAAGCGTGGTTGGATAGGAAGATCTATACCACCGACAGAGCCAGCCTCGAAGCAGAGCAGAGAGCCATGGCCGCGGCTGCGGGGAGCGGCGGCGTGGTGAAGCACCTCGTCCTCGCGCGGTTCAAGCAGGAGGCAACGCCGGAGGCGCTGGACCAGCTCATCCGCCGCTACGCCGACCTTGTCGACGCCGTCCCTTCCATGAAGGCATTCCACTGGTGAATATATCCTCCCGCTCAATCCTTGCATACTGTCGCACGCCTCTCTGCCTGCCTCGCCCCATTGGTCAGCTGTTGCTCGGGTTGCGCACGGTAGGTGCCGGACGAGTTCCGTGCGTGCTCTGGTTCTGGGCTGCGATTCTTCCGTATGCATGCGGCCATTAGTTTTGGAACCATTTGATTAGTTTTGTATAGAAGGGATTCAAGTAGCAAAGGAGGTGTTTTTTCTTGGATCCAACGGGGGATCCGGTGTGGTCAGATCAGTCAAGTCAAACTAACAAGAAAATTTAATTCAGCTAATGGATCTCAAGGAGAAAGCCGTTGCTATAGATAGTTTACCAACCTCATTTCTGCTCAAACAACTTCTTTAACCTTAGGTGCGCAATGTGTGATCCCCATGAACTTCTTTTTGAAATTAGTAATTGTACTACAAACGAAACTGCTCTACAGACACGGCATCTTGAACATTCAACTTCATGTGGTTTAGCTTATGATGTTATTATTTACAGCATAAACTTACACTGTCATGTTTATCAGTTCTGCAATAAGAATAAATTGAAACACCCCTTGACAATGTCGGAAAAACTCGTATCTGCCAGTTAATATGCCCTCAATGTATCCATTGCTGAAATCGTGTCGACCTTGAAAACGAGTTACCACTCGCGGGACATTCACAAGTTCCAACTCATGTTCTATTTTTTTTTTTTCAAAGTTTATATGTCAATTGTTTATTCTTTGTTTGGTATTCAGGGGAACCGATGTGACCGTGCTAGACACGCATGAAGGGTTCACGCACGTCTTCGAGTCCACTTTTGAAAATACAGAGGGAGTCAAGGAGTACATTGCACACCCATCACATGTAGAGTTTGTAGATGAATTCTTGGCTTTGGCGGAGAAGATGCTCATAATGGATTACAAGCCGGCAGCTACCAATAAGTGATTTCGGCAAAGTGAGACTCTCGGAGCTTCTGTTCTCGCCCTCGGTGATAATTTATTTATGTTTGTATTTGCTTTTTATTTGCACTTGGTAGTCAAAAGTTATGTACCTCGTGCCAAATAAATCCATTGAGAATGCCTACTGGATTTGCTTTAATTGACTTCTTTTCCATAATACAATTTGCTGCTACTACTTCATAATTATTTGAAATAATTTCTGCATTTCGATTTTTTGTAGCACTTAATTATCAAAACGGCAATTGTAACGAGTGGACGTGCTCGCGCACACTCAATGTGTGCCAGAATCTGCATCGCACTGGTCCCCCGCCATGTGGTAGTATGTGGTCCTTAGAGCATGGTTAATAGTATAGCCAGCTGCTGGCTATAAGCCAGTGCCATGTCATTTACAGCCCATATTATAGCTAACATGTACAATAGTAGATTAAAAGAGTGTACTATTTTGTTATTATGTGACCCACCTTTTCATTCTCACAAAGTGCCTAGGAGCACGTGCTAGAGCTGCCTCTTCACGAAGAGCCCGCTTACCTTCTCTCTCCTCTTCTCTTTCCTCCAACTAAGCAGAAATTTACTATTTTATTTCTTATAGCCCGCTGACTCAGCTCTATTGTACTTGCTCTTATCAAGTTTATGTATGGGTTCCTTTTTTTAATTTAGACAGTAGAATCTGCATTTTCCGTTTTCGTTCAAGCATAGGGACATGTGTTCCACTTTATGTTGGAAATATGCCCTAAAGGCAATAATAAAAGTGTTATTATTATATTTCTTTGTTCATGATGATTGTCTTTTATTCATGCTATAACTGTATTATCCGGAAATCGTGATACACGTGTGAATACATAGACCATAACATGTCCCTAGTGAGCCTCTATTTGACTAGCTCGTTGGTCAACAGATAGTCATGGTTTCCTGACTATGGACATTGGATGTCATTGACAATGGGATCACATCATTAGGAGAATGATGTGATGGACAAGACCCAATCCTAAGCATAGCACAAGATCGTGTAGTTCGTTTTGCTAGAGCTTTTCCAATGTCAAGTATCTCTTCCTTAGACCATGAGATCGTGTAACTCCCGGATACCGTAAGAGTGCTTTGGGTGTACCAAACGTCACAACGTAACTGGGTGACTATAAAGGTGCACTACAGGTATCTCCGAAAGTGTCTGTTGGGTTGACACGGATCGAGACTGGGATTTGTCACTCCGTATGACGGGGAGGTATCTCTGGGCCCACTCGGTAATGCATCATCATAATGAGCTCAAAGTGACTAAGTGGTTAGTCACGGGATCATGCATTACGGTACGAGTAAAGTGACTTGCCGGTAACGAGACTGAACAAGGTATTGGGATACCGACGATCGAGTCTCGGGCAAGTAACGTACCGATTGACAAAGGGAATTGTATACGGGGTTTGATTGAATCCTCGACATCGTGGTTCATCCGATGAGATCAT
>LR880967.1:18355142-18407450 GCA_904067115.1 Aegilops sharonensis
AAGGCACCTCCGAGGTGCCTTGGGGAGGATGGACTCCTCCCCCCCTCTTGGCCGCACCCCTTCCTTGGAGGAAGGGGCAAGGCTGCGCCCTCCCCCCCTCTCTTGCACCTATATATAGTGGAGGGGAGGGAGGGGAAGACACACCTGAGTCCCTGGCGCCTCCCTTCCTCCCGTGACACCTCCTCCTCTCCCGCAGGTGCTTGGCGAAGCCCTGCAGGATTACCACGCTCCTCCACCACCACCACGCCGTTGTGCTGCTGCTGGATGGAGTCTTCCTCAACCTCTCCCTCTCTCCTTGCTGGATCAAGGCATGGGAGACGTCACCGGGCTGTACGTGTGTTGAACGCGGAGGTGCCGTCCGTTCGGCACTAGGATCATCGGTGATCTGAATCACGACGAGTACGACTCCATCAACCCCGTTTACTTGAACGCTTCCGCTTAGCGATCTACAAGGGTATGTAGATGCACTCTCCTTCCCCTCGTTGCTAGTCTCTCCATGGATAGATCTTGGTGACACGTAGGAAAATTTTGAATTTCTGATACGTTCCCCAACAGTAGATAACCGAGTCAAATGGTTTAGCGAAGTTAAGCTTATGAGAAGGGTAGGAATCTTGCGTTTGTCGCAAAGCTGCGTGATGTTTGAGGCATTGAAGATTTTTTTCGAGATGTTCCTTTGTCCAATGAAGCCGGTCTGGTCTAGGTCAACGAGAGTCGTAACTTCTGGCTACAACTTGTTCGTCAACCCTTTTGGCGAGGCCCTTGACACTAGCATTTTGGACTGTGATAGGGCGAAAGGAGCTTGGAGCAAACACTCCCTCCTTCATAGGCAACAGAACAGTTTACTACACCTTGTTGATCCGCTTAAGATCCGTGACCCCAACATGAAAATCATCGCCAGGAACATCATCAAGTGAACAACTGCTTGCTTGAAGGTGCGGTAGAAGGCTGAACCGAAGCTAATTAGGGTTAATGCTGCTCCCAATCGGCACGCCAATGAAAAAATTACTGATTTCCTCTTCTAAGAAGGCGGGCATCTAGGGGGCCGCAGCCAACCCAGCGAGCCCCCTCATAACTGATGTCGAGGTGAAAACTACAAACAGGCTACCCCAACAGCGCGTAGAAGAAGGCATGCAACACGGCTTCCTTGGTGTTGTGGCCTGTGACGGCAACCCCATCGACGAGGGACGAGGGTTGCAACCCCACCATACTATTACAGTGGTGTCATGTAATTCCTCAAACTATATTTCCCTGTTTACTAAGATTTACGGTAACAAGATTGCTAAATCCCAGTCGACTGAAACTGAACCAAGTCTAAGTCAATGCTATATCCATGTGATCCTATGCGTATATCCGTGCAAAATTTTCTTTTTAGTTTTTCTTTTTATTTCTTACTACATGTTATGTCACTTGGCTTAGACTTGGTTAAGTCTCGGTCGGCTGAGACCTAGCCACACCCTCCTTATGGTAATTATAGACCACCAATAATTGCAGCAAACTGTATCGCTGCACCAGAGGTGAACCAGGTATCCGATCCCCACGCAAATCCTTATCCTCCTTTTCTATGCCCCGTGATCGACCTCGTGGGCCGCGAGTCCCATGCCACGCTGCCACGATGGGTCCACTTCTGACCGCACCAACCCCAGAATCCCAGATCCGCTCACAACTCTGGGTGAAATGATGCTGCGGTCAAACCATCCGCTCCAGGCCAAACTCTGCAAAGCGGTGGCCTGAAGCTCACCAAGAAACCACACCACCGCCGATCAGACAAGCAAAGCAAGCGGGGAGGAGAGGAGACGGCGGTGCACAGCGGCGGCCAGCAGCAGAAACAAGCCGGGAGCGACGATGGCTGCGGCGGTGGGGAGCGGCGGCGGCGGCGTGGTGAAGCACCTCGTCATCGTGCAGTTCAAGAAGGACGTGACGCCGGAGCGGCTGGAAGGGCTCGTCCGCGGCTACGCCGGCCTCGTCGACAAGGTCCCCTCCATGAAGGCCTTCCACTGGTAAGGCAGCTGATCTCACCGCCGCCAACTCCCTGTCGATTCTCGCACCTTCCTGCCTCTGCCGCCCCTCTGGTGAGCCATCGCTGCAGCTGCTCGGACTGCGCACGGTAGGTGCTCGACGAACTGCCTGCCTGCCTGGGCTGCGATTCTTCCCTCTACGGCCGCTTGTTGGAAGCCATGTGATTGCTTTAAAATGATGGATTCAAGTAGTAGTAAAGCCGAAACATCTATTTTGTGTTCTTTCTTTGGCATGCAGGGGAACCGATGTGAGCATAGAGAACATGCATGACGGGTTCACGCACGTCTTCGAGTCCACCTTTGAAAGCACGGAGGGGGTCAAGGAGTACGTTTACCACCCAGCACACGTCGAGTTTGCAACTGATTTCTTGGGTTCAACGGAGAAAGTCCTCATAATCGACTTCAAGCCGTCAGCGGCCAACTAATGGCGTCGGCCAAGTGAGACACTGGGAGCTTCTGTTGCCGCCTGCCTTATCGGTGTTGCTTCTGCGTGTTTGTGCTCGCATTTCATCTGGTATTCACAAGCTATGTGCCTTGTGCTAAATAAATCTGTTCGGCCTGTTGTATCTGTTGAGAATGAAGGCTGAATTTGGTGCAACTGTGTTCTGACATTTTGTAGCACTTAATAATCAGAATTGTGTGTGAAAGGTTCCTCTTGATTACTGCCATCCTTTTTAATTCCACATTATCCAGATGTATACTGGTTGGCCGTATAAATCATTAAGTTGTTATGTGCTGCCATATCATGTACTATTGCCTCTGTAACTAAATATAAGATGTTTTTGCAGTCCAATTTGACGTAGTACCTATTCACATTTTCACTGCGACAAAACACCAGCAGATTCAGCAAACCATGTCAATGTACGAGAGGTAACCAGGAGAGCGGACGAGTCTTGATGTAGTACTAGTATTTATCTGTGGTACGGCCGTACAGGTATACATATGATTGTACAGTTCCTCACTGCCCATAAAGCTACTAACAATTGTAGCATCTATGAAACAGAACAACTAAATATAACCGAAACAAAATTACAGCCGAGAAGATGTCCTTGTAAATTACAGCCACATGGCATTGATTTGAACAACTATGTGCTGAAGGTAAGTTCAATGGCAGAGATAACTGGTCACCGGCTTATACTGTTATGTATTTCAACATAGATGAGCGCACATCCTCCATGAAAGCCACAGCCTCCTCCTGAAAAGCAGATAATACAGGTTAGAAGAAGAGCAAATAAACACATGATCCAACATCTAAAGGCTTGCTACTTTGTGAATTAAGTTATCTGATTCTCCTTATAGAGGCCAGGGGCGGCACATCACCTGGTTACTCGTCTTGGCGCTCGCTATGTTCTCGTCGAGAAGCGTTAATATGGACATGTTGAGCTCGTTCCGTTCGACCATGTCGAGCAGCTGCGCAACAACATAATTCACAATTACAAAAACTCAGCAGGTTCATACATACATATGCCAGACAAGTGGCAGCATTTTTGAGTTCTTGTTGTTTCAGATCTTACCGTTTTCTTCCTGTCTTTGGATTGCAGGATGTTGGTGAGCCGCTCCTTGGCCGTGACGAGGTCGTTTTGCAGCTTGTCGTAGGCCTCTGCATCATCAGCAACGGCAACAGTTACAGATACAGATACACAGACAGAAGTCATCAAGCTAGCTTGGGTTATGCAGAAAGTTTCATGGAGGTAAGATTTTGTTCACTGACCGACTCCCTCCCCGATGACCTTCTGCATCGCCTCCAGCTCGATCAGCCTGTCTTCATTCGCCTGCGCGAGCACACGGAAGAAATCAAAATCAAGCTGGAATAGATCAGTTGGAACAAATTTTTACCACACACTCAAGAGGCAAGAGCAGAGGAAGCAGGGAGCTCAAGATAGTTGGCAGTGCAGACCGCTGTCCTGGTGATCGCGAACTTGATCTGCGCGATCTCGCGCTGGATGTGGTCGAAGAAGCCCTTGTTGAGCCTGGGGCGGAGCCGGCCGATCTCGATCTCGATCTCCCGCGCATCCGTGTCCAGGAAGTACTCCACCAGCCCGGCGTCCGTCTCAGGTATCACCCGCGCCTGCACCCACGCCGTGCCATCTTGTCAGCTCAGCTCAGGCCGGCAAGGGGGCGTGCTCGACGGACGGAATGGCGGCCAATTGAAGAATGGATTACCGTACCTCGCGCTCCTTGCGGCGGCGCTCCTGCTCCTCCTTGACCTGGAGGTCGAAGGCGGCGCGCGCGTCGGCGTCGCTGTCGAGGCGGCGCCGGAACTCGAGGCGCGAGATGTGGCCCGGCTGCGGCGGCGCCAGGATGCCCTCCGGGTCCTGCGAGCGTCCCAAACCGAGCGCGCCAGTCAGTCAGCACCGGCCACGGCCAGCCAGCTGAGCCGAGAGATGGAGAGGCTTGGTACTGGTACGTACCCATCCGATGCAGGAGATCTTGTTGGCGACGGCGCGGCGGGCGGTGGGCGCGCGGCGGGAGGCGGGGCGGGGCGCCAGGAGCGGGAAGCGCTGGAGGATGGCGCCGAGGGAGGCGGAGGCGGAGGTGGACGCCATGGCCGCGCGCGCGAGGATGGAACGGACGTACGTTATCCCTTGGACGATGGAGTGCACCGTACGATGGAGAGCGAGTGTGGGATGCTGATGATAAGGGAATAGCACACCACTGGAGTACACCGTTCAGTCTCTATTCGGCCCATTGGGCCGGCCCACCTACTGCCCTTTCTTTTTTTTTTTGAAGAAGAAGAAGAAAAGGGTGAACGCAAAACGAAATCTCTATCCGGCGAACGCCGTGGAAGATTTTCAAACTGTGAGATTTTCAAACGAAATCAAAAGTTCAGTCTGCGTTGAAAATGTCAGGTTTTCAAACTTTCGACAAATTTCAGAGGACATTCACCCTGTTGCACGTTTTGAAAAATTTCCAACCTTCAAAGTTCCAAGTTTGAACTTCCAAGATTTTTCAACTTTCTAACATTTGAACTTTTGATTTTCCCGCAAGAAAAAACATTTGGACTTTTGAGATTTTAAACCTATACAAATTTAGAACTTTCAGTTTTTTTTTTCTTTTGCTCTTTTGAACACAACACACACCCCACCCCACCACCGCAAACACAAAACTTAGGCAAGATATATAGCGCGTTAAGTTCTCCCAAAGTAAATGAGAGCTTGAACTCTCACACGCATTTACATATCTTTGTATTAGCGAAACATGGGGGAAATACCCAATGGTTTCTGGTTGTATATGCACCCTATATGGGGATTTAAAAAAATTATAAAATGTCAAAATAGGTAAGAACTATTTTGACAAAACACTTGACTTACTTTTGCACTAGTATATAATTTTTCAAAAAAAAAACACAAAACTTAACCGCACAGCAAAAAAGACAAAATTTATTTGCTATTATAGGTCATTATTCACACTATTTTAGCCAAAAAAATTGTCTTTTTTGAAAAGAAGTCAAAGGGATATTTTCTTTTTGTGGATTTTTTCTCATGGGTACAGCAGAAGGTCAAGTTTATTTCAAAAATATTTTCAGAAATTTTTGACTTTTTGTTGAATTACTATTTTTTTTCATATAGGGTGTATATGTCCCTATAGACCACAAATCCTCCTCCCGAAACACGGTTGCTTGTGCCACATTTTTACTGCACTCTGTTTTGAGAACCACAAAACCTCAGTAGGAGTAGCATACAAACATGTGATGTGCATGTGTTAAACAGGTGATCCCTCAATTTATTGCTGGCACGGATCGACTCCACACGCTAGCCGCACTTGGTGGTGGCCACGATGGGGCTCCACACGTGATGCTTCCCGTCCGACCACTCGATGCCGCCGAACACGTAGTCGGCGGCCTTGGCGCCATCGTCGACTTGAAACGTCACCTGGAAATGCTTCTCCTCCTCTGGATTCTCACCGTCAAAGCTCAGCGTGCTGGGGTTCACAGTGACCGTCACCCCGGCCGGCTGCGTGATGCTGACGGTGTACGACGCCGCCCCGCCGCCCACGTTCCTCACCCTACGCTTCACGGTGAAGGTGCCGGAGGAGGGCAGGCAGGGCGCGGAGATGGACGGATAGTTGAGATCCTCGGGGCGATTGGTGCCCTTGCTGCACTGGAACGGGTTGGAGTCGGTGCCGCGGAACACGCAGGTGAGCACAGTCCAAAGTTCCTCGAGCGGTAGCGGGAGGGGGACCGGGAGGAGGCCCTGGGTGTTGGTGGGCCTCATGGAGCAAATGAAGTTGAGGTAGTCGTGCGTCGTGGTGTCGTACACCAGGCCTGGGTCCAGGGCCCTGGCCGGGTTCACGTGGCCCGAGCCGTAGCTGAACGGCGTGGTGGCCCTGCCCGTCTCATCCCGGATAGTGTTGTAGTCGTTGGCTCCCCTGTTGGCTGTGCAAGTACAGTTATCGTTAAGCACATTGTTTTAAAAAAAGTTACTCCCTTCGTCTCATAATATAAGATAAACGCTCTATGTTATGAGACGGAGGAAGTATTAGTTAAGCGCATGGGTTGGAATTAGATGACGGTGATGGCAGAATTGCGTACCAGTGGTCATGATGGCGGAATAGACCATGTTTGGGTTCCAGTCAGGGTACTTGGCCCTGAGCAGGCCGGCGATGCCCGCCACATGCGGACATGACATGGAGGTGCCGGACTCTACCATGTAGGCGACGCGGCGGCTGTCGGAGGCCAGCCCCGACGGCGAGACCTCCTGGCTGTAGGCGGCGATCACGCTCACGCCTGGCGCGATGATGTCGGGCTTGAGGATCTGAGGAGTGATGGTGTTCGGGCCACGGGATGAGAAGGCTGCCATCACCGGCGACGGCTTCACACCCAGCTCCGCGTCCCTCGCTCGGATCTCACCCACCGGTGATCTGCCCAAATTAGGAGTGATCGGTGACGGATTAACTCATGAAACAAACAAGATGTAGTAGGATTATTCTATATGAAACCAATTAAGGACGGCACCGATCAGCTTACGCATCAGACTGGAGGTAGTTGAAGATGTCTATGCACTGGGAGTATGAGCAATGAGCCGCGGGGATGATGTGCGCGTCGGCGATGACGTCGTCCCCGCTGGCGGCGTCGTTGCAGAGGACCATGCCGACGCCGCCGGCGTCCTTCACCACCTCCCCCTTGGCCACCCGGCCGTTGGATCCTCTGGTGCACACCACTATCTTCCCCCTGACCTTGGCAGGGTCCAAGGAGCCAGGCATGCACAACGACCTGCAAGAAAGCAACATGCGTCCACATCTTTCTTACCAACAATTGGTGGCTGGTACTGGAATTGACTTGATAGTCGATTTTTTGTAAAGCTAATATCCCAACAAGATATTATAAGATGAATGATCTTACGAGTTGGCTGCGGATTGGCCTGCAGCATTGGCCTTCTCCCCGCTGATCATCGCACATGGCTGGTCCGTGCTGCTTGATAGACTTTGTCCCTGCAAATTAATTAATCTCAGGCATCAACTTTCAATTCATACTCCCACCTTTTTGGTTTAACATTTTAAGTTTTCAATGATACATTTTTTGTGACATAACACTTATTTTACGTTCACTAAATTGTCCACCTAGGGATATGTTTGAGTCTTTCAAACCGAAAAGGAGGTAGTACATACTACTCCCAGTAGTTAGTAGATACACATATAGGTTTTTGTTATCGCATCAAGGAAAAGCAAGTTAATTACCGTGATAGTCTTGGTACCGATGACGACATCGGCGGGGAAGATTCTGTCCATGGTGCTCGCGCCCACGGTGAGCATCCACGGAGCCACGTTGCTGATCGAGCCTGCCGCGGGGCCATCGTTGCCACCTGCCGCGACGACGACGACCCTCTGGGTGACAGCATAGGCCGTTCCTATCGCAATGGTGTCGGTGACATAGTCAGAGGCGGGGGAGCCGACGGAGAGCGAGAGCACATGCACGCCGTCGTCCACCGCCGTAAGTATGGCCTTGAGGATGTCGACGCCGGAGCACCCTTCCCTGAAGCACGCCTTGTACGAGGCCACATGCGCCCGCGGCGAGCCACCCTTGGCCGTGCCCGTCCCGTGGCCCAAGGCGCCGACATTAGGCACGAAGCTGCCGCCAGCCGTGGACAGTGTGTGCGTGCCATGCCCCTCGTAGTCCGACGACGAGTTCACCTCGGTCTCGTTCAGCTGCTCGCCCCTCTGCATGCTCAGCAACTTGATGCCCTCATTGAAAACCCTCGCGCCGATCAACTTGCTGCATATACGTGTGCACGGTGTCAGTGGAATGCTAGGTTTTCCTTTTTTTTCGGCAATTAAAGCTAGCTACTCCCTCTATCCGTATTTGTATGACGCTAACGACCAAATGTGAATCATCTATTACAAAGTTCTATATAATTTAAATCATATTGAAAATATAGTTTCCGGCCGTATAAATTTCATCACATGTGATGGCTATATTATTGGCGAAATTGATGGTCAAAGTTTAATCGTGAAATGTGAATAAGGACAGTGAGCTGTGCTCGATGATAATTACTTGTTGCAGCCAGAGTAGCCTTGTTGGCATCCACCGCTCCAGCGATCCGGTTTGGGCAACGTGCCGTCGTCCCTGAAGCTTGCAGATATTGGCGATACACCTTTGTACACGCGTGCAAAAAAATAAAACCCATATCAACATCAGGTCAGAATTGGCGTTGGTAATAGTAGAGACTTGCAAAAGGGTACCCTCTGATGCTAACTACTCCCTCCGTTCGGTATTAATGCAATTTTCAACTACCAAAAGTTCGACAAAATGAACCAAAAATCCCCGAAGATCTCTATTGGTAAGTATCAATGCAATTTTCATCTACCAATTTGCACCTAATTGGCTAGAGCCTAGAGGGCACCTTAACATCCACCAATTTGCATCCCTATTGGTAAGTATCTATCAATGCAATCTTCATCTTTACGAGTCGATCTCTTTGTAAGATTTGAGTTGACCCGAGTTAAAGTTCATGCATGCATGTTACTGTGTACTGCTGTTTGATTCTATTTTGGAGCATATCGTGGTGCCAGCAGATATGATTCCGCATGTTACCGTTGGGATATATTATCATGGAGTATCTAGCTTTTTTTATGCATCCCCAGGGATAATTAAGAGTCGTGGGATGTGGGGATGTGGTGTGGGTGCTCATTATCAGAATCCCTGCAGGTCAAAGCGAATCTTTTTTTGAAAGCGTATCTACATGTACTCACGATATACTCCTATGTGAAAACTAATTAAGGAAGCGATCGACGACTATCTTTTACTTGATTCTGAAACAAAAAATAGATATATTTCTTGATCTATATGCATAGTCATTGACGACGCATTTCTCATCTTCTTGTGGTTGCACCAACACTAGTGAGCAGTCCAAATGGTTATCGCCGACTTGGAAATAGTTGTTTCCAAATAGGAATAGCAAGCGAAACCAGAAGCTGTACCCGTGTCGACGTTGGCGATGATGACTCCTTGGCCGAAGTTGGCAACGTTCTTCCAGACGTCGATCGGCTCACCGTCTAACCCCTCGAGCCCGAGGAAACCCCACGAGTGCGTCGTTTGAACCTGGTAGAGCTTGTCTTCGATCACGGCCACCCCTGGGAGCACTGCGCGTAGCCCCCAAAAATGTTAGTCGACGGTGATTAATAACTGGCACGAGTATAGGGGATGCATGTATGGCACCATATATTGGAATCATATGTAGTATACTAGTAGTATAGTGTTCTTACGTTTGAGGGCTGGCACGAAAACGCTGTCGATCTGCAATGCGATCCCCTTGATGGCGTCGAAGATGTAGAATATCCGGAACCTGCATTCAGTTTTCCCCAGCTTTTAGGCAAGTAGTTAGGCATCTGGCTTGATTCTTCTTTCACTCACGTACTAGTACTTTCAGAAGAACATACACGGAGTTTTATAGTACTCCCTCTGTCCCAAAATATAGAACGTTTTTAACACTATACTAGAGTCAAAAATGTTCTTATATTATGAGACGGGGGAAGTATATACTACTCCCTCCGTCCCAAAATAAAGCAGACACTTATTTTGAGACGGAGGGAGTGTATAGTAGTATGTGTTGGAGTGTGTTGGGTTGTATGGCTAGCTAGCTTACTGGCTGGTGATTGGGGTGAGCAGATCGGACCAAGAGGCCGGCCGTTGGCACGCCATCACCAAGTAAGACTGCATGCGTGCAAGAAATTACCAATTCGTTAGCAGAGTAGTCTCTAACGCACAATAGGATGAGAATGAAGCGGGAGGGTTGCACGCATGCCTTGGTGGCGGCCGACGCCGGCGTGGTGTGCGCCGCGAGGAGGACCGCCGCCAGTGCGAGCAGCACAACGCGGCCGGCTCCTCTCCCCATCTTCATTCGCCTCGCCGGCCGATGGTCTCAGCTAGCTGCCTAGCTGGGGGTGTCTGGTGCTGCTATCTCCGGCCGGTCGCCCGCCATGGAATTTATATACTATGTACGTAGATCGGTGGAGAGGTCGACGACGTGCGCGCGGCTCAGCAAGTCAACTGGAGGAGATCGGTGGTGCATGTGACGGGATCATTTGCTTATCTTCTCCGCGAGCGCGAGGGCCACGAGCCCAGGTGAGATAGCAAAATAGTACTCCCTCCGTTCCTAAATAATTACTCCCTCCGTCCCATAATGTAAGACACTTTTTGAATAGTGTCAAAAAGCGTCTTACATTATGGGACGGAGGGAGTATCTTTTTAGAGATTTCAATAAGTAACTACATACGGAGCAAAATGAGTGAATCTACACTCTAAAACATGTCTATATACATCCGTATATTGTAGTCCATTTGAGATGGCTAGAAAGATAAATATTTGGGAACGGAGTGTAGTACTAATGAGCATGCATGTAGCATGCAGCATGCAGTTGCACCATATGCCGCGCGCATGGGCGAAATAAAATACTCAGCAGCAAGTTTTCTATTTTTTTGAAGATGTAGCCACGCATTAATTAAACAAACTTAATACACATAATACATACTCCCTCTGTCCGAAAATACTTGTCGGAAAAATGCATAAAATTGAATGTATTAAGAACTAAAATACATCTAGATACATCCATTTCTTCGACGAGTATTTCTGGACGGAGGGAGTACGTGGACACCCTTACAGACAAACAAAGAGACATGTGATCTGAAGATTTGCACCCACGATCCCAACACAACAAATTTTACAGCATGTTCCTTGGAGATCAACGAGCCTTGCCTAACCGTCGTCCCCAAACAGACTCCGCCGCCACCATGGCTTCGCCGGAGAGAGAAGGAAACTGCCTCCACACCAGATTAGGAAGAACATCATTGCTGACAAACCTACTTTTCGAGCCGATTAAACGGTTCGCCGCACACGACGGAACCGAGTCTTTGTGCGCGTTAGCCGGGGATCATGCCCATGTCCGCTTGATCCCAACATCGTCTTTGCACATCACACTTCAGATCCTTAGTACACTCTGCCATGGCCGCAGTCGCCGCCACCCGGGGTGACGTCGAACACCAGCCGACACAACCTAAACCGCCAGATCCAATGCCTTCCCTACGTCGGCCGTCACATGGCATCATCATTGCCAGCAAATACAAGGTCACCTGAGTACGGTATCTCATTGGGTTCGTCCTGGAGCCCTACACCAATTGCCTTGCCCGACCTAGCCAGCCCCTACTTCACCGCCGGTGAGAGCCCGCACTGCCTCACCGTGGTCCTGTGTGTGTGTGTGTGTGTGTGTGTGTGTGTGTGTGTGTGTGTGTGCGTGTGTGTGTGTGTGTGTGTGTGTGTGTGTGAGGCGCTAAAGGGTCATTTAAACATATGGTGTGCCAAAGCGGCAATGCCGATGGTGGTGTCAAGGGCGGAAGAGGAGTGCATGCTCTGGTGGCTCATTGGTAGCACCGAGAGAGCGAGAGCGAGGACATGAAAGGGGAGGGTTCGGTTAGGGGAGAGGGAAGAGGATTAGAGGATGACATGTGGAAGTGACAACGTTTTTATTTTATTGTTGACTAGATGCCATGACTAGTAACTGAGCAAGCACATCACACAAAACCACCTTCACATGGCCAGAGGGGCATAATTTAATTGGTATTAATAGTTGAATGGTGTAATCTAACCTGTTTGATAGACCAGGGATGTAGATTAAACTCACGCAATAGTTCAGGGTTGAAATATGCACTTTTTGTAAACCTAGGCAAAAGATAGAGTTCATTGACGTGCCCCCAAATTAATTACAAAGACTGAACTATCACAAGCATTTATCCTATATGAGGGTCAGCTTCAATACACCCCTTAATTAAATCAAGGGTAAATTTGATATATGCCACTGCAAAGTATTTGTTTTAAAAAACGCCATTACTATTATTCGATTTTGAAACATGCCACTACAAAGTTCATAGGCTTTGAAATATGCAATTGCATACGATTTTCGGTGGTTAGATCCCCTTAATATTTTGTACATGGGCAAAGGTACCCCTTGGCCAACAACCACGTCCCTTTTCCTCTCATCTCTCTCTGTTGTCTTTTCTGTTGGCTCAGCCGCCACGTCCTCTGCTCCCACTCGTGGTTTCCTCCTCCATCCCTGTTGCTTCCGGTCGTGTCCCAGCTCTCTTGACCAACGCCCCTTCTCTTACCCTCTCCCCTTTGTAAACCTAGACCTAGATGGAAGACATGGATGCAACTAGTGCCGACGGTGGTGATTGCAGGAGCGTGTCATTCCTCACAAATCCAAGTGGTATGCTGGACACGCTAGAACTGTTGTGAAGGATCGTTTAGAGGTGGATAATGAGATCCTTCATGACACCTATCTGGGTATGCCTGCTGAAACTGGGCGTGCAGCATCCAGCTCTTTCAAATTTCTGACTGCTCGGGTACGGAAACGCAAAGTTTCTTTGTAGCTCAGGCTACATGGTACGTCTTATACTCAACCCTCCAGCCTTGCTTTGAGATTCGTACTCTCCAACTAACTTACAACAAGAAGATTTCTTTTTTTTTGTTTCTCTAAAATGAAACAACATATGAACTTTAAACTTTGCAGATCGAACAAACATTAGAACATCAATGTGTGAAAAGACTTTCGGATTTTTTGGTCTGATATAAATATACAAAATGAGATTTTGTTTGACTAAAAATATTATTTTAAGTATTTAAAATGCATGAAAAAAATCTGAAAGTTTTTTCCTAGATTGTAGTTAGAATGTATTGTTGTTCTGCAATTTTGAAGTTTATATGTTGTGTCGTTTGAGAGAAACAAAAAAGACAAATGCGTCTGCACAGATCGCGATGCAGAAATGGATGGCAAAGATCGGATGAAAAAGTGTCAATTGCTGGGTAAGGAAGTAAAACTCAAGACGGGTGCTTAGTCGATTGCTTCCAAGTTCATGTGACCGTTTGTGATAAGATGAAAACTGATATTGCTAACCAGTGGTGGTGTTTCGAGGATGGCAAAAACAAAATGCATTGGCATTATTGGGCATAAATGACAACTCTCAAATCACTCGGCAGTATGGGCTTTCATGATTTCCTTCTTTTCAACCAAGCTATGTTGGAAAAGCAACGTTGGAGATTGATCATTGAACCAACTTCTTATGCGCTCCGGTCCTTAAGGGCCACTATTTCCCTGACACTAATTTTTTGTCTGCCGCCAAGCAAAGGTCCTCTTCCTTTATTTGGGTGTGACCTTCTGGAGCCACCAATCGGGACTAAAGGTGAATTTCACCAGCCGAAATGGCGGGAAGCGCAGGCCTTTAGTACCGGTTGGTGGCTAGTCTCAGTTGGTGGCTCCAACCTTGACTAGGGGGGGGGGGGGGGGGAGCGGGGGGGGGGGGGGGGGAGCGGGGGGGGGGGGGGGGGAGCGGGGGGGGGGGGGGGGGAGCGGGGGGGGGGGGGGGGGAGCGGGGGGGGGGGGGGGGGAGCGGGGGGGGGGGGGGGGGAGCGGGGGGGGGGGGGGGGGAGCGGGGGGGGGGGGGGGGGAGCGGGGGGGGGGGGGGGGGAGCGGGGGGGGGGGGGGGGGAGCGGGGGGGGGGGGGGGGGAGCGGGGGGGGGGGGGGGGGAGCGGGGGGGGGGGGGGGGGAGCGGGGGGGGGGGGGGGGGAGCGGGGGGGGGGGGGGGGGAGCGGGGGGGGGGGGGGGGGAGCGGGGGGGGGGGGGGGGGAGCGGGGGGGGGGGGGGGGGAGCGGGGGGGGGGGGGGGGGAGCGGGGGGGGGGGGTGGGCGGCAGGGGCGGGGGGGGGGTCTTTAGTCGTGGTTGGAGCCACCAACCGGGACTAAAGACTTGTTCCTGGCACGACGCACTACGCTGGATGTTTAGTCCCAGCTCGCACCGCGAAGGGCGTCCGCACTAGTTTATAAGCCCCGGTGCGGTAGCTCTTTCTACCTCCTCTCTAAGTAGGCCTTCGTGGGCCTATTGAACCTGTGCTGCCCTGTTGGGCCTGCTGGGTCTTGCGGGCCTGCATCCTGGCCAAACTAGAGGTTGGGTTTCAGTCGTATGCAGGCCATGGCGGCCCAATAGGCGGAATTTTTTTAATTTTTTTAATTATTTGTTTTTTTGTTTTCTGCTTTATTAATTTTCTTTTGTTTCTAAGTTTTTTTTGCTTTATTTAGAGTTTCTTTGTGAATCTTTTTGCTTTAAGTAAAAAAATATAGACTTTCTGTTAGTGCCAGTAGTTTTCAAATTTTAATACTTTAAATTTGAATTATTTCAAATTTGTGTGAATCACTAGTTTGTGCATAGCTTTACTTTAAAAATAGATTTTTCAGTGATTCTTTTTTCTGCTGTTTAATATTAGTGTGTTTTATCATTATATTCTAACTTGGTAATTCTTAGGTTATTTAAAGATTGAGTGCATCGACGTGCCCCCAAAATTTTTGTAAAGATTGAACCCTCACAAGCATTTGCCGTATGGGAGTCTGCTCCAGTTAGATCTGCGATGGAGATTAGAACATAGCTCTTCGTCTTAGAGGGCACAATGGTCAATCACATTCCTTCAGGGCACAATGGTCAATCACCCTCAATTTATTGCTGATGACGATCGACTCCAGACGCTAGACGCACTTGGTAGTGGCCACGATGGGGCTCCTGACGCGGTGGTTCCCATCCGACCACTCCATGCTGCCGAACACGGAACCCGCAGCCGCGTCGGGGTTGTGGACTTGAAGTGTCACCGTGAAATGTTTCTCCTCCTCTGCATTCTTACCGTCAAAGATCAGTGTGCTGGGGCTCACAGTGACCGTGACCCCGGCCGGCTGCGTGATGCTGGCGGTGTACGACGCCGCCCCGCCGCCGACGTTCATGACCCTGCGCTTCACGGTGGCAATGCTACCAGAGTGGGGCAGGCAGGCCACGGAGATGGAGGGGTAGTTGAGATCCTTCGGGTGGTTGGGGTCCTTGCTGCACTCGAACGGGTTGGAGTTGGTGTCGCGATACACACGGACGAGCAGTGTCCAGAGTATGTTGAGCGGTAGTGGGAGGGAAACCGGGAGCAAGCCCTGGGTGTCGGTGGGCCTCAGTGAGCAGATGAAGTTGGCATAGTCGTGCGTCGTGGTGTCGTACACCAGGCCCGGGTCCAGGGCCCGTACGGGGTCAACGTGGCCCGAACCGTAGCTGAATGGTGTGGCGGCCCTGCCCTTCTCGTCCCGGATCCTGATGTTATCGTTGGCTTCTGTGGTGGCTGTACAAACACATACAATTTGTTAAGCACATGACACGTGCAAATTTTCCCTAGTTTTATGGCGGAGTTGCGTACCGGTGGTCATGATGGCGGAATAGATCATGGGAGGGCCCCATTTCGGGTACCTCGCCCTGAGCAGGCCGGCGATTCCCGCCACGTGAGGGCACGCCATGGACGTGCCAGTCATTACGCTGTAGGGGACACGGCGGCCGTCCGAAAGCAGGCCGGTCGGCGAGACCTCCTGACTTACAGCGGCGATCACGCCCACACCTGGCGCCGTGATGTCAGGCTGCAATATATACCCATGGCCAGTCATATAACACATGATTTGGTCGTGTTGAGACTGAGTATGTTTCTTTTAACAACACGGTGTATGTGGTAAGCAATTTTAAAACAAACAATGTCAAGAGAGTATGTATCTTTAAACCTTGAGGATCTGAGGGGTGATGGTGTTGGGCCCACGGGATGAGAATGCTGCCATCACCGGCGATGGCTTCACACCCACCTCTGCGTCCCTCGTCTTGGTGTAACCCGTCGGTGATCTATTGAAGTGCCGGCCATCGGTCTTAGATTAATCGCATACATGCATCATGGACATGGAGTAACTATATACTCTCTCTATCTGGAAATATTTGTGGGGAAAATGGACGTATTTAGACGTATTTCAGTTCCATATACATTCATTTTTATCCATTCTCTGGCAAATATTTTCGGATGGAGGTAGTATATGTAATGTAGCTAGGTTACCCGGTGGACTGCAGGTAGTTGAAGATCTCCTGGCACTGGCATCCCGATAATACACTCTTATCGGACACAAGTTTAATATTTTCACATAATACACTCTTATCGATAATACACTCTTCAATGACAAATATTTTCACATAATACACTCTTATCGGACACATCTGCAACCCGATACCGTTGATTTGATCGAAGGTGTAGAATATCCGGAATCTGCATTCAAATTTTATGCAATTAATGGGGCATCTAGCTTCATTCTTGTGCACTCTTAAAAGTATTGACAAATTAAGAGGAATAGTATGTGTAGATAGCTTGCTGGCTGGTGATTGGAGTGAGGAGAGCAGACCAAGAGGCCGGCCGTTGGGTGGCCATCACCAAGTAAGACTGCATGCATGCAAGAAACTAAATTTGTTAGCGTCCGACTGAGCAAGTAGTAAGATGAGAATGGAGAGAGCGAGAGGGTTGCAGACATGCCTTGGTGAGAGCCGACGCCGGCGTGGTGTGCAGGGCGAGGAGGAGCGCCATGGCAAGCAGCAAAATGCGGCCTGCTCCTCTCCCCATCTTCGCCTCGCCGGGCGATGGTCCCAGGATCCCAGCTGGGGTTTTATCTCCGGTCGCCCGCCATGGAATTTATACAGATCGATCGACGGAGAGTCGAGGACGACGGGAGAAGTCAACTGGACTAGTGGAGGAGATCGGTGTTGCATGTGGAGGGATGGGATCAGGGGCGGGCCCAGGATTTATAGGGTGTGTATTCAAAATTTTGAAGACTAACAATTTGTCTAAAGCCTACGTTTTTGGTATGTATGACTAATTATAGCACCGTAACGTACTAGTTCTGTATTATACAAAAATGTGCTAATTTTTGTTAAGTAATGATCACTGTAACCTTATTACAAATTTACAAACATTGGCACATTGTAAATTCGCATCACAAATTGCAAACTATATTAATGTGTTATACTTCTCAATAATACTGAACGACATTCACATCTGAACATTTCATGAATAGATGGTAAAGAAGTATCAGATTTTGATATATACTAGTAAAATATAAGAAACCAAGTCAGCTTACCTAATGGTGTACGGGGATACTATTGTTTGGTTTCATGGGGCTCGTGCAGCCTGCGGCAGTTGGACAATGGTAGGAAACGCCTGCAATACATGAGTTGTCCAGCATGGGAGAAGGGAGAATTCCTGGATCAGGATACACGAGCATACCAATCAGATCTTGAAAGCTTGGACCTGCGGCTGAGGAGTGTGCTAAGTCAGAGCAAAGATAGGGTGAGAGATGGACGCTACCCTGCGCCGCTACCGTGCCTGCCCGTGCCGCGTCGGCCTTGTCTCCTGAGATGCCTTGCCGGCGTGCCCTGTGGCTGCGTGCGATCAAAACTGGAGATGCGTCAGTGCTGCCGGTTCGTTGATCTGTGATTTTTAGGGTATCCGTGCTTATTGGGCGCTGCATCAATTTACGGGCTGGGCCACATTGGGCTAGGTAGAGGAGTGTGGTGGGGGAGAATTAGGCAGTACATGGGCTCTGTTCTGGGATGAAATGCTTCCATGGCCTGTTAGTACGTGTCAACTTCGATTTTTCCTATATATACACATGCTACAGACTGTATATACGTATTCTTTTACCAAAAATAATGGGTATTCAACTGAATACCCATGAATTGAAGTGGGCCCGCCCCTGGATGGGATCATTTGCTTATCTTCTCGGCGAGCGCGAGGGCCACAAGCCCACATGGGATACCAACACCTGCACCCTGCAGCATGGATGAAGTTGCACCACATGCACGCGCGGCAGCGCGGAAGGGCCGGTCCTGGCGGCGAAAACGCTCTTGCTGCGTCAATGCTCCTGGTCAAGGTGTGCATTCGGTTTTTTTTTTTTGTTAGATTCATTTTGGTTTATACGGTTTTTTTACTTTGGTTCGCTCAGTTTTATATATAGATATTGTTCGATTTCAGTAATAACTATTTACTTTCGATTCGGTTTTGATGGTGATCATTTTCTTTTGGTTATATGTGATTATGTGTGGAGATTTGAGGACAAACTTTATTCCTTGTTTAGTTGGAAAGATAATTTGAGTTATGGTGGACTCACTAAAACAATTTCTTTTCAACTCCCACCCCTTCCTTGTTAATAAAACGGTCGAAGTTAAGAGTCTGAATTCCTATGCCTAATCCCTTCTCAATTTTTCAATCCACTTAACCAAACACTAGATTTGAAGTCCCTTACCCCGACCATTCTCATGCTCTGGTTCTAATTACTCCTAGCAAACACGCTGCTAGTGGCAGTGGCGTCCGGTGAAACTACGAACGTGCTTTATTAATTGGCTAGCTAAGGCAAAAATGCTATACTTAATTAGGTGCAACATGGGATGACCTGATGTGCATCCACGAAGAGGATCACGAGCACACGTGAACGCTGGTGCTAATTAGCCTCGCCCACACGAGCGACTCATCCAGGTCTCTCCCGTCTTCCACCAGCACCGGCACCATTCTGCCTCATCTTCTATGCCCTTAGAGCTATGAAGGAACGGTGGATCTCGGCCTTTGCCGGTGGTAGGGCTTCTACTTTATTTATAAGTGTTGTTTTTAGTCTGTTTAGGATTTGTGTCCTGCTCAGGAAGATAAAACAACGGCAACTTCGTGAAATTGGAATCAGGTTCTCCCTATCTAGCCTTGTTCTGACGGTGCGTCTAGCGCCATCGGAGGATCTCACGGGATTCGGTTAGCGTATGTCCTCGGTGGATCCATTTGGATCCAATTTTGTTCGTCTGTGTTCAAGTGTCTTCAGGTTGGATCCTTCTGATCTACACTTCTCTTCATCGGCGGCGTCCTAGTGTGCTAGTCCTACTGCGTCTTAGCACGATGACTTTCTGAGTGTCTACTACAATAAGGTTTGCTCTGCTTCGGCGGGTGAGGGGTGATGACGGTGGCGCGCCTTCGGCTCACTCTTGTGCTTGTAGTCGTCGGTAAGTGGTCTATGGACCTGGATGTAAATTTTTCTTTGTACTTCCTTGCCAGATGAAGAATAGATCAAAGTTTTTCTGGAAAAAAATAGAAATTTAGCATGCACCACATGCGGCAATTAACGTGGAAGGTGGAAAGGCCGATTCTCGCTGGTGGTAGCACTCTTGCATCTCGGTTCCCACCAGCGTGGCCGCTCTTCAGCACTAGGATCGTCGTCATGGCAAGCAGCATGGATTCACTATAGAAAAAATGTTTGGTCCAATAGACTACAATCTACTTGCTTTTTAAGAAAAAAAAACAAATTTGTGAATGCTTTTTAGGGCAATTGTGTGTGTATGGTTTGCAAAGATGGATAACGCAAAAAATTATTCAAGGCATCCTGATAGGCATTTTGTCTCACTTTGTCATGGATGCCTAGTCGTTAGTCAGATCCTATTGTCAGCCCTAAAATAAGCCAATCTACTTCTTACTATAACCACCGGCAGTGTACATCTTAGGAATGAAGGTTACTTAGGATAATGCAAAAAAAAAAAAGCATAAAGCTTTCTACAAGCAAAACACTATGTTGGAGAATAGTTGTACACATTATGCAATAAAAATGGATTTGACATTAATAACAAATTTGTTGTTCCTCACAATGTTCACTTGGTAGTTAAATGTCAAGCTCACATAAATAAATAGAAGGTTAATCATGATAATATGTACAAATATCTTTTCAAGTATGTGACAAAAGTATCTAGTTGATGTGTGTGACTTATTTACTGATATAATGTTGTGTGGGACTTTTAATGATTTATTGTTGGTACATTTGTTTGCTGTTGATGTCGCTTTTGTTTGTGATGTTTATATTTGCTCAATGGTCCATATAAACTTGGAAATCCGGTGGATATGAGCAATTGAGCATTGGCAAAAATTATGCCCCATGGATATGTGAAGCAGCCCCCACAGATCAACAGTTGACAGGTGAAGAAACGTAAAACAAAACTACACCACCATTGCACCCATGGATGATTCTACATCATGGGCATTGGGAGCAAATTTGATGGCAAGAATCTGAGAAAGGGAAGTTTAATTAACACCTAATGTTGCATCAAGACTATATAGCCAACAAGAGTTTACACCCGATCGACCTCGACATCACGAGATACACACTGCAAAGTTGAAAAAACAATAGCAAGAACAAGAGAGAACAATCCATGCTAGCTAGTCTGCTAGTGCCTAGTGGTCGTTAGTCGTTTAGAAGTTATTAATACCTCGTTCCAACATGAGAAACCGCCGGCAGTCAGCCGATGGCAGGCCATCCAGCGTCGCCGTGCACCTGACCAGCATGGGAGTCAAGCGGCCGAGATCCGAGGTGGTCTTCACGGCGGCGTCCCCGTCCAGCCTCACCTGCACCAGCAACGACGGCACGCCGCCGCCGCGCACGCGATCGTACACCGCGTCTGGCAGCCCCAGCCCGCCGCCGGTGGCCACGAACGGCACGTCCACGGCGGTCCGTCCCGGGACGCAGAACTCGCCGAGGCGGTCGGCGCGCGCGAGCGGCACGCCGTCCAGTTCCACCACGGCGTTCCCCTCCTTGAAGCAGTGCCGCGGGAGGAAGTCGTTGTTCTCGACGCGGAGGATGACATGGAAGGTGGGCGGCGCGCTGGCGGCGCCGCTCCGGGCGTCGAGGCCCTCGAAGCCGGAGACGGCCACGGAGAAGAGCGGCGCGCTAGTGTGGGTAAGGAAAAGCATGCAGAATTGGCTGACTGCGGCCGATCCGGCGAGCAGCATAAAGACATACACGAGCCATGGATGCCTCTGCAGGAACCCCGCTTCCTCCATGGATCTCTATTGATGATGATCGATCGATGTTGGCTTGGTTGATGCCAAGATCGATCAATCGATGGAGCGAGCAATAATCCAGGGAGGGAAAGAACCAGTTTACTAACTGATTAGCGATGTTTATGGGTACGTAGCTGACCAAAATTTGTGACCATGCAATGCATGCAAAGGCAAAAGCTAGTATTACCCAACGGATTAGCGATCCGATATTATCTCGTCCTACTGTGTGAGATAATTAAGGATTCCACGAGTAGAGATAGTAGTAGTAACTCTTAACGGAACTCACGAGTCATTCGTTCCATCTGGCACTGGGACACCAACTTTAGTAAGGATGGGTCGGGGCGGCGTCGACCATGCAATCTCCGACGAGGAGGCGGCGCCGTTCTTGGGCGAGGCGGCACCACCATCACCCGCGGGACATCGCAAGGAACTGCGCAGGCACATCATCTGCTACTCAGTGCTCTGCCTTGTTGTGGCGGCGATATGGCTCGGTGGCCACTTCTACGACGCCATGGTGTACGCCAACATCCCCTCCTTCACCGTGCGCCTCGCCGGCTTCGACGGGCTCGACGCGGCCCGTCCGGCCCGGGTCGTCTCGCCGGCGTTCAACCTCACGATCCGCATGAACAAGACATGCGCCGACCGCGCCGATGTTGTCGTGTCCTTCGCCGACGTCGCCCTCGGCTGGGGGCACGTGGAGCCGCGCGACTGCACCGGTGAGCGCCCCGGCAGAGACGTGGCGGTGGTGGCACAAGGCAAGGGGGTGGGGCTCTCGAGGGGGCTGCGCCAGCGCATGGCGGAGGAGCGGCGGCGGTCGGGGGCGCTGGAGCTCGACGTCGAGGTGACGGTGTACAACGACGTCCCCGATCACATCTTCGGCCCCGACGTCCGTGACAAGGTGATGTCATGTAAGCTCAGGGCGGATGGACAAGGCACGTCCACGGAGTCGGAGCCTTGCACTTGGTACTCATTGGTGCCTTTTGATCAGAAAATGGTTAATATTTCGAGGCACCCGAAAATTTGAAATATGCATGGTGTGGCTCCATGTGCCTAGAAATTCTTACTTATCGGTCTAGTATGGACAGCCTTAGTTTAGATTTTCTCAGGTCTTAACCAATTTTTTAGGAACTTTTGATCTATTCATCTCCAATTATGGCAGTACAACAAACACCAGAAATAATAAAAATTAAATCCAGATTCATGAATCAACTAGCGACGACTACAAGCACTGAAGCGAGCTGAAAGTGCTCCGCCATCATCTCCCCTCCCTCACCGAAGCCGGGCACAACTTGTCATAGTAGGCAGTCAAGAAGTCGTCGTGCTAAGGCCCCATAGGACCAACGCACCAGAAAAGTAACCACCGCAGATGAAGAGAAGTTTACATCGGAAGGATCTTACCTGAAGACACATGAACAAAGACAGACAAAGACCGTTTCCACGACCAACCAAATCCCGCGAGATGAGCCGGAGATACCTCCATAAGCATTCCGGCGATGCCAGACACACCACCGGGACGGGACTTCAGTTCACTTTCTAGAAAAGTGCAACTAGCTAGTTGAAACTATGCAACTTGTAGTTTTTTTTATGGTAAGTTGTACTTTTCGTTAAATAGAAGTTAGACTTCTTTGAATTGATTGAGATTTTCTTAAATCTCTACTGACTAAGACATAAAGACTAGATTTTACTTTTACTGACACATCTTAATTACAGTACCAAAATGACAACATTATTGAATGATATGTTTAATTTATGTTATTTTACCTCTTTTTTCTTCTTCTCTTGTTTCTATTCCTACATTTCGAGATTCCGACACTCTAGGAGAACCTTTGAGATGGCAATGTTATCCATGGAGTTGAGTACCCGCGGGTAATCTACCATTTAGTTGGTTGGTGTGCTAGAATGAAACTGCTAGTTAATTACCAGAGAGAAATGTACAAAACAAAACCACATCCCAATGTCGCTCAGGGGCGGCTTGGGCGAACTCTAGCAGTCATCGCCCTTGGCCCATCCTACCTCCACATGTACCATGGTTCTACATGATGACACCTTAGGGCTAAGCCAGTGGTGCGCTTTCTTGGTGGGACCACTATGCTCTACATAGGCAAACACGAGAATATGTGTGAGAATAGTGGGCAGCCCCGCATGGCCCTCTCAAACTCGGGCTCAACTTTTCCCCTCGAAGCCTGACCGAAAAAACAAAAATAGTAGTAATTGGGCTTGCAGGCTCAAGCTTAGTATTTTTACGAGATAAGTCCATATTTCAACCATGAACTGGCAGGAATGTCTAAGAAATAACAACTCGGAACTCCAAAACCGTCTAAGTTACAACTCTCAACTTTCAACCCCAACTATACTCAAAATGGTTTCTGGTCAGTTTGACTGTTTTTGAGGAATTGGTCAAATATGTACTATTACCCTTTTATCACTTGTCTAAATTTGAGGAATTAGTGATTGAATATGTACTATTACCCTTGTATTCTTTATATGTTAGGTTAAAAGGTTTCCAACTTTCCTAGAATGATCAACATGGTAGTGTTCATTTCATAAAAAGTTCCCAATGTTTTGGTACACTTCCTTTTTTTTAGTCAGAATCTGCTCAAAAAATGATCAGCATGGTAGTGTTCATTTTAGAGAATTGTTTTGATTTTCTGGACACTTTCATTTTTTAAATCAAAATTTGACCAAAATAGGTCATGAATATGTATTTTCCTTGTATCTCTTTAATTTGTTTGGTGAAAAAGTTTGAAAATTTCCTAGAATGATCAACATCCTAGTGTTCAATTTCCAGAAGATTTTCAAATTCTTTTTATGGACACTTTCTTTTTTGGGCCAAAAAGTGGGTCGATGACGTGCCACCTGACGTGGACACCAATGTTGTCGGGACCCGGAACGACTATACAGGATGGCGAGACTCACACCGGACACAACAGCCACCTGGATTGGTCCATAATTGGTGACAATGCACTCTCAGAGAGCCCGAAGCAAAGAGTCCATCAATCCTATATTGGGAACAGACCTACTGACATAGGGGTTGGGAGTAAATCCCCAACGCTAGCCAAGTCGCTTTCCATCTTGTAGTTAATCGACCAACTAGCACTCAGATATCAAAGATTCCATCTCAACATTTGTTGACTGGGCTGGTCAACTGACAGTACCAGCAATGTCAACCAACATTGCCCTGGCAGCACCTGCCGCTACTAACGACCAATACGATCGTAATTTGTTCATGTCTTTATTTATAGTTGTTGTTACATATGTAATGTTGTTGTTCATGTTCTCCTATGTATCTACTATGCTAGATTGTTGAGTGCTACTTGTGTGCCAGTCATGAATTATGTATTGAAATTAATCATGAATTTGCCTAATATTTCAACAATACCTATAATGGTTGCTAGTAGGAGTACAATTGTAGTTGTCTCGCGAACAAACCTATGGTTTGACGGTTAGGAGGACAGTGCTAATCCCTGCCCACCAGAGTTCATGTCCCTGTGGGATGAGATGTTCCCGTTGACTACGAAGGCGTCCGTAGAGACTTCATCGATCTCAAGATGCCAGTTCAGTCTCTCGGGGGGTGCTTGTAGAGGTAGGGATTACGCGTGTGCGCTCATAAAAAGCAAAACACCATTTGTGAAGGGATAATGTATGTTCCATCCCCGCGATAATTTTTAATTTGATCGAGTTTTGGTTAAGTCTAAGGGATTGAACTTGAACTCAATTTTGCTCTTGTTGTTGTGCTTGGTGGTTGCTTTATGATATAAAACGGGGAAACCCTTTGTCATCAAATCCGAGGGATTGAAGAAACAGTGTGAGCCCCTATCAAGGTTGGACATCCGAAACAAAGCACATGAACATCATGATTGTAGCTCAACAAGGACAGACAGTCGATCCATCAGAGGAAGTGTCATCCTCTTCTCAAGATACACTTTAATCAAATGGTTGCCTTTGCGGTTTTATTCTCCTATACTATACATTTAAGTAACAGATGTTGCTCTTCAGACAGGGTGAAGTGATGGATCGCCATGTGGATTTTGAAAACTCCCGATTGATTGATGCTTCTTACTTTTACTCTGCTCTTTCTGAGCCGTCACTTGGAAACGATAAGCATCATATCGAATCCCAAATTGCTCCGGCTTGTTTTGCTATTTTCAAACCCACTCAAAAGTCAAAACTAACATTCAAAATTCACGAGTGAGCCTGTGTGAAAGCTCTGGCTAGCTAGGCCTATTCTCCAAAACCATTCAAAACCAAAATTCAAAATTCAAACATCAGGAGTCAACTCGAGTGAACCCCTGACTGCTGCTTGTATATTTGTGCCTCGTGATTGTAGTAATATTCTGGGACCAGCGGTGATTGGCACTCGTGAATTAAAAAGAACAAAGATACATTTTGGGTGGCTTGGACCGATGATGAGGTTCAGAGCCTGAGGTGCTGCTGCTGGAGTGCAGAGGAGACCTTGTAGTGCCGCTGGATCACCTCCTCCGCCGTCGTGCTGCTGTACCGCGCGCCGCCGTCGCCGTCTGTGACGACGATCGGCTCCAGCACCGTCGTCGACGCGGCGGTGCGGTCCGTCCGGAAGAAGCACGCCACCGAGACCCGCGGCCCCACGGCGTTGGCCACCACGCGGTGCTCCACGCTCCTGAACCTGCCGTTGGACATGATCTGCAGGAAGTCCCCCACGTTCACCACCAGCGCGCCCGCCACCGGCGGCACGTCCACCCACGCCGCCTGCTTCCGTTCTGCGCAGTCCTTATCCTCGAGGTCGGCGAGTATCTGGAGGCCGCCGACGGCGTCCTGGAGGAGCACGGTGAGGAAGTCGGCGTCGGAGTGCCGCGGGGTGCCGAGGGTGAGCTGCGGCTCCGGGCAGGCCGGGTA
Organism: Aegilops sharonensis; assembly: GCA_904067115.1. Lineage (NCBI taxonomy): Eukaryota > Viridiplantae > Streptophyta > Magnoliopsida > Poales > Poaceae > Aegilops > Aegilops sharonensis. Next base: position 18,381,198 of record LR880967.1, read on the forward strand.
GTAGTGGCATGCGAGGCTGACGCCCTCCAGGCACCCGTGCTCCTCCTCGAGGTGGCCGGGGCGGAGGCCCAGCGCCTCCGAGAGCAGCCCCAGCAGCGTGCGGCCGAGCCCCTGCTGCAGCAGCCGCGCGTACTCCGGCGCGGCGCTCCTGCACGCCGCCGGGATCTCCTCCGGCGCCGCCGGCAGCTCCATGAAGAGCGTGTCGCGCCAGTTGGCCGCCCGCGACTTGAACAGGTTGAGGTTGCTCTGGTACCGGACGCGCCGGCCGAGGTCGCGGGTGTAGAACGACGCCTTGGCCTCGACGGGCTCCTCGAAAAAGCCGCGCGCCGCCGCGAGCATCGCCGCCGTGGCCGCCTCCGGCACGCCGTGGCCCACCACCTGGAAGAAGCCCGCCGTCTCCGCGGCCTCCTTCACCTGCGCGACCGCCGCGGCTCGTGTGGTGACCGCGGCGGACAGGTCGATGACCGGGACGGTGAAGCGGTGGGGTTGGGGCGCGGCGTCAGGGAGGGCCTCCGCCGGGTGGTGGAAGATGGACGGGACGGCGGTGACGCCTGCGTCGGCGAGGCCCTTGACGCCCGCCCTGGTGTCGTCAAACGCCTTGAGGTCGAGGGCGCGGAGGTGGTCGGCGGCCGCGGAGGCCATGGAGCGATGCTGCTGCGGTGCTTGCTGCTCCTTTGGATTATGGAGTTTGTGCGTGCCACAAGTGGAGTCGTGGCGCTCTCTTTATCCAACGTCTAGTGGCTGCACATATATATTCTTCTGATTAAAACATTTTGCTGCCGCGTCACCGGCCACTAAATGTTTGATTCTATGCCAACAAAAGCTAGCGAATATCAAGAAATAATAGCCTGAAACCTAGTGCGCATTTGTTTTCCTCCATTTCTAAATATAAGTCTTTCTACAGATTTCACTACGGACCAGATACGGTGCTCCCTCCTTTTCAAAATATAAGTTTCTTTAGAGATTTCAACAAGGACTACATACAGATGTGTATATATAGTTATATACATATTTTAGAGTAGATTCACATCATTTTGCTACATATATAATACAAAAGACTTATATTTAGGAATGGAGGGAGTAGTAGTATAAGACAAGATTTTACGAAAATCCAACTCGGTGCCTGGGCTCATCTGCTTCCGAGCTACAGTAAATTCAAAAAAATACGAGAAAAAAACTGAAATTTTTTTTTGTACGGAAGATGTTCGCGTGTGTGATGTCCGTGCAAAATTTCATCCCGTTTGGACATCGGAGAACCTCGTGACAAAAAATAGAAAATCGGTTCAAACAGTGTGTGAAATTTGTCTTTTTTATTGCGCGCTCCTCGAATGTCCACACTCCACCAATTTTTGCACTTACATCACGCACATGAGCACCTTGCTTCCAAAAAAAATCAGGATTTTTTGAATTTCTTTTTTAATTTTAACGGTTCTTTTATTGTGCCCGGGCTCATGTGAGCCCGGGAGCAGAAACGCGCTTCCAAGATTTTACTATACTAGCACCATTTATGAGAAATACCCTTTGGTTTATGGGGTATGTACACCTCATATGAGAAAAATAATAATAAATAAAATAAAATTCAAAAAAGTATAGAAGTTTTTGTAGAATAAACTTGACTTTCTTTTGCACTAGTATGTAATTTTTTTCATGAATAAAAGACCAACATTGACTTCAAGGAAGAAAAAAAATCTATTGCTATTATAGGTCACTATTCACACTATTTTGGCTGAAATTTTTGTTTTTTCTAAAAGAAGCCAATGGGGGGTTCTACTTTTTGTGGAAAAAAATTACAAGTACAATGGAAGGTCGAGTTTATTTCAAAAATATTTTAATTTTTTTAGACTTTTGATTTAATTACTATATTTTTTCATATGGGTGCATATACAACCATAGATCAAAAGTTCCCCTCCCACTATTTATGCATGGCACAAAACATTAATGTACAAATTTATATTTTTTTAAAGTTATTTATGATTTTTATTTTCTATATCACATATATTAATAACTGTTGAACTGTACGGCATGCGCATGAGTTTCTTTTGCAAATATAACCTTGCATAGTACTCACCCCATCCCAAAATAAATGTCAACTGAGGAAGTATTAACTTAGGGCAAACATATTTCATGCAACAAAAATGAAATGTTTGCCAACCATAAGCCACCATATTGGCCTGATGATTGACCTTACCAAGTTTGAACTTTGAAGAAATATAGAGATGCTCAACGCTTCCTCTTCTTTAGATCAATGAGTGGGGACCTGTCAAGTTTTTCATTTGCAAGAAAAGACACCACAAACGCACAATCAGTTTTGCAAAGTAATACGCATATGTAGGGTCATATCAATATAGAAACCAGCGAAGCAAGCCCTAAGCTCTGCTTCATCGACACTAGTGCACCGTCCAATATAATCCCACGACGAAAAAATGACGTCTCTAATAGAATTCCTGGCCGTTACTCCACACTGGTGACCTTATTACTCCTCACAAAGCTAGCATCGCCACTAATCTTAATATAATCACAAATGCAACAATGCTTTGAGAACACATAAGGTATGAGAAAGGTTTCTCGAAAACAACGCCTCCAAGAAGATAATGACATGTGACTGCCACGGTAGCGGGATCCAACCACTACAAGTCAAATCTTAGATTTTCCCCCCGAAGAGCACATCAAATCAGATTACTAAGCGGTGGCTTCAACGAAGACATGCCGCATAAAACACCGTCATTGCCAGGTGCAACCATCGAAAGGTCGGACCTCGAGTTCTCACCCCTGGAGCTCGAGCACCACCAAGCTGAAGTCGCCGTGTGTTGCCGTCACCCCATTTGCTGAAGAAGACGAAGCGTCATGGAAGGGCACCAACACACCACCATGGCCCCGGGAAAGTGAAATGCAAAATGTTCCATGGCATTCATGCCCGGAGGTGTAGCCGCTCATGTGCATATCTCAGCAAACGGAATCCAATATTGGTGTCGCCCTGAGAGTTTGCTGAGAGAACGTTCATATATGGGCCATCTAATTTCAGTCGCCTTAATCTAATCAGTGTCGGCTCGCGACAACAAGCATCCTTAATCCTTTCTCCAACAAGTTAACATTTCACAAGTTTCTGTAACCTAATCAGGTCAACCACTTCGATCTAACCGAGAAAAAAGAGAATATATCGATCGAATCGCTTAATCTACTACTGTAATTGACTACTCCAGCAACTGACAGGAACTTGATCGACTGGCCGCGGACGTACGTGTCATTTGTTGTACGCGCTGCACACCTTCCTGACCTCGCCGGCGTCCCCCTCGAGCACCCCGACGGCCGCCAGCTTCGCCATGGCCTCCGAGAACCGCCGCACGAACGCGTCGGGGCTGGCCGCGTAGTACGCGACGTGGCCGGCCGTGGCGGGGTGCGTGGCGGCCTCCTGGTCCAGCTGCAGGAGGCTCCGGTTGCCCATCATCTGGCCGTAGCACGCGTTGTCGATGGCGAACGGCGTGTCCGGGTCGAGGAACGCGGCGGGGTCGTCGCCCGGCGGCAGGTCGCCGCCGGCGAGGCCGCACGCCTCGGCCATGTCGCGCCGGAGCGCCTCGTCCATGGTGCCGTCCGGGTGCGCGAGGCGGTAGCGGAAGTGGGAGCAGCGCGTGGCGCCGACGGTGTGGCCGCCGAAGAGCACCACCGTCTCCTCCGCCGAGAAGCCCCTGGCGGCGAAGGCGCCGAGCGCGTCGTCGAGGCGCGCGAAGGGGGCCGGCAGGTCCACCTCCCAGGGGTTGGACTGCAGCCCGTCGCGGCGGCCGAGCGGGACGTCGTAGGCGGCGCCGCCGAGGAGGGCGACGGAGTCCCGCGCCATGAGCGCCAGCGCGTCGGCGCAGGAGACCACGCCCGGGCAGGCCGACTCCAGGACCTTCTTGACCCGGTTGACGATGTTGAAGCCGCGCAGCGTCTGGTTGGGGATCGCCACCCGCTCCGACGACCGCCCCGCCGCCGGCACGATCATCACCGACGCGTCACACCCCTGCATGCATGCATGCATGATCCATCACCACCATTGATCAGCTTGTTGCACCACGGTAGGCGGTACGTACCCTGACGAAGCAGTCGTGGAAGAGCATGCGGATGATGGCGGGGGCGATGGTGCGGTCGTTGTAGAACTGCAGCTCCATGGCCTGCCGCACCGTCGCCGCGGCGCCGGGGCACGTCGCGGCGTAGTAACCCACGTCCAGGGCTCCGACGACGGCGCCGCGCCGGGCAATGGCGCCCGCGAGCACGAGCTGCAAGAAAAGAAGACCACCATAGTACGTGGTCATACGCATGTTGTCGTACGTACGTGTCCTTTGATCCACTGTGTTGTGTCGCTGGTGTGCTGCCTGTGGTGCGTGCATGCGTGCATGCGTAGCTGATAGTGATAGTGATAGCTGAGCTGAGTACTATAAGCTGCAGCGTGCGTGTGTTGGGTGTTGACTTGTTTGCGCGTGTTGACTTTGTGTGCAGGACGAGCGTATCTAGGCCAGGGCAGGTCGGCAACAGCCACATTCATGTTCTTGCAGATCTCTCCCAGGTGTTGATCGAATACATTTTAAGCCTGGATGTTTTTCTTTAATCACTCACGAGGGAAGGAAATTTCCACTTGTATGTTGAGCTCAATTCGAAAAGAGGCTCAGGTCAGGTGTTGATCGAGTACATTTATAATCTCGAGGCGCAAAGAAAAGCACGAATGATATATTTGCGTCCTTTCACACATGAGTTGAGTTGATTATATATGATCACACCGACCACCCTGCCTATTGAATTCTTGTTTTGGCTAGGTTTCACATCTTTCGCACTAAGGTTTGATGAACTTGTCTGTTGACCTTGTTCTTTCATCCATGTACAGGGCTCCGACGACGAAGCTGTCGATGTTCCAAAGAATTGAAAGGATCCATGTTTCTAATTCTCATGTAGCCCAACTTGCACAGCAAATGTTACTAGCAAGTTGAGTGATTCAAAGCAAACAAAATTACACAAATAGCTATATGTAAGTCGCTTGAATTTGCAATTTGGGACGGTCGATTTTCGAGTGAAGGAAGAGCAGACAAAGGGAAGGAAGGAGCTCGTCGCCTCGCCGGAGAACCTACCCCATTATCTATCTTAGGGTGCCAGGCTGCCCTATTTATTATCTATCTTTGGATGGCAGGCTACCCCATTGTCTATCTTAGGGATATGGGGGAGGGGGGGAGGATGGGTGTGTGGAGGGGAGCGGCGGTGGCTCAACGGTTCAAAGGAAAAAGACGACAGCTGGAGATTGAAGCCGCGCAACTGGCTGTCTAATTAATATCAAACGGCTCAAAACCAATCAACTGGCCCAAATTACATTTTCGGATCAATGCCTAACTTCATTTCCACATCAATGACCATATATCTTGTTAAGAGTCTTAGAGATTGTCGGCGTGCGTGAGGCTAGCTGTAATTAGGTTTTCTTTTTGGCCTAACAGATGACACTCTGACAGAATGCGTATGTATAAGTGAGAAACATCCACGATATTCAGACTTCTCTTAAGCTTCCGGCAGTTTTTTTTTCCCTCTCGAAAATAGAAGAATGGTATCTTTGGTTCTTTAGATCTTATTACAGTGTTAGTGTACTCAGAGCGTCCCCACAAATTCGGCACTTTCAGCCATGAGGAATTAGGGTCTGAAGATTTTTGAACAATTTAAAGCCGTTTTTATTTAAATCTCATCGGTCCAGTTTAACATAAGAATGAATAATATACCAGGTGGTTTCTTTATAATGCCTTGGAATATTTGAAATACTTCCATGAGTAAATTCTAATCAAAATCACAATGTTACTTTCACAACACATGCTGGGTACATGCCTTGGAAGATTTCAATTTAAAAATTGCCACGCCAGCTTCTAATGGTCTAAAACCATATTTTGTACAGAAAAAGATATTCAACAGCCTTTTTTCCGCATGGTAGTTACCGCACGACCACATTTCAGCCAAAATCGGTACAGTATAATCCACTATCACAAATTTAGGTTGGATCATCGCCTCGAAACCGGCAGGCATGTGTGCCAACTTGACTCACCTATTCACTAACATATATACAAAAAAAAATATTCAGCTCTCATTCGCTGTGCACCGAGTTGTACTTCTCGGCAAGTGAAGGAGTGGCCGTTATCTTGCTCATCAGATTCTTCAACTTCATGCTGTAGTCGCTGCCGCTGCACATCAAAAGTCGGCGTCAAACTGGTTAGATTAGGGCAGGGTGTAGTACACCACCATTATTTTGACAAGCATAAAGGATGCTATTGCCACCAGTGGGTTTGTGCAGCCCTGTTTTGGTAGCTATAAACAAGTAACCAAAAGGATGAAAAGACAGTTCAAATCTGAAGTTCTTGACTAAACCAGAATCAGTCGTCGACTAGTAAGGCAGAATCAAGCTTTACCTTATGCGGTTTACAGCAGCAATTGCTCGAAGAGCACTGCGAATCATGTCTTCGTTGCGATCAATCTCCTGCTTCACTGCGTCACTCTTGGGTTTGTGACCGATGGTTTTCTCAAGAGGTTCAACTAGTGAGTCCAAAACTGAAATAGGACAATAACAATAGTAGTAAATATTAGAAAAAGGCATTTGCAGCATATGAAACATCCCGTTGAAGGTCCTTGATTATAACAAACCTGCAAGTACAGCAGACGGGCACTTGTCTGCTAGCTTCGAGAGAATCAGATGGCAGGGCATTTTCACATCATAATGATCTGCAATAAGCACAACTAATTAGCATCTTCTATTGAAAATACACATTGAATAAGATTATGCTAATATAGGTGATATACCATCTTAGAGTTCAGAAAGAAACGCGGGAGAAGTACATAGTAATAGATAATGCGGACTATATATATCCTGAATTAAAACTGCAAGGCTAACCTATAAATACAAAATTTTCTTCCACAATAAACAAAATGATGTTTTTTTTTACGAAATAAACAAAAATAAGTTTGACACCAATGGTTCTATGCAGTTCAGGCCTATATAAGTACTCTGAAGTAGAGACGAATGACATGTTTGGTTGATACCCCATGCAAACTCTGCCAAGGAGTCACATGGCCAATTATTTGGCAATAGTACATGAGAGGTATGGGTTCGGTCTTTGCCCATTTCTTGGTATAAGGGCACCAACCAAACACGCCCAAAATGCCGCGATGAACTGAAACATATAATGTCGTAACTGTACTTACCACCTAAGCCAGATAAGAGGAAAGGAACAATGAAGGACGACGGATTCACTTGATCAAGACAGTTATCCAGCAATGTGTCCACACATTCAAAGGCAGCTTTCCTGAGCTCAAGCCCATCATCAACGACATGCTTGAAAGGCCCTAGATCAACGGTCCTGATCAATTCTTGCTGCAAAGAGGGAGATGATTACTTCCTAGCTATATATTGCATGTGACACCGCCAGATCATATAACTAAAGAAAAGAAATAAGCAACCAAAATTAGGAAACGATACCTTCACGACAGTCTGGTCATACAAAAGAGGCAGTAATTCAGGAAGAAGACCTTTGATCAAACTTGGCTTGTTGTGGGCAGCTGTGCTCAACGCAAGGACAGCTGCACGTCGCACATGCTGCAAAGTGCAAACGACAAAATGCAATTATCATCTTCACATCTTTCTTTATGAACATTAGTTAGTAAGGATGTAGGTATTATTTCAAGTAAAATTACCCTGTCACTATCTTTAATTAACATAAGGAAAGTAGAAATCTCAGAGTACAAGATTGCATCTATCTTTCCAGTCCGTTCAACGATTGAATATTTTATAGCAATGGCAACTGTAGCCCTTGTGTTTGCTGCTGGGCTAGTTGTGCGCTCCTACAAAATTATATGGAATGGCACATTAGATCCCATATCATGACGGAAATGAAACATAGGGTGTAACTTTGCTAATTGTCCACACGTCATACCTTCAGAGCAGGGATTAATTTGTTAGGTTCAATAAGTGCAATTTTGCCTAAACACTCAGCAACCACATTCCGAACTCCTTCCTCCTCACTTTCGCAGTGATTAAAGAGCAATGCCAATATCTTCACAATGTTTGAGTCCTGGAGCTCACTCTGGCCAGTATGATCAACAGACTGTCGCGCAATTACCTGGTTGGTTTTGCATTAGAGCACAAATTAAACAGCAATCTTATGGGAAGTGCTTTTTACAAACATAATTCTAGGAACCTACCTCTTTCAGTGAATGAAGCAAGAGATACTGCTTCTTCTGTTGATTGTCAATCTGATCCAAGATAAATGGCAAATACTTGGATAGATTGCCAACAGCAATGTTTCCAAGAGCATATGATGCTGCAGACTTTATCTCCTCAAAAGGTGACTGGAATGATTCGATGACAATGTTCTCAATTTGAATATGACTGCTGAGGTCCTTCCTTCTTCCAATTTCTCCCAAACATAACAAGGCCATGTGTTGTTTAGCCTGGAAAACACATTATAAACGATTAAAAAATGGGAAAGAGAAGGGCATAATTTATCTTTGAGTCAAATATTGCAAGTAGAGAACATGTAGTATGCCAAATTCACAATGCTATTCTACTAGATTGACGATGCCCACAAATGATGTTTTGAAAAGCTAGCTTACATGAATTAAGGCCTGTTATGTCAAAAGATTGCAAGTATGACATAGATATAAATGTGCAAATCTAGTTATCAGAAGACAAGCATGATCAGGAAAGCCTTACAGAATTAGTAGAACTGTCATCATTTAGAATGCCTTTAAGCATTTCAATAGTTGATGCACACTTCTGATCACCAGCTGCTAGGCATAGCACAGCAACACACTGTGCAATAGAGAATAGTGCCTGCTTGGAAAGACCGCCTGACTGTGATGGTTTAGCAGTGGAAATAAGGGAGTTCAACAAAGTTTCAAAGCTTATATTTGCAGATTGGACCAGTGCAGCAAAAAACTTCTGTAGCGCCTGTAACAGAAACAATGTCCCCTGTCAGTTGGAGAATAAGAGCAAATCAAGTATTTATATTTAAATACGAAAATATATACCTGCAGTGCTTGTCCTTGCAACAGAGCACTCCTGATCAAAGTAAGGGCCTCAGGCAAAACTTTTTGTTTCACAGCTAAACCAACATTTTTAACGGATCTTCTGTCGACCATTATTGTGCAACACAGTTCCAATGCTAGAGCGGCCATATGCAAATCGCCGTCACTGCCACAACAGATATTCCAACATCAGTCATCATGGTAGACAGAAAATGGAGTTTTGTTGAAGAAATCTAAGCAAGAGAAAAACCTTATGAGAGTAGAAAGTTCAGCTAATATTGTTTCATAAGAGGATGAGCCAATTTGACTCCCATATGTGACAACCAGAGAATTTAGGGTTCCCAATGTTGCCTGCCTAAGGGCTCTGTTGGCCTGTGGAAACGGGCAGGTAAAGAAAACATTAGTCTTCAATTTTTTATGTGCTGTCTTTTGATGTGATGTTTAACATATAGCCATGTAGGATGTTTCAAGTTAAAAATCAAAAGAAACTATGTGTATAATATATCTTTACCTTTCGAAGGAAAGCTGTGAGCTCAGAAACGACATGGTCCAAGACACATGAAAGATCAATACGAAGAGGAGAATTTGCAATCACCGCAAATGCCTGTAAAGGAATGAACATTTTGAAAATGCAACAGCACCAACAAAACCAGAGATAGGCATATAATCGACTAGTACAGGAAAACAGAGAATAAACAAATATATCTAAAAACACAACCAGTTGGCATTAATTAAAAGATGACAGGGTACGGTGGACAAGATCAACGCAAATAGATTGGTATATTATACTCCCTCCGTCCCATAATATAAGACATTTTTTCAAGCTGTTTTAGCTTGCAAAAACATCTTGCACTGTGGGGCGGAGGGAATAGCATATATACAATAAAAGTTATCTTTACATCAATGAACCCACCACAAAACCATCTCTATCCTAACTTCCCAAACAACTCAGTAGGATGCACCGATCACAATGGTTACATTTATTTTTCTACCATTGACTAGAATACTCAACATTAACCATCACATTCCCATTAGTTTTGATTCTGGAGGTGCAGTTGATTGCTTACCTTGACCGCTGTAAGTCGTGTAATTTCATTGCCCATCCTATCAACAAGTATGGGAAGGCATGAAGGCAATTCCCTTTGAAGACCATCACCAAAAGTGGCGATCACAAGGCTCATGCATGATATGGCACACTCTTTAACTTCCTGGAAAACAGAATAACATGAGAGAGAGAAAGAGGTATGTAAATGTATGTAGAGGAGAGTGGGCTAAACCTGATCTTGATCTTGATTCGCCAAGCGGGCCAATATAGCTTTATAGATTGGAATAATATATGGCCTAAAATCTATGGAACGTTCCTGTGTAACAGCAGAACAAGAGCTTAAAATATCACTGTAATTGGGTGCTTATAACATCACCGCCTGGAGTACAAGGCTGACCTCAAAGTTTGGACGGAGCACCCGGACCAGCTCCCCGCACACCCGTAAAGCCTCAGCGGTGACTTTGTAATACCTATCTCCAATAGCAGATAATATTGGACCAGAAAGTGCCTGCAAATTTTATTTCACATTGAGAAATGAGTACCGATCACAGGTGTCTCAAGTGGTTTATCAAAGATGGAAGCTATAATACCTGGATGTATGGATGGAACACAGAGGGTGAATGGGAAGCCATAACAATCCTAGTAAATGCAAGGGCCTCAATCTTCAGGTTGGAGGTAGAAGATTTATCCTATAAAACAAAGACAGTAAGTTAAAACAAACAGAAGTACTGCATAAGAAACTACTCAGCAAATAAAGTACACTAACATTCAAAGCCTTCTCAATCCCAGGAACAAGTGACCCGAACTGATCAGCAAGACAATCTGGTAACACAACAACAAGCTCCTTCAATACTGAGAATGCTCCAACCTGAAAATGCCAAAAAAATATATGAATCAAAACTGAGTCCAAACTCAACACGGATACTTTGCAAGATCGTTCAACAACAAACCTTTGTCTTGATTGATTTTTCACGCAACTGCCTATTGATAGACTTGACAACTTTGGGTACCTCTTGCTTCAGCAACCATCTAGGGCTGCAAAGTATACCGATTGACAATACAGGCTCAGTGAAAAGAACATGCTATCACAATAAACATACACTTCCCCTCTAAGCATAATAAGTCAAATCCAACGATTTTTGCATCCAAATATGAAGTTTTGTCAAGTTTTAGCTAACGTAGGCTCAGTTAGGCTATTAATCCAAAAAAAGAAAAAACCGAATCGCATACTACTTACGGCAAATTGTAGAAGAATACGGTAAGAATGTGTAAACAGGTAATAATAAAGATATTTTGTTTACCTAGACTCATCAATGTCACCTTGTCCTTTTGTCACATTACCAGTTTGGCGTAACAACTCAATAAATGTGTTGAAGATGTCCATCTAGGATCAAGGAGAAGCTTCGTAAGATTGATATACAATGACAATTCAAATCCAATCTAGCAATGAAATACCAAACAGTTACCTTTACATTCTCCTCTCTTTCCCTAAAGCGGTCGACTAACTTTGGACATGCCTGCAAGCAACCGAATAAATTATAAAAAGTTTCATAGAGGCACTTCATTGAGTGGCTAATTTTCAAAACAGGTAATAAATGGTTGGCATCAGCTCAAAAGCATCACTAACGATATGGACACAATAGAATTATGCCGTCATGAAGAACATGATTGTTAATGTACAGTATGTTGGTTTAACTTGCTGTCGCCAACATACCTCCTGATACATCTTAGACAACATTTGAGGACGAGATGCTATAATTGCAGATAGGCACTTCGCTGATGCCCGGCGAACCTTCCAGCTTGCATCCTCGTCATCAGTGTATTCATCCGCACTCTCACTGGAAGAAAATGTTAAAGATGTTTCAATTACATTAATAGGAACCACAGTTTCTGTATTACAAGAGAGTGACATACTCATCCTCTTCCTCATCCTGTACTTCATCATCAGTATCCTCCTCCATGCTATCAGTGAAATTAGGATCATAGCTTACATATTCCAAAGCAAGATTCAAAATACCCTCACAATATGGGGAAATATCTCTTGGACATCTGAGCATAAAACTCTCAAGGGCCTACAAGATGGGAGGTAATTTATAGCCATAGTGAAGCAACAGTAAGAGTAATCTAAGGTAAGTACTGAACATAAATTCTCACCTGCAAGCTGTACTCACGGAGCTCTTCATCATTTTCTGATGCACTTGTACAATAGTTTATGAGCAAAGGAACAGCTTCAGCAAGGTGTGGTCCAAACCGGTATCCAACTGAGCGACTGCAAGTCAAAATAAATTATATTAGAACTTGAGCTGCACCTACCAAAGCTCTTGTACTTCACTAATATAATTATCCTTGCGTATATCATCCAGCAGATTTGTTTATTTTCTAGATATTTTATCGATGTTTGAACTAGCCAAATCTGAAGCTGCATAGCTCACACATGCTGTTGCTCATAAAAGCAGTTATGAACAAAAATTTGCGGCACTTGGTAGGTCAAAGCATATACCTTAGAGCACCAATCATCTGGATATTTGTTCGGGTTATGTCAGACTTTGCCCTTTTAATTTTCAGCAATTTGATAACCTCCAGAGTTGCCTTGGCTAATAGATCATCTGACAAACATGGAGCAAGCGATGCTGCAACATAAAGCGAAACATTAGTAACTATAAATAATTAAGATTGCCAATCATTTGCAAGCATTAACAATCAAAATAACTGTAAAATGCAATCAGGTATACCAATGCACGAAACAGACTTCTTTCTGACACTTGCTTGAGTGGAGCTCAGCTGAGTTAAAAGTGCAGTGAGCATATACGCATGATCTTTCGTGATCACGTTGCCGAATCTATGAAGCACATCACTTAATATATCAAGACATTCACATTTAATTTCAGCACTCTTTCCCTGTCAACAAAAGAAAAAATGTATCAAGACAATTGCATTTAATTTAAGAGTATCTGAGTATGTTGTACAAACTTCCAGATGATGTCACAAGTAGGCAAAAGAAAAAGGAAGAAGCAATGAACGTAAACAAAATGCTGCCAAACTGCCCTAATAAATGGATATATTGGACATTCCCAAATAAATTGTGCCAAACTGTGTATGTTGTTTGTTGCTGATTTTTCAGCTAAGAGCCTTCCAGTGTCGAAAAGGATTAGCATCATACTTGTCCCACAGAAGTGATGACAAATGCCATTTATTCCATAAACAACTCCATTAGCTTCTATGTGGTGGTTTAAACTAAAGCACATAACTTCTATTAACTAGAGAAATTAATATTGACCAACCTGGAACTCCATATTGGCTATTAAACAAACTAACCATAAAAGGTTAAAAAAAGGCACATATTGGGTTTTACTTCTCTTGCCCACAATACGTTGACTCATGATTGCTAACAAGCAGGTAACTACAATAGCAACAATGTACAGGTAAAATATATCTGGACCCATACTGCATGACCAAATGAAAAAGGTTTACAAGTGCTCATTTCCATTGTAAGACGGAACAAATGGATGAGATAGTGAGATACAATGGATACACAGAAAGCTACTCCCGACTTGCACATATGAACACCTTCCCAATTAGAAGGCCGTATGAGGAGCATTAAACCTTAACCAGCAACCACTGGAAAATTCAATTACCAGACCAAAACTAGACATCTAAATAAATTAATACTTAAAGAGGCCTACAATAACAAAGGGAAATTCTGGCAAGCACGAAGCAGATTAAAAACTTACACTGGTGACACCGTTGATTAGCTGCGGGGCAAGAGAAACTAAAATCTTTTCAGAAAGTGACGCCGTAGTAACTTCCACAATGACTGCCTTCAGAGCTATACTAGCAGTATCACGATGTTGGTCCTTCCCATTGAGTAATTTATCACAAAGCTTGTCGGTCATCTCCACTACTCTTTCCTCGTTAACCTTCTTAACAAGTGGAGCCAAGCTAAACAATAAAAGAAATAACAAGAGTAAATGTAGTGAATGGATGTAGGGGAGGTAATACAATTAACCAATTAGGTACCAAATTTCTTTGCGAAAATTTAACTCCACAGATGCATAAGGAAAATGAGTGTACTTAAAAAAATAATGTTATTGCAAGCCAATGGCCAATCTAGAAGATAGAGAGGTATGATGACATCTTCTTAACAAATAATAACAGGCTAATGCATCTGACAGGTACTACAGCGTGGCAAGTAGTATTATCAGAATGTTCCAAATTCTAGCAGGAAGGAAGGGATAATCAACAATAACAGGATCTTAACATGCAAAATCCTTACCCGCAATAACCGCACCAGAAAGAAATGTGAGCCACAAATGCATACACAAGATAATTTCAATACAAACATGAAGAATGCAAGCATGCCAAACGTGAAGAATCGAAACAACGGATTAAGTAATTTTAAAGGAGAAGGTACCATTTCACAGCTAAACCAGAAACATCTCCTGAAGCATCTTCCAGTTGTTGAAGAACAATATTAGTCAACTTTGATTCAAGGTCTTGATCTGCTTTGAAACTCTCTTTGTTCAACTCACTAAGCAGATCTGATGTAGCCATATATCTGTAGTCTTTATCTTTCCCTGTCATCTGAAAGCACACATACGAAATAAAAAATGTTACAAAGCATGAATAAAGAGCAAAAACTTATGATTCCTTTGTAAGAAATGCAAATTGGTATAATGGATACCTTCTCCAATATGCCGGTTATGTTCGTATTCGCCATCGTGCCGAACCTGTGTTCAAGTCCTCTTCACAAATGTATTCAGTAGTATCCTAATAAAAAGCAAATTATGCAATGAGACATGTTCAATTGCCAACAGCCTAACAGCATATGTCTTGCTAAGTGCATGGTTTTTAAAGCTGCGCCAAACCAACAGAATCAGTGGTATGTGCATTCTGGTAGGACAAGTAAGCTGGATGGAGAAAAGACAGACAAAAAAACAATTTAGAACAATCTAATGTGGAGGTCGAACACCTGACGACTCGCTTCACACCAATGTGCCTAGCACATGTGATACGTGTATGTTGTGTTAGTAACGAATATTAGTTACTTATTCATGCTATTGTGGATACACGTCAAAATATTTGCAAAGTAAGCAAATAGGGGATTCAAAAACATGATATGAGATTTAGTTGTAGTACACCCTATGGTCTTGTTTTATAGCATAGCAGTACACCAACTAAGTGAACTATTTTGTAAACAAGATAAAGAAGGCATAAATCTATACATCAAGCAATTTAAGGACAAAGAAGGATGACATTAGCACTAGTCCATTTGTACACTTTTAACAGCAGCAACCAGCCGAAACTAGCACAAACATACAGTCCCGCGCATAGACACACTGTTTGTACATCATCCGTGTTAAACATTAGTACAAAGCGCTGACGCTACTATGCGACCACGAATTGAATCACTGGACACAGAGGCGGGGATGGCGACGACGCACCTAGATCCAGGCGCCTCATCAGCTGGCGCTGGAGCGGACGAAGCAGCCAAACTGGGACACATTGACATTGCTTTCTAATAGGAACCTGAGCAAAGACTCAGGGTAACCATGGTCTAGCACCCTGATGTTCCAGCCTGACACAAGCTACCAAGTCTAGATGAACCAACGATAATGATATCATCTAACACACATGATTTCCAGAGTAGAACCGATGCTCAAGTCCTACAAGCAACTACTAGGCCCAACGACTTGACTAGAAAATTTCAGGTGCGATATAAAAGACATCATCAGCGCTGCAAAGTCCAGAAACCCACAACTGAGACCTAGCACTAGCAGCAACCGAGCGGAATCAATCTACACAAACCTAGAGAGACGAACAGAACCAGCATCAACACCATCTCGGACCGGCAGATCTACGCGGCAATCCAGGCACAATCGAGAGGGGTTTGCGCTGCAGCCGACTACCGGGCCGAATCAACAGTCAAATCCAAACTAGTACTACTAGCATGGAACAAGCGGAACCAGCAACGACGGATCGAGCGAGAGTAACCCTAACGGCGACGGGCGGAGCACCGGCAAGTGGAGGAGGGGCGGTCGGGGGCTCGCGTACCTTGAGGAGGGGTAGGAGGCGGAGGGAAGCTTGCTCGGCTTCGATTCGATCGGAAACTTCTCGGGGGCTCGCTTGGGAGGGGGGGTTGGATGAGTGGGGCGGGGACGGGAGGGGAGGGGATGGGGATTTGTAGTCGGCGAGGCCGGCTGCGGTGGGGAGGAGTCCCAATGCCGCACGGCGCCCTCCGACGAACGCTCGGCCGCGGCGCGCGAGGCACGTCGCTTGCCGATCGCCGCTGCCGGGGACGGGGAGGAGAGCAGAGCACCGCGCCGGAGCTGAGCACGGGGGAGTGGGGATTTGGGGGAGAGTTAGGGTTCTGGACATATACCCCTTGGGCTGGCCTTGCTGGGCTGGGCAGCAGGACATTTATGTGCGACGGCCCGAAAGGGTGGCCCATCAATAGTTAAGTCGATAGCATTTGCTCAAAAAAAAACTCAAAAGAGAAAAATACCTCAGGAAAAATTTTGCTCAAAAAAAGACCCTAAAACTACTAAGTACTCCCTCCGTCCCATATAATATAATAACGTTTTTGACACTAGTGTAGTCTTAAAAACGTTCTTATATTTTGGGACAGAGGGAGTAGTATACAAGGTAGCTCAGCTTGACTCGTGAACATAACGAGCCCAAAATCGGCTCGACTCGTGTAACTCGCGAGCTACCTTGCCTAACTCGTTAAACTCATTATAAACGTGAGTAGCAAAAGTATATGTACACACATTATCTAAGCAACTAATCCACAAAAAAGTATTCGTACACACATTCTTCACAAACCGCAGCAATCAATAATTTACACTAAATAGACATTTGGTGCATTCTACAAATGACAACAATAATAGTGATACTTGTCTCTTCCCCCCTTTTTATTTACCAGGTAAATGGTTAACTCGTTAGCTCGAGTCGATGAGCTCGTTTTATTTTATTAATAAGCTTGGATCAAAACTCGGGTTGATTTGTCAGTCAACAAGTTCGACTCAAGTCGAGCCGAGTCACAAGCTACTCATTTAGCTAATGGGTTTCAAGTTTTCGTTTCAGCCCCGACTCTGCTGCAAAAGAAGTGTTCATCTATCACGTTAAAAAGCAAAAGCATAGCGTTTGTTTACACCCCAAAAAAAAAAAAAAAAACTCACATGGACGTCAACGTCGTCGTCGAGATCGACAGTCCTTGGTGTTGGTTGAGATTTAACTAATTCTTCGGTCGACCGAGAGTTAGCAAGACCGAATAAAACAGGTGTGTGTTTTTTGCAACCGCCCAATATTGCATGTTACCAACGGAGTAAATCATTGGTGAAAGTCTTGTCACCCGCAAAAAAAATTTGGTGAAAGTCTTGTCTTATAACGAAACAAAATTTCCAGATATTTTTTGCATACTTTCTCTTCTTGTCTGCACACGGCCAATTCAGTGGCCGGTGACGTATACCATGAGATATCGCCGGCGGCAAACACCGGCGCGCACGTTCGATGAAGAAACAGCCACGACTTCACCTCACCCGTGGCACGCACAGGCACAGACCAGCGAGTCAAAAGGAGCAGGCGGCACCGATCACTCCACGGCGCGTCCACGCCATGGCCTCCGCCCAGCCCCTCCGCGCCCTCAGCCTCAAGGCGTTCGACGAGACCAGGGCCGGCGTCAAGGGCCTGGTCGACGCCGGCGTCACCGCCGTCCCGTCCATCTTCCACCACCCGCCGGAGTCCCTCGCCCACGGCGCAAGTCGACCTCATCGCTTCACCGTGCCGGTCATCGACCTGTCATCCGCTGTGGAGAGCACCAAGCGAGCAGAGGCGGTCGCGCAGGTGAGGGCGGCCGCGGAGACGTTCGGCTTCTTCCAGGTGGTGGGCCACGGCGTGCCGGAGGCGGCCACGTCGGCGATGCTGGCGGCGGTGCGGGGCTTCATCGAGGAGCCCGTGGAGGCCAAGGCGCCCTACTACACCCGGGACACCGGCCGGCGCGTGAGGTACCAGAGCAACCTCGACCTGTTCCAGTCGGCGGCGGCCAACTGGCGCGACACGCTCTTCATGGAGATGCCGCCGGCGCCCGAGGAGCTCCCGGCGGCGTGCAGGCGCGTCGCGCCGGAGTACGCGCGGCTGGTGCAGCAGCAACTCGGCCGCGCGCTGCTGGGGTTGCTGTCGGAGGCGCTGGGCCGCCGCCCCGGCCACCTCGAGG
Source organism: Aegilops sharonensis (assembly GCA_904067115.1). Taxonomy (NCBI): domain Eukaryota; kingdom Viridiplantae; phylum Streptophyta; class Magnoliopsida; order Poales; family Poaceae; genus Aegilops; species Aegilops sharonensis. Next base: position 18,399,473 of record LR880967.1, read on the forward strand.
AGGAGCACGGGTGCCTGGACGGGGTCAGCCTCGCCTGCCACTACTACCCGGCCTGCCCGGAGCCGCAGCTCACCCTCGGCACCCCGCGGCACACCGACGCCAGCTTCCTCACAGTGCTCCTCCAGGACGCCGTCGGCGGCCTCCAGGTGCTCGTCGACCTCGACGGCGCCCCGGCGTGGGTGGACGTGCCGCCGGTGGCCGGCGCGCTGGTGGTGAACGTGGGCGACTTCCTGCAGCTCATGTCCAACGACAGGTTCAAGAGCGTGGAGCACCGCGTGGTGTCCAACGGCGTGGGGCCACGGGTCTCGGTGGCGTGCTTCTTCCGGACGGACCGCGCCGCCGCGCCCACGAGGGTGCTAGCGCCGATTGTCGCCGACCGCGAGGAGGCACGGTACAGGAGCACGACGGTAGAGGAGGTGGTCCGGCAATACTACAAGGTGAAGGGCCTCGCCGGTGCCTCTGCACTCCAGCACTTTAGGCTCTGAATCTGACCACTGAATCCTCCAAAAGTTGTACATTCACTCTGCTATGTCTGCTCTGCACCGTCCTCCGGCCATACCTTCTGAATTTCGATTGATGCACAAAGCCAAATAGTAACAAGTTGAGTGCTTCAAAATCAAAATAAAATCAAAATATTGGGGTCGGTAAGCGATCGGCCAGAAAGAGCAGAGCAAAAGTAAGAAGCATCAATTCAGAGTTTTAAAAATTTCCAAACGCCGGCCCATCATCACTTCCTCTATGGCCACTCACACAGCCACACTGCCTTTCTCCTCTCATAGAGGAGCCTTTCGGCAAAAGTTGAGCAGTCTGCAGACTAGTTTACCCTGTCTGATGAGCAACTGGCTGTTAATTAGTACATACTGAGAGAGATTCTTAAGTTCATCAGTCGGGGGGACCGTATGTCGAATAGCATCGCAAAAGTGCAGCATTTGATCAAAGTGTACCTTTTTTTAGGGTTATCGAAGTGTGCTTTCGAAAGTCGACGTTGATCCATGATGAATATCCTTGAAGAGATCGATGGCATGTCCTTGACGGGGCATCATCATCTTCATGCATGTGCCCTGTTTGGGCTGTCCAATCTCCACCAGGGTTCACCTTTTCGGTCAAATTTTGGCTGAAATTCAACCACACTCTGAGTTACTGCTGAGCTTGGCTCAAATCCAGGGTTAGCCGATGTCGCGGTGCCACTGAAACCTCAGTAAAATTTAAATTTCAGCGAGCAATTTGCTCCGCGTGATGAAGAGTCCACCGGTATAGTATATGTTCCATGTGCCCATTGCTGCCGCCATTCTTTCACCTCTCGGAGACCAAGGAAACACCGCGGGAACCAACAAAACGGCGGCAAGTAACAGCTGGTAAATAACTGCCATTCAAATTCTTGAATCCTCAGAAAAGCCCGGGAAACCAGCCAAAGCATGTCCTAATTTTGGTCTGCTCCTTATCCTCTTGTTTACTGTCCAACAAATTTCCTTGCTCCTCTACTACAAATAGCCCTTCCTCCTCGGCCGTCGGTACCCCTCCGCCGTTCTTCCCTGCGTTCGCTGCCAAGGCACCAACGCGCCGGTCGGTGGTCGGTGCCGGCAGCGACCGACAGCCGGAGCAATCCATAACGGGCTATGGGTTCCTGTGCTAGCCGTCCAAGGGGTTTCCCTGAGTGGGAGAAGCCCATGGTGGATGACATGCCGGTCACCCCTAAGGCTGTCGCTGCACCCGTAGAACCCGATGCTCCGGTTGTCGAGGACAAGTATGAGGTCCTTGTCGTTGAAGCGCCATTGGTCGATCCCTCGACACCCAATGCCGAGGACGCCTGCAAGGTGAATGAAGAGCTTATCCCCGTGATCAGCGAGCTGCCGGTGCCAATGACTGAGGAGGCTGAAGAGGCTACCGAGGTCGTTGTCGTCGTCGAGGAGGTCACAGTGGCTGCAGAGAAGCAAAACTGACTGCCAGTTAGCTGAGTGTTCTGTCGGACAAACTAACTTGTATTGTTTACATTTGATGTAAAGGACCTTGCTGCGTTAACATATGGGAAATCTGGGGATGGCCAAAATGCAACTGACCTGGTTTAGTGATCCATACTGCATTGGTAACTTCAATGTCATGATTCTCAGAGCAAACACAAAGTTGGCAGTAAGATCTGAGTCTGGACAATCCGCAATCAGTTTCATATATCTGATGGAGATGATGAACAAGTTTGGGATACACAAATTAACAGGTGATCAGGATACATGTTACAGTCGGTACGGTTAATTACACGTAAACAGCGCAAACGGCATAATCACCACACGACACGAAGGAGAAGGAACGACATGGTGAGCAACATGGAGAAGGAACACGGCCAACAGAAAGTACACCTGGAACTCTAGGTCTCCTTTTCCTTTGGTTCAGGGAGGGACTTCCTGAACCAGGGGATCAGAACAGAGGTCCTCTTCTGGTACAGCCTGTAGGCCTCTGCCCGGTGCTCCTGCTTCAGCATGCGCCGCTCGACGAGCACGGTGACGTAGCCGAGGCACATGCTGTTGACAAGCGCCCCGACGAACATCCACCGCTGCCCCAGGTTCCAGGCGAAGAGATACACGCCCCACCACCAGAGCTGCTCGCCGAAGTAGTTCGGGTGGCGCGAGTACCCCCACAGTCCGTCCTCCAGGGTGGGGACTGTCGGTTCGCCCAGCTGCTTCAGCTTTTCGTTCCTGGTCACGAACTGGTGCAGCTGGGTGTCAGCAAAGTAGGCGATCACGACTCCGGCGACGCAGACAATTGTCGCCACGAGGTCCCAGATGCCCAATGGCTGGTCGCTGGAGTGGATGGCGTACATCGGCAGGCATATGCCAATCAGAAAAGACCTGCATCCCAACAAACAAGCCGCTTTTGTCAACCATGAATTTCGACCCAGCTGATTTATGTAGCAAAAATAGCAGCAGGGTGCTTCTTCAAACACATTTCACTCATGTACCAAAAGTTCTGAAAAGAAGCAAGTAGCATTCTACTAAATGGGCGAAGGAAGGCCTGAATTTACCTGCTGCGAGAGGTAGACGGCGAAGAAGGACATCCACCACCAGGTCTTGCCGTACTGCCCGCGCATCTCGGAGAACCTCCAGTCCTCCTGCTTGCCCCACTGCCACCCTTCCCTCCTGAAGTAGTTGTGCGTCAGCCGCGCGCTCCACACCCAGGTCAGCGCCATCGCCGCCGCCGACCTCGCCGCGTTGGCCACGGCGGCCGGGTGCGCCCGGAAGTAGTGCAGCAGCATCACCGGGATGACGGTCCAGTACAGGTCGATGAGCTGCGACGCAAGCCACGCATTTCGTCAAACCGGCATTACGTCGAACAGGTTCAGTGCGAGCGACGTCCCGCGACACGTAGCAAGGGCAGGCCAATCATTGGAGCGGCGGGATGGGATTTCGCTTACCCAGTTGTTGGAGAGGAGGTGGCCGATGAGCCAGAAGAGGACGTCGACGTTGAGGAGGAACATGGCGTTGGCGAGGAGGAGCGGGTGCGCGGCGCACCACGAGGACACTGGGTTGGCTGCGACGACGCTGTGGCCGTCTTGGGGGCGGACGAAGGCGAGATAGAAGAGGACGGACGGGAGCGGGACGAGGAAGGCGATGGCCATGTTCTTGAGGTTGCCGCCGGCCATGGCGACCGCGCTGCGAGCGTCTCGGTGGCGGGTGGTGTGCGTGTTGGGTGCTGAGCTGAGCTGAGCGGAGAGGGCGTGTGTTGGTGTGTGCCATGGGCGCCGGTTTTATAGCGTTGGGATTTTCAGTACTCCCCTTGGCGATGTGGATGGCTCAATGAGTAAAATGCATCCGCGGTCATCGAACTTGCGTTGAAAGCTCACTTTGGTCATCGTACTTAAGAATACGATCAATACGGTCATTATATACGACTTGAGGTGATTATACGGTCACTGGCTGATCGTATAACTCCGTATTCTCTGTTGACTGGTCAAACATCACAACACCCTCTCTCTACCTTTGGGGGTCCCACCTGTTAGTGGGAAAGAAAAAATAAGGGTCGCAGGAGAATATAATGACGCTGCCCAAGCCCACCTACGCTAACCTCTACAGCTCTGTCCCACACAATTTTGCGTTAAATCTGTAGAGCGTTACCGTTATTTCTTTTTCCGGATCGACGTTACGGTTATTTAATAACACACATACATGCATGCACGCACCACTTTTGCACCACTTTTACATGCATGCACGCAACACACTTACGATGAGATGAGTAATTGTTGGACTACTTAGAGGACATGAGTTCGAGACGCGACGTCGTATCGTTGCAGTTCTTCGTCGGCATCGCCATCCACCTGGTGGTGCACGTCCTGGGTGCTGTTGTCGTCGTGTTAATGTTTACGCGTAGCAAGGCGGACTCTGCGGGGGCAAGACCTAAATGTGTGAACCTTCGTCGTGCTCATATCATGCTGCCCACCTTGTCGAGCTAAGGGTCGTGCGGCTGCACTTGCATGCCCGTGAACGGTAACATGGCCGTGTTCAAGCGAGGACACAGGGCTCAGCTGTTTGTGCCCCAGAAGCTGATTGAGAAGAACACGTTATTCTGCGATGTTGGCTGTATGCACGCTCACGAAGATGGTGAAGGGGTCAGGGAACTAATAGGACATTGTCAGATTCAGAGCGAGGGTGGGAGAGACTGGTTTGTGCAAATCACACTGTTCATTCATCAGGAGATTACATGTATATGTAAGTACAGAGTCTCAACTAACTGACACATAACCAGCCTGAAGACTAGGTCCTAGACAACGTTACAATGTACACCACTAGGAGGAGCGCTATCTATACACACACATACACACGTTCGCTAACAGACGCTAGTACCTGCTCCCGGCGTGGAGCTGCGCAATGCATGTGGCGATGGTTGCCAGGCTTGTCGAGGTGCCGTGGCGATGTCGTGCGGCATGGAGTGAAGCGGCGATGGTGGCCGGGCTTGTCGAGGTGCTGGTGGTGATGGCGTGCGGCATGGAGTGAAGCGACCCGCCCGCGCCTGTGGGTGAAGACGGCGAACGTCCTATATACTCCCTCCGTTCCTAAATAATTGTCTTTCTAGCCATCTCAAATGGACTACAACATAAGGATGTATGTAGACATGTTTTAGAGTGTAGATTCACTCATTTTGCTCCGTATGTAGTCATTTATTGAAATCTCTAGAAAAACAACTATTTAGGAACGGAGGGAGTATGTATTTACATAATATACCTACATACTAGAGGTATAAAAATGGCCCTGTGGCTGAGTACAAGGATTGTGTTCTTTTTTTGTGTTGGGAAAGGGACAGGTAGAAAACTGAGCGGCCGTTGGGTGGAGAAAGAAAGAGCCGGGAGCACGCATGGATCGTAACATGCAGAGGGAGAAGAAAGCCCCGTCCGGCCCGCGCACGATAGCGTGCATGCATGCATACACGCGGCGGTGCGGCTGGACATGACTGTTGTTGTTGGATGTCCCTGGTTCGATTCTCTGCTATGCATGGCTTCTATTTCTTTTTTTCCAGTGACAAGTGGGACCCATATAAAGATAGAGAGAGGGTGCTACGATGTTTGACCAGTCAACAGAGTGAAATACGAAATTATACAGTGAGTCGGTGACCGTATAATCACGTTAAGTCGTATATAGTGACCGTATTGATTGTATTCTTAAGTATGGTGACCAAAATGAGCTTTCGACACAAGTTCAATGACCGCGGGTGCATTTTACTCATGGCTCAATCATGTGTTAAGCTTTGATTTAGGCCCCATTTTTTATGTTTATAGCCCCATTTTGATGTTGTTATATACCTACAGTTTTTTGCTTTCAGATATCATTGAAGAAAAATACGCACATGGAAATAAACATGTGAATTTTTTTTACGAAAAAAGAGCAGACACATGATAAAGAACATTGAGATGGACTATATGTGTGTTCCCCGGTGGGTGTGTTTGGTTCAAGAGACAAATTTTGGTGACCGTGGGTATCCCCAACCAGCCGGCTAGGGATAGCGGTTTTTTCTGTTTGGTTGAGTGAGATGATAATGGTTGAAGATGGCCGCTCGTACGTTTGGTTTGAGAGATGAACAACGGACCGGAGCTGTGGTTACCCTTTTTCATTGTGATGGCAAGATTTACCTCAAAACCTGCAACTCCAACCACCCGAAAATACAAGTCAAACACGTTTGAGTTTTACATACATACCGATAACTTGCATCGCACACACCTTCCTTAATCCTCGACATAGACCATTTGCCACTTCCGAGGTCGACAGGAATCTAGAGGCGAGGAGGCCAACACCGACGTAGCTGTTGAGAGAGATTGTGTGCGCCATGGCTGAGGCTAAGACCACTGGCCCCTCCCGAGAGCGTGGCTCCCGCGCAGGCGGCGAGGTCGACGTCGCGACGCGAGGCGGTTTTTTCTGCAAGGATGTTTGTAAGGTCCTGAGATTCTTGATATATGGTGATGCTAGGAACCAATGAGTTGAAGGTCCTCATTTTTAGAATTGGGAGTCTTGGAGTTTGATTATGATGGACTCCACGAGTTCGGTCGAGGTTGAGCAGCGGATGGAGGATGGCCAAAGTGGCGGGCGAGACGTGGAGGTTGGAGCGCGCGCCATGCCTTGTTGACGCATGGGACCAATCTTTCATACTGTATGTTGGGTAGATGCCATTGTCTTGTACAGTAAGTTGTAAGTACTATCGCACGAACACTCACTCTCGGCTTAACAAGCAACCCGGACCACAATCTACTCGTTATTTTGTTGATAATTTTTTCTCGATCAGCCACCGCACAAACTGAGCAGCCAAAAGGCAGGCCGGCACAGGTGCCTTGCGGTGATGATTAAGGTACGTGGCTAATTAAGATATTATTAGGTCGTAGTGTGGGTGTAATGATGGGCTTGGCTTAGCTTAGCACCCCCTTTCTCTATACCTAGGACCACACTCACTGACAGGCTCGTCGCTGTAGGTGTACGCGTACGTTCCTTTCGTTCACTGTAGATCCATCCATATGCGCTTGAGCAGTGCGCACCCACGCTACGCTCCAGCACGCCGCATGCATGCGGTCCCTCCGATCTCCAGATGTACTTTTAGCCTTTGATATAGCAAGGTGAAAATCAAAAGGAACTGCGATGAAGATCATGCACGCACGTACTAGTGCTGTAGCCGGCCGAAGGTGAGATGGATGATCAAGGTGGCGCCCATGCGCCAACAACTTTCGGCCCTGGTCGATGACCCATCCATTCCTCTTCGATCGATCATGAGAGTATTCATTCATACATTGTGTGGTGTGGTGTGATGATGAGGGTGAACGTACGGCGAACCAATCAATGGACGATGATTGCTGTCGACGGCGCCGTCCGTATGGGGGATCCCAGTGGCCCGACGGATCGATCGTTTTGTCTAATTGATTGATGATCCCACCAGTACAATATAGTCATCACCATGTTGGAGATCATTGCGTTTATGCTCCCTTCTTTTTCTTTACTACCTTTTTTCATAAGTGTTCTTGCTTCGTTTTTGCCGTAAATTTAGGAGGCTCGGGGAGATTAACTGATTAAGGGCATGAACAATGGTCGATAAGGCAATCTTTATCTCAATCTCGCCACGTAATCCAAAGGCGACACACAAATGATGTAGTACAATGGGTCGTCTCTTAATCTTGTCTCTAGTTCCTAAAAATATGGTGAGACATTTGTTGATAAGAGATCGTCCCTTAACTAGAGGATACCCCGTGCGTTACTACGGGAATTGGTTGATGAAAGTTTGAGTTGACATGTGTGAGCCAAAATTAAAATAAATATGACTTATTATATTTGATTATTATAGTTGAAACAATACTTATTGAATGAGAAATGTTTTTCCATGCATGGTTCAATGTTGTGGTGGGTTTTTTCCCATGCATGATTGCGTGTTAAGGTGGGCTTTATCCCATTCATAAATGTACGATGAGGTGGCATGTTTGCATATTGAAATAAATAAATTAGTGAGGACGACTCTCTTAAGT
>LR880967.1:18437171-18466819 GCA_904067115.1 Aegilops sharonensis
AATGTAATTATAAAATAAAATTTATCATTTTAAATTTTTTATACATTTTTACAATTCATAAATATTTTCAATATACCTGTGTGTATTGAAATAGTAGACGAAAAAGTTTTAAAAATAAGGTATTTCGTTTGTATGCTTGGTTTTTTTTAAAATAAATGTACCAATGTTTTGAAAATAACACATGAAGATTTTTATTTAATATACATTTTAAATTTATGTACTAACTAAATATTTTATATAGTACAGGGTGTATATTAAAAATATATTTGCTGGTCATGGTTTGTTTGTATAAAGTTTATAGCACACATACATTTAAACATAATTTTGATAACTTACATTTTATAAATATATCTTTAAAGAACAGCGCGTTCAAAATGGGCCGCAACATCTGCAGTCCATTTAAACTTCAGATGCGTACCTGTTAAATTCAGGTTGCTAAGAAAACTTGGTAAATACATATAGGATAGTTATCCAGTGAGAATGTCGTGACTGCCAGTCTGCCACAGCGTAATGGTTGTTCAGGTTTGCTCTGTACTAGTGGTAGAGGCACCACTCTGTGGCGCCGCTTGAGAAAAAGTTGAACACGCGTTTTCATTAAAAAATAGAGTCCTCGCCTTCGTCTAACAAAACAACTTAGAAAAAAAAAATCCTCACCTTCATTTAAAAAATAAAGAAAAAAAATTACCACCGCAGCCTACCAGCAAGTGCCACTTTGCATAACCCTTCATTAAAAAATACTAGAGGTCCTCATCTTCATCTAAAAAGAAAAATATACATTTAAAAATAATCCACACCTTCATCTAACAAAAATCAAAAAGATTTCTCATCGCGGCCAACCAGCTTGTGCCACGTGGCATAGCTAGTTGACCGCCCTTCGTGCGTAGCTTAATGGGTTTAATCCTTGGTTGCATGTTGGAGTCCTGATTTCGCCTTTTTGCTGTTTATTTTGACCAGCGGGCCCGTTGATTAAAGAAGCGAACATGTCTATATGTACTTTTTTTTTGCAAAAAAGATATATTCTGAGGGGGTTGTCAGAAAAAATCAGGCCACACGCCCTCTCTCCCAGGTTCAGTGGCTGACAGCGGGATCCACACACCTAGTCAGCGCAGATTCCGTATATCAACGTAGTTAGCACTGTATTTGCACGTCTGAGCCAAGTTTTTGCATCAGTTCGATGTACACCACAACTTGCAGCACCAAACTGACTGTTTGTGCCAAGTTCTAGCACCACCAACGTAATTGATGTGCATATACATCTAGGAGCCAAATGCAATTAGCGGCGAATGGCACAGTGCAAATTTGCAGGATCGGTGGAGTTGGGAAAATTGAGCTCCACAAAAACGAGGAAGCTGGAGTTGAAGAGAATTACGTTGCCCTACCACCGCCAAGTGACTCGCTCGACCAAAGCATCACGTACCGATTCGCTCCAGGTCGTCTCTCTTACCGCGGACAGTCCCTCCCCCACCAGGCCTATGGCCCGGCCCATCTTTTCCAAACCTTTTGGATTGCTTAGCCTGCTCCTGATGGGCCACAAAGGGGTGATTTTATGGGCTTCAGGTTCGCTACCTCTTTTGTCTCAAAAAAAAAAAAGGCTCGCTACCTCGTCCGAGCGAGAAGTCGTGATGCCGAACGGATCGCTCAATCCGGGATCGATTGCGAGAAGCTGGCGCTGGATTTATGGCGTCGGAGTTGAAGATTCTCTGGCCATGGAGGGCTTCCGAACACACCCTAAGTCTAAGTGGTAGCCGAGCCAGCTCCGTTTGACTGGGCTTCGTGGGGCTGTCGGGCGCGGCTGATTATCGTGGCCAACTATAGAGGCGGCCGAGCCGGTCTTCTCCATTTTTTCCTTCTTTTTTCGTTTTCTTTTCTTTTCTTTTATTTATTTTTTCTTCTCCTTTTTGTTTCACTCCTTTTCGTTTTCTTTTGCTTCATTTCTTTATTCTTCTTCGGTTTTTAAATTTTTTTTCTTTTTCCTTCTACATTTTCTTTCTTTTTTTGGATTTCTTGTTTCTTTTTGTTTTTCATTTACATTCCTATATACATGATCAACATTTTTTTAAATACTTGTTCAACATTTTTATATACATGATTTTTTTCAAATACTCGTTTACTTTTTTCAAATACCTGTTCAACATTTTTCAAATACTTGTTCAACATTTTTATATACATGATCAACATTTGTTCAAATAATTACTCAACATTTTTTGAAATACTTGTTTAAATTTTTTTCAAACGTTTTAAAAGAGTGTTTCTTGTAATATATATATTTATAATATTTTCATGTATAAACAAAAGTACAAAAATAAATGTAAAGAAAAGAAAACAGAAAATGTGAAAAAAAAGGAAAAGGAGGATGTGGCCTCCCGCGCTCGTGCGCCGGCCCAGCTCGCTCACCCCTTCAGCAAGTCTGAATATGAAGCCAGACTCGCTGAAGGCGAGACATAGCGACGCCCACAAAAACGGCCGAATTAACAGTTACCAGAGACAATGATCACTTTCAAGGTGGTTACTTGGATTGATAATCCAAATGGTATTCCTATTGGCAAATTTACTCGCTTCATTGAGGCGGAGTTTGATCGACGCGGTGAGGTTCCAGACCCGTCTTTGGCTGCTTGCGAGCTTCTTGTTAGTCGTAGATGCCGTCGTATCGATTCTATGGAGTACAAGATCCTAATTCATCTGTGCTCAGTCGAGGATTTCTCCCCGGTGCAAAATGACCTCCTTTCACCACTTGGACAACGACGATTTTGACTTTGAGGACTCCCCAAGATCGCGTACTTCACCCTCCAGCCTGCAATGTTTCCCTTTTCAATTGTGAAGGGGATTGCAGATGGTTCTAGATATGGCAGGACAAGACATCTAGATCATTGTGCTCATACAGGTTCTGAGGTTGAAGATGACTCTTGGGGTTCTGCCATTAACTGCTAATTATGCGGACGGTCACATCAAGATGGCTCCTCAGGTTAGTAGACGGTTACTTTACGCTCCTTGATTGTGGGTTTACGGCATGCGGGGTGTTCATTGCTCCCCTCCTCGAGCCCTGACAAGATTGTTTCTTCAGTCGTGGACCCTTTTTGGTTCCTAGTACAGGCTGATCCGGTGATGAAGTCGGATTACTCTCGGACTAATCTCGCCCTGTAAACTATATTAGATCATTTAGATCTCTAAAGTAGTGATTTAAACGATCTTATATTAGTTTATAGAGGGAGTATTCAACGGGCGGGGATGTATTAACTGCCCATGACTGACCAAGGTTTTTGCGTATTTACCACTCATGTACATATATGTATATCGGCCTATGGTCTTATGGAAATACAAGTCGATACTATTTCACACAAGAAAAGTTGTATATTCCTCAAAAAGTTTAGTTTTGCCTCCACGGCACGCAAGTTGTGCTCGTGCAGCAGCTTGGGCCACGCATTGCCATTCTGATTCCTTCCCTACCAGGGAATCAGAAATGTTGTGAACAGTACCTATTTGTCAACCTACTCCTCAACTGTCAGTGTCTAGAGTTGTAAGGAGAATATTAACGTGAGGCCTGGGGCACAGATATGAGGGTATCACTGCTGATGGCTACTGTTCATGCATCCAATTCATTCAACCAAGAAAATGACGGTGAAAAGTGCGAAGAAAAGATTTGGATATCAGATGTACTGAAAATGAAATGTTGAGAGGAAATTATTGTTTCCTCCCCTCTTGTGCTACATATTATCATCTATCTCTTTTGACAATCAGCAGACAGTTTATTCACTTTTAAATTTCCAATGGGATTTACATACTTCTGTCCTCTGCCCAAGACAAGAGCAGAGCAGAGAGGACAGCCACACTGCATGACATAATTTGTACACCATGACAGAAGCTACTGAATCCTCTTTAAGATCTGTTACGGCACATTGAAATGAACTGTAGAAATGAAATTCTGTGGTAATCAGCAGGCAATAATGTGATGGACATGCTAGGCAAAACATTTTGTTGTAGGGAGAAACACGGTTGAGACGAAGGGTGCAGCCGAGAGAGTGCAGCTGAGAAGGAGAAATACAGTTTAAAGGGAGAAACACAGCTGCAAACTTCCCAGAAAAGGATGGCATTTTCATCTTGAGAATACCAAATGATCTTTGGATGACATTTTATAGGGCACAGAGAGCTCAGCAGATGGCGCGGCCGTGTGGGAGCTTGGGCACAGAGTTAGTAGAAACCTATCGTGAGCATGAGAGTAGCGACGAGTTGAGCAACAAAACAAAACAATGGGTTGGGACCAAATGTTTTCATGGGGTGTCATTTTGGCCGTAAAAAACAGCAACAGTTGGAGGTATTTTGGGGAGATGGGCCTGACTTGAAAGAAGCTCGGAAAGCACCTCTTTCCTGGAGGGGAATTTTTGGTCTATGGTTGTGTATACACTCTATATGAAAAAAAAGTAATTAAATAAAAAGTAAAAAAAATCTGAAAATATTTTTAAAATAGAGTTGACCTTCCACTATACTTGTGAGAAATATTCCACAAAAGGAAAAAAAAACCGTTGACTTCTTTTCCAAGAAGAACAAAATTTTCGGCCAAAATAGTGTGAATAATGACCTATAACAACAAATAAATTTTTTTTACCCTGAAGTTAATACTGGGTTCTTGTTCGCGAAAATTTATATACTAGTGCACAAGAAAGTCAAGTTTTTTACGAAAAAACTTCTAAACTTTTTTGATTTTTTTTTGTAAAAAAGTTTCCCCTCATATATGGTGTATATACACCAGGAGCCAAAGGGTAATTTCCCCCTCTTCTCTACCTTATTTTCAACCAACAGGAGAGGTAAGCTGCACAGATATTTTGAGTTTTGTTTTATCGTCCGCCGAGGTGTCACCATCCGTGGCAGGTCATGATTCTCTTTCATCTACAGTACTAGTATAATCTCCTTCACATGTCATTCCACGTGCACCACGAGGATATTACTCCCTCCGTTCCTAAATATTTGTCTTTCTAGAGATCTCAAATGGTCACTACATACGGGTGTATATAGACATATTTTAGTATACAGATTTATTCATTTTGTTCCGTACGTAGTCATCATTTGAAACCTCTAGAAAGACAAATATTTAGGAACAGAGGGAGTACTAGCAAGCAATTGCTTTGGTGTGGCCTATAAATAATATGGGCCATCGGCCATGCCGTACGAGCCCTCGTATGTGGTCGCTAGGGACTAGATTGCACTTATAGTGAGGGACCTGGTTTGGTTTGCCCACTTCGCTGTGGCCTCTAAATGAGCCTGCATGGGGGGCTAGCCGCTGCCTCCTCATAAACCAAGAGGCGTTGCCTTTCCAGTTAGTAGTCCAGCTTGAGGCGACGACGGGGAAATGGCCGCGGCGGCGACGGGCATGGCCATGCTGGCGGCGCTGGCGATCCTCGTCCTCGTGCCGTCCGCGCGAGGGCTCGGCCGCGCCGAGTTCCCGCCGGGGTTCCTCTTCGGCGTCGCGACATCTGCTTACCAGGTTGGTGGATCGGAGCTTGCATGGCTTCGGCCGGCGTCGTCTCTCTTCGCCGCTCTCCCCTCGGTCCCAAGGCATGTCTACTGACGACGCAGCGTGATTTCTGCTTCTTCCACTCTTGCAGATCGAGGGCGCGTACCTGGAGGACGGCAAGGGCCTCAGCAACTGGGATTTCTTCACCCACACACGGCGTAAGTCATCTTTTCGGCTCTCTGCTTCCATGTCCTCGCGTGATCCATGCACCATGTGCGTCAGTGTGTCGGTGTTCTTTTTTTGTTTTTAGGATTATGTGATCCATGTTGCTTAGGGCGATAAAGATGAAAATGAGTGGTTCCCGTCCACCCTGCTGTACGAAACAGAGACAGCGATAGCCGCGTCCACACCACGGACGTGGCCAAATTCGATTGAACCAATCAGTTGTTGGACGGTGGTACCCCGGCCATCAGCGATCAAAACATAGGTTTAAGAGTAATGCTATTTTACATAAAGGTGGGTTTTGGTTGAAGATTAAGGGGGAGAAGGGGCCCACCCCATGAAAATCAAAGGGGGAGGGAGAGGTTAGATAGTTTGAAAAGATCATAACCAGCGTGTAAAAGCATGTAAACCTTTGTATGTTTGGCATTATTGTAGGTTTAATGATTTGCTGCCTCATTAATGCGGATTAGTGTTTTGATGGGATGCGACGTTTACATCGATAGCAGACGTCTGTGATGACTTTGTCGATCTTGAAGCTCCACAATCTTCAGTAGTGAGAGAGAGAGAGTGTGTGTACCTCAACGTCGTATTCGGCGTATTAGAAAAAATTGCCATGCATCAATCAGTGTCGTTGTCTCCACCATGGTCATTTGAAACACTGGTGAAACATGGGTCTGATTGTAACACAAATTAATTTTTTTCAGAAAGAGGAAAAGACCATTATCGAGGATGCACATTGTCATATACTACTCTCTATGTCCTAAAATAAGTGTCATAGTCAGACACTTATTTTGAGACAGGTGGAGTATTATTTATCTAAACAATTCTCTTTCTCTCTAACCTTGCCCCTACTCCACAAGAGGAGACAAACAAATCAATCTTTTTTTCTATTGTTTGGCCCAATACATTTGGCATAGACGCTTCTGTTCCATATTTTTGGATTTGGCAATAGGGTGCAGCAGCGGGTACCAGTGCCAAAAACCAAATTCTATTATGACAGCGCTATTTGGCGCGCACACACACTGTGGGAGCCCTCATCCACAGTGTTGCCAAAGCCGAATCTGACACATATGTACAATTTAGCATCGATGCTATATGTGCGGTTGCTCAACAATGTATGCGGTGCCAAATCCTATAAGGTGGGAGCCTATTTGAGAATAAACAAACATAAATTTTAGGTGCCACGCCTCTTCTCCTCGAAAGCACACACACCAAGCTGCATCTCCGCCTCGTTTGTTCTAATCCTTTGATTTGGTATCGGAGCAGCTACGTACTTCAGTTCCCATAAATTTGGCTTTGGCAACGACTCCACAATGTGCCGGAACGGGTTCCATAGCCTGAAAACGAATTTGGCATTGATACTTGGCATCTACTCCCTCGGTTCCTAAATAGAAGTTTTTTTAGACATTTCAAATGGATTACAACATACGGATGTATATAGACATACTTTAAAGTGTAGATTCATCCATTTTGCTCCCTATGTAGTCACTTGTTGGCTCCCTATTCAGTGAATCACCTTCGGCTTCGTCAAAGTTGGACTGGATGCCCTATTAATTTATCATGTATGGTAACCATGTAGCCAGATTACTTTAGTGTTAGCGAATTATCAGCATGATAGACATAAATCTTTTCCTATTATTACAGCAAACACTAGAGCCCAAAACAGTTCACCTTGAAAGATTCAGTGTTGAGTAGGGAGATCCAGAGGCCGGACTATAAAAAGATTTGGAGGCCAGTAGATCCCCATTCTCATGAGAAAGTGATCCCACACAACTGCAACAACATTCTATAGATAATTATGCAAATGCCTATAAAATTGTGCTTATCCTTTTCTCCCCCTCTATAATTACATAGCATATAGAGGAGATTCCCTTATCCTTGTACTCCATGACCAACTAACATCAGAACCGTTCTCCTGCATGCATTGTTCTCTAAAAGAAAGGACAGTTCACAAAGCAGATGTGAATGTGACCATCTATTTATAATTTTAAAACTTCAAACTCGTGCTTTTCTCTCAAAAAGCTTTGATTCGCTGCAGCTAGGGGAATCGATGATGGACGGAATGGGGACGTAGCAGATGATCACTACCACCGGTACATGGTACAGAGTTAGCAAAATCAGGACAAATTCACCAGTAATTGCCATGCGATTCATGGTGCATCTATTCTGACATTGTGTTGTGAACAGGAAGATGTGGAGATCATTGATAGTTTGGGTGTCAACTCCTATAGATTCTCAATTTCATGGGCGAGAATCCTACCAAGTATGCCAAAACAAGCAAAAAGTTTTACGGCTTAGTGGTCACGGTTAAAAGTAGTTGCTTAGCTAAATTAATGCCGCTGAATTGAATCCTCGTAGGAGGCCGCCTTGGAGGCGTTAATTCAGCTGGAATAGCTTTCTACGACCGCCTGATTGATGCACTCGTGCAGAAAGGTACATGCAACAGATTGCACTATAGTCTTCAACCAAGAGCAATCTAAACGTACCTATTGCCGAAAATGTCAACCAGGGATAGAGCCATTTGTGACACTGCATCACTTTGATCTGCCGCACGAAATGGAGACCCGACACGGCGGTTGGTTGGGCGCCGGAATTCGGTACGTGCAGCTCCTTTGTTTCTCTTTTCCTTGTCTTGATGAAATCGGCAGAGCGCCTGCCTTGCATTGTCAAAAACAACAAAATGTGTTTTCCCAGGGAGGAGTTCGATTACTACGCGGATGTGTGCTTCAAGGCGTTTGGTGACCGGGTCAAGTTCTGGGCGACGTTCAACGAGCCCAACCTGTTCACCAGGCTTGCATATGTGCTGGGCAAGTACCCTCCGGCACGCTGCTCCGCGCCGTTCGGGACCTGCGAGAGCGGGAACTCTCATCGGGAGCCCTACGTCGCGGCTCATAACATGCTGCTGTCACATGCAGCCGCCGTCCACAACTACAAGAAGAATTACCAGGTGAGTGAACCCAACAAACTTGGTCCGTCGTAGTTGAGGTGCTTTCTTGGCAATGGGCACCATTTCAGTGGATCTCAAAAGTAGCGCCGCGCCTTGTTCTGATGAATGTGTGTGTGTGTGTGTGTGTGTGTGTGTGTGTGTGTGAATTAGGCAACGCAAGGCGGATCGATCGGGATTGTGATTGCGATGAAATGGTATGAACCGCTCACGAATACCACGGAGGATATTTTGGCTGCACGACGTGCCTTGTCTTTTGAGGTAGATTGGTATGTCTTGATTCACCTTTGCAAGTGCAACAACTAGTATGAGGATGTTCATATCAACTTTACATAGTTATGCTACAAAAAAAAACTATTAGCACTATGAACTTTTTCAATGTTTATTTTTCTTCTTCAGGTTTTTGGAGCCCATATTCTTTGGTGATTATCCCGGGGAAATGCATGAGTTGTTATCATCCAACTTACCAAAGTTCACCTCAGAAGAGAAGAGCTTACTGCGGAAGAACAAGGCGGATTTTATCGGTATAAACCATTACACGACAATTTATGTCAAGGATTGCATCTCTTCTCCGTGCGACCTTAACACTTACGAGACTTATGAGGGGAATGCACTAGTCCTAGCTACAGGTGAAAGAGATGGCGTGGCAATTGGGAAACCCGTAAGAAGTGCTTCGATCAGTGTTGCCATCCTATACATACTCTTCTTCTCTTTATCACATGTTCGTATGGTTGCAGACTGCATTCGATGGTTACTATGATGTTCCAGAGGGCATGGAGCGGATCGTCATGTATGTTAATCAGAGATACGAGAACACACCTGTCTATGTTACTGAAAATGGTGAGTGGCAATGGACTCACGAATTCACGATGCATTCTGTAAACTCGCTGAAGATCGAGAAGCTTCTAGTGCCTTCTCATTTGCCTCCATACGTTCACAATGATCATGTGTTATCTTAAGCTTTTCAGGTTACTCGCAGCACAGCAATAACACTATGGACGAATTGATCAATGACGTTGAAAGAGTGAACTACCTACAGGGTTATCTCACATATCTCTCTTCAGCAGTCAGGTGACGTGCAACCCACTACTCGAATCTGAAACTTTGCCTAGTGTCAGGTTGCTTGCCGAGTGCATTTTGTCGGGTACTAGAAAAACATGACCTTTGCCGAGTTCCACAAGGAAATCACTAGGTAAAAAGACAAGACTCGGCAAATTGCACGTTCGTCGAGTTTCTGCCATGTGGCACTCGGCAAACACATGCTTTGCTCGAGTCCCTGCCACATGGCACTCAACAAACACATTTCCCCCTTTTTGTTTTTCTTTTTCTTTTTGTACTTCATTCTTTTGTTTCATAACTTTTGTACATTATTTGTTTTGTTTTTGTATTTTATGCTCTATTTCTTCTACATTATTTGTTCTATCCTTTTTTATTTTATTTTCCCCATATATATATATTTCCTTTTATTGTCATTTTAGGCAAGCCCGTTCAGAAGTATCCTAGAAAGCAGGCTAATTGTTTTCATATGTCACACACACTCATAAAATATGAAATCGAAATAAGAGCTTTGTCTGCAACTCTGCATTTTGAAAGTGTTAACTCTTCTCTGACCCTTATAGGAAAGGAGCAAACGTGCATGGCTACTTCGTATGGAGTATCATCGACAACTTCGAGTGGACTTTCGGTTTCACGGTAAGGTTCGGGCTGTATCATGTAGATTATGAAACGCAGAAGAGGACTCCAAAGATGTCGGCGAAGTGGTACCGAGACTTCCTCATGGGCTATAGGCCGACCGACCAAGTGCAGACGCTAAGAGCAGATTCCTGATAGTTGCGGCCATTACTGTCAGATCCAGTTACCCGTAAAAAGAAACTGTCAGAGGGAGTAGTAATTAAGAAAAAAAAGTTTGTTTACTTTCTTATCTTGAAGATTTCTAATGGGTTTTTACATACTTCCTGCCCTGGACAAGAGCAGAGCATAGCCATATGCCTGACATAGTTTGTACACCATGACACATGCTACTGAATCCTCTTTCAGGAGCTGCTATATACTCCCTCCGTTCCAAAATAGATGACTCAACTTTGTACTAACAGTATAAAGTTGAGTCATCTATTTTGGAACGGAGGGAGTAGCATTGTACGTAGTTCCTTGCAACATGCTGCAACAAAAAACTCAGAAAGATTTTGCATCCAAACCATGGGCTGGATGCCGGAGCCGTCTGCTGCTGCTGTGCGACACGCGGCGGCCTGCGAGTGCGGCGCAGCTGAGCTGGGGCCATCGGCCTCCACCTGAGCACCTCAATGATGATGGAGTTGCTGATCATCCCCACGCCGAAACCGGCAAAGGTGGCCAGGATGATGGATATCACGTCCTGCGGATGCAGCTGCAACAAACAAACAGTTCCCAGACATCAACACTTGCAGCACAAATCATTCAGAAACTTCAGGCTGTATGAGCAGAGTATGCTCTGTTTTGCTTACATGTCTGTAGAACAAATGAGTGAAGAACACAACAAAGAGGAACTGGATCGCCGCGTAGATCCACACGTATCTCCTCGCCACTGCACATACGCGCATTTTCAAGTTAGTTACCATTGCAATGATGGTTTTATCATGGCAGTTCATATAAAAAATTCCAGTCTGTGTTCTGAGGTGGACGGTGGTTAATGTTACATAGTATTGTATTCGTACCCATGCTTGTTGAGGTGAGTGATGAGAAGAGACCTAGGATACATGAGAATGAAAGTGATATCGCCAGGGCGGCGAAGCCGTTATGTGCAACCTGTCAGCCATCAGCAACAAACAAATTGTTACCTATCCAATGTAAGCAAGTTGTAAGAACAATCAAAAAGAGAGATAGAGTTGAATACCAGAAATTGCTCCAAGAAGCAAAAATGTGCGAGGATGCTGATGATCACAAGGATAGGTCTCCATGCCACAGCCTGTGTAACAAAATGACAAAAGAATCACCATCAGGTTGCATAATTCTATGACTGTACTAGGTGTTACTAATATACTATTAGCACACATTGTTCCAGTTCTAGAAGAAATTATATGTTGATCTGTCACAAAGTAGGTAAGATTAGTAGCATGCAAACTTGCTCTTCTCAAAGCAGGTAGTCAAACTGTCTCTTGGTATAATACTAGAGAGTCCCTCTCCAGGGTATCACAGGTGTTACCTGACCTGACTCCATACGAGGAAGAGCAATACAAACTTCACAAGTAAGAAACAGCAAGAATTGTGTGTGTTCTGTCAACAACTCAACCTACCCATACAGGACATATTGCGAATTCGCGCCAGCGTTGCCTGTTTGAAGGAATCCTCTGTATTTCCTGTGATGCAATCAAACAAGCCAAAATATGTAGGATTGAGATGACCATGACATTTCAATCCCATGTTTTCATATTTCCATGCTTATCAAACCTGTGAATTGAAGAGTCCCCAAATGTGGGTTACACGAAAGTTATTCATACTGAAAAAAAAGGTTTTCGGTGGTACAAATTTTAAGTCACATAACTTATGTTTTGTCGGTTGAATTAGTGATCAAAGTTAGTGTCAAAGTTAAATTTTGAAATGGGAGTATTTCTAAAAGGCTTTCTTCCTCTGCACGGCACGAAAGTCGTGCTCGCGCACCAGCTTCTTGGACCACACGTGGTCATTCCGATTCTTCCCTTTCACCAAAGGAGTTCAGAAATGTTCTGAACCTATCTGTGGACCTACCTTCCTCAACTGTCAGTGTCTAAAGTTATAGGGAGAATAAAATCGTAAGGCATTTGTTACATATAGGGGGTATCTCTGCTTGATGGCTACTGTTGATGCATCCAATACATTCAGCCGAGAAAACGACTATGACAAGTGCCAAGGAAAGATATGAATATCAGATGTTCGATATGGCACGTTGAAAGGAAATGTTGAGAGGAAATTATTGGTTCCTCCTCTCTTGTGCTATATTTTTTTTCCATCTATCTCTTGTGACAATCTTATATGTGTGATAAGGCATGCTAATTAAGAAAACCAGTTTATTTACTTGCTTATCTTCAAGATTTCCAGTGGGATTTACATACTCCCTGCCCAAGAGCAGAGTAGAGAGCATAGCCATATGCCTGACATACCATGACACATGCTACTGAATCCTTCTTCAGGAGGCCCTCACCGGCGGCTGATGGCTGACCTCAAGGCTGACCATATCTAGTTTTCCTAAATAAGTTCAAATATTTTGAGAATTTTCAAAATAAATTCCAAATTATTTTCAAAAGGAGTTGTCTGTTTCATCATTTTTGCACTTTTTTATTCAAAAGTTTCAAAATTTTCAAAGATAAAAGATATTTTCTCCTTTCAAAATTTCCAATTATTTCAGTGACTTTTCATTATTTCAAAAAGTTTGCAAATATTCTCACACACACAAATCTATTATTCCAGTCATTTTTTAATCAACCTCATCCATATTTCTGTGGAACCCGCAGTTTGCAATCCCTTTATAACAGTTTCAGGAAAACAGCTACAACATCGAAATGTACCCGGTACACCTACCCTTGTGGTGCTACTGCTGGACCGGATGCCGTAGCATACTTTAAGATGTTTGGAAAAATCTAGCACATTGACACAACATCAAAATTGGAAATTCGAAACATTACTCGAAATACAAAAATGAAAAAATTGGCATTAATGTGATAACGGGTCAAATCTGAAGGCCAATTTATGTTATCTGCTAATTTGGTGGTGAATTTGTCTCTTTCTTTCCATGCAATGTTTCGAATTTTGATTCGGAATTCTCCGAACATTGTAAAATGTGCTACAGGAGTTCGGTGCACCACAAGCACCGTGCACCGGATATTCTCCCACCGCAGCAGCCTGGGCCATGCATCGTCAGTGCCTTCCCTTTCACCAAAGGAATCAGAAAATGTTCTGAACCTATCTGTCGACCTACCTTTCTCAATTGTCAGCGTCTGAATTTCTAGGGAAAACAAAAACCTGAGGCTTGGATTCAAACGTGGGTCATGTGTGACGAAAGTTACGCCATTGAATTCGTATTCGAAAAAGATTTTCCGTGGTATAAATTTGAAGTCACATAACTTATGTTTTGTTTAGTTAAAACATCAAAGTTAAGTTTAGAAAAACAGTCAAAAGTTGAGTTTTTGAAATGGAGGGAGTATTTCTAAAAGGTTTTCTTCTTCCGCGGGGCACGCTAGTCGTGCTCGCGCAGCAGCTTGGACCACGCGTGGCCATTCCGATTCTTCCCTTTTGCCACAGGAGATCAGAAATGTTCTGAACCTAACCTATTTGTCGACCTACTCCTCAACTGTCACTGTCTAAAGTTATAGGGAGAATATTAACATGAGGCCTGGGTTACGTATCCGGGGTATCTCTGCTGAAGCTTACTGTTGATGCATCCAAATCATTCAGCCGAGAAAACGACTCTGACAAGTGCCAATGAGAAGATATGAATATCAGCATATTATCACCTACCTCTTGTGACAATCAGCAGCAGCCAACATGTGTGATTAAGACATGCCAGTCAAGAAAAACAGTTCGTTTACTTGCTTATCTTCAAGATTTCCAGTGGGATTTACATAATCCTGCCCTAGACAATTGCAGAGCAGAGCAAAGCAGAGATATTAGCCATATGCCTGACATACTTTGTACACCATGACACATGCTACTGAATCCTCTTTCAGGAGCTGCTATATACTCCCTCCGTTCCTAAATATTTGTCTTTCTAGATATTTCAACAAATGACTACATACGGAGCAAAATGAGTGAATCTACACTTTAAAATATGTCTATATACATCCGTATGTTGTAGTCCATTTGAAATCTCTAAAAAGACAAATATTTAGGAATGGAGGGAGTAGCAATTTTGTAGTTGCTCACGACATGCTGCAACAAAAACTCAAAGAAAGATTTTGCATCCAGACTACTAAAAAACTTCCAGACAACCTCTTTGTTCTGCCATATACTGCACAGCAAGGGCCCCAGCCTCTCAAGCATCAACCAACAGCACATAGTTTCTAACTACATAAGATCTATGCTTGAGGGATGGCCGGATTCTCGACGTCGACGGTGGCGCTATGCTGTCCCTCGCCGGCGGCTGACGGCTGGCCTGAAGGCTGACCGGATGCCGGGGCCGGCTGCTGCTGATGCGCGACACGTGGTGGCCCGCGAGCGCGGCGTGGCTGGGCCGGGCCCATCGTCCTCCACCTGAGCACCTCGATGATGATGGAGTTGCCGATCATCCCCACGCCGAAACCGGCAAAGGTGGCCAGGATGATGGATATCACAGCCTGCAGATGCAGCTGCAACAAACAAACAGTTCCCACACATCAACACTTGCATAACAAACTGTTCAGAAACTTCAGGCAGTGTGAGCAGAGTATGCTCTGTTTTGCTTACATATCTGTAGAACAAATGAGTGAAGAACACGACGAAGAGGAACTGGATCGCCGCGTAGATCCACACGTATCTCCTCGCCACTGCAGACACGCGCAATTCAAAGTTGGTTACCGTTGCAACAAGGGTTCCATCAAGGCAATCTTCACATCAAAACTTTCAGCATGTGTTCTAAGGTGGCCGGTGGTTAAATGATGATGCAGTACCCATGCTTGTTGTGGTGAGTGATGAGAAGAGGCCTAGGATGCACGAGAAGGGCAGCGAAATCGCCAGGGCGGCGAAGCCGTTATGCGCAACCTATGAGACACCAGAGACAAAAGAATTTATCGACATCTCGATCATATATAAGTTAGTTCTATAAGCAATCAACAAGAGAGGGAGATGGAATACCAGCAGTTGCTCCAAGAAGCAGAAGTATGCCAGGATGCTGATGACCACCAGGATAGGTGTCCCATGCCACAGCCTGATTAACAAAATGACAGAAGGAATCACACGTTAGGTTACATAAATCAATGACTGTACTATGTTTAATTATCATAAACTATAAGCAGTTTAGCACACATCATTCCAAGTCTAGAAGAAATTATAGGTTGATCTGTCATGAAGTAGGTAAGATCAGCAGCATGAAAACTTGTTCTCTGTAACCGTACCAGGCATGGTTAGTATACTATTATCAGTTTAGCACACATCATTCAAATTCTAGAAGAAATTCCATGTTGATCTGTCACAAAGTAGGTAAGATTAGCAGCATGCAAACTTGCTCTTCTCAAACTATATTGTCAAACTATCCAAGTCCCTCTCCAAAGCATCACAGGTGTCACCTGACCTGGCCTCCAAATGAGGAACACAAACATCCCAAGCAACAACATATACAAATTGTAATGTTTGTTCTGTCAGCAATTGATCCCACCTGTACCGGACGTACCGCGGCCCGGTGGCACGGCTCGCGTCGCCGCCGCCGCGCGTGCTCTGGACGCGCAGAAGGGTGACGGGGAGGTTCTGGACCTCCTGCTTGCACACCTCGCAGGTCCGGGTGCCCTTGATGCCGAACCACTTGAGGGCGCAGTCGGTGTGCGCCAGTGCGAGCTCGCCCCTGCAGGAGCACTCCAGCTTCATGGCGCCGCCCCCCTCGGACAGCTCCACCATGCAGATCCGGCACACCGCCTCCTCCTCCGCGATGTCCTCCCCACGGTCGTCCTCCTCCCCTCCGGCCCCTGCATGGAGCAGCTAGACGGCGTCGCCCATTAGCGCCTTGAGTGTGCGCAGTTTCAGGAGCTCTGTCTGACTGAATTCAGACTGGATGTTGGAATGGAGAGTGATGTGCATCCACCCACCTGGTTCTGTGGGGACTATGTCCGGCACGGCGGCATTGCTCGCCGCGGCGGCGGCGGCGGGGGCTCGCGGCGTGGAGGGGACGACGCGGTACACGCCGCCGAGCGAGTTCATCCTCTTGATGCTCTTGGCGGAGCTCAACTTCTTCATGTTCATGGGGAGGGACTGCGAGCGGTGCATGCCCGTCTTGTCCTGCTAAGCAACAGGATCAAAGATAAAATTCAGCACTGAACATAAATTCAACAGGTGAACAGTGAATTAAGATCGAAATGCTCACGGCGGCGGCGGCAGGAACGCTGGGCGGCGTCTTGTCGGCGGCGTGCACGGAGGCGGCCAGGGCGTGGTCCACCGCCGGGAGCGAGGACGTCCTGGCGATCCTCCCGCTGAAGAGCCTGGAGAGGGAGGCCTCGTAGCCTCTGACGGAGGACTTGAAGCTGCCCCCTCCCGGCAGGAGGCTCCGCACCGTCTGCCTCAGCATGAAGGACGGCGTGCGCTGCGGCTTGCCGGAACCTGAACCCGAGCCTGAGCCGGGCGTTCTGCTGGCGGTGGAGCCCGGAGTTGCTGGTGTGGCGTCTGCCTCTGCCACCGCCGTCGGTGTGAGGGGCGCGCTGGTCGCCGCCGGGATGTCGATGGAGAGGTGCGGCGGCCTCTTGGGCCGCTGGTCGTCAGGCGCGGGGCATCCTCCTCCTCCTTGCATTGGATTTGTGATGGTAGTACCAGTACTCTGCTGCGAACCGAAGAGGAAGAAGAAGAGGAAGCAGAGAAAGGCTTGAGGTCAACCGAAAACAGGGTGAATCCATACACATGAATCATCAGGCGACTGGCCATGGAGAAGAAAAGAGCAGGGAAGGAAGCAAACAACCACATGCTCTGGTTTCAGTTTCGCCCACTGGCTCACTGACTCAACCCCGGCCTCCGGCAGCAAGAAAGCGGCAGCAAGTACACGAAACGAGGAGGAGCAGGAGGAAATTAGTTCGATTCTACTCCGTAAGTAACAACAGCAAGCAAGTCACCTGCTCCATCCGTGGGGAATCCATGGCGGCTCCTGGAATGGACCGGAGCCGTGGGTTGCCCAAGAACACACTCCTCTGCGTGCGGCACCGCTTCCGGTTGGTTTGAAATGGTGGGGGGTGTGTCCAAGCTGGGGTGGGAAGTCTAATGGAGGGGAGGAGGAGGACGGGGAGGCGGCGACGATAGGGGTGTGGGTCTGGCTCTGGTAGTGGCGCAGGCGGTTCGGTTGGCAGCGGGGGGCGGTGGTGGGATGTGACCGGGCGGGGCCATAAATAGGGGTGGACGGGCGGGGAGTGGAGAAGAAGACGCACAGGCACAAGCACAAGGAGGGGTGGCGGGGCAGCGAGAAAAGGTTTGGGGGATCTTCGTCGTCGTCGTCGTCGTCGTACCTAGTGGCGACGCGTTACTGTTTTGTTGGAACGGCCACGACCTAGGAGGCTAGGAGGCTAGGAGCGAGCAGCTCGCACGCACAAGGCACGAAGCTTCCGGCTTCTCAGCGGGTGACCAGCGAGTAGAGGGGAGGAGTGAGGAGGAGTACTTGGGCTGCTTTTGGCAGGCGGCCATGTCCGTCAATTCCCATCCCATGTGCTAAGGTCACCACCGGCTGGCTCCCGTACGTGGTGGCACGCTCCTCCGGACCACACTTGCACCTTTTATGCCTCGTTCGCTTTGGAGGATTTTTATAGAAAAAAAAAACAATATAGGAACAATAATTTCAGGTAAGTCTTTTATAGATGCATTCGGTTCGTACGAAACACGTACCAGAATTCCTAGGAATACTAGTCATTATTTGTGTTTCTAGAGGAATCTACACATCCATCTAAAGCTTATTATTTTTATTACGTAGGAACGAGACAAAGACAATCCCGTAGGATGACAAGTGCCTTCCTATCAGATTCCTATACTACTTCTAACTCCTACCCTCCAAACCAAACGAGGTCTAAGGTTTTTTTTTGTGGGAAACCTTTTAGAATTGTACTTTTCACGTTTCTAAAAGTTCACAAAAAATCCGAATCACACGGTACATATAAACGCATACTATGAGCATCGCCAACTATTCCGTAAAAAAAAAGCATCTCCACCTGGACGGGTCTACTTTGGCCCCTCATTCGTGTGTTCGCTTTGAGTTCTCATTTGTTCGCGCATGCAGCCATGATTCTCAAATTATCCGATAATGAACGGAACAAAAAGAGAGAACGGAAACAACAACCTTCTTTTGTTGAGGAAATCGTTAACTGGTAGCTGCTCGGTTGGCTGGTGAGTAGGAGATTAATCGACTAATCGGCAAGTTAATCGGCGATTTAATCAATTAATCGGATGATTTATCGGTTTATAGGCTACTCGGTGATCCTATGAGTAGGGATTAATCGGCAAGTTAACTGGTTAATCGGATAAATTCTTGAACAGGGAAAAGAAGATAAAGTGGCTTAGGATGGGTTGTGTTCGACGAGCGGTCTGCCCGATCACCCTTTTTTTTTACTCTACAGTCATCGCCGCCAACAAAGAAAAGGCTTCGGGTTTCCTCCTAGAGTTATGTCGCCGCCAGTTTCTTCGCCTCCGGGTGCTTTCTGGCACTGGCGAGGTGGGAGAAACGCCGATATGGGTTGTCTCTTTAGTCTAGAGCCACCTTGGCTTTAGTCGTGGCCAGATCATGGGCCTTGTTTTTGTCTTTGTGTTTGTCTAGGTGATCAGCGACGCCTATGGATGGGATGGTGTCACATCGTCTCTCGTTCTTCAGTTCCTTCTCCATCCGATGAACCTCAATCACATGGGGCTCCGTTGGTGACTTGCGACCCTCCTCTGCCCAGATCTTCCTTGGTGTCAGGTTCTTCGGGATGAATGGATGATGATATGCCCAGATTGTGAACACTGGCAACTTATGGTCTATATCAACGACCTCCTGGCTGCTCTTAGAGCATCTTCAATAGATGATGCAAATTTCAAGATGTAGAAGTGGATGTTGTATAATTTACATCACTAAAAAGTGATTTTTACATCTTAAAAAAGAGCCAACTCCAACATATGATGTATATTTGGTGATGTAAAACTCTAATTCCAACAGATGATATAAAAACAGCTAACAGACGCGTAACAATCGCTGCACAGTAGCAGTTCAGCCGCACAGTTTGAAATAAAAACATCCCAAAATAAAACTTAAAATTTCATTTGTTCACAATATCAAATTATTACACAATTCACCAAATTGACAACATCAAATGCAATGCAAATACAATAAAGGTTTTGCTCAATGCAACAAGCAGAGAATGAAACTAGGCGGTTCTTTCGCCATGCCATTTCTAGTACTCCTCCATCAAATCTTTCTGAAGTTCATCGTGTGCATCAGAGTCTTTAATTTCATTGCACACCTTCAAGAAACATCTGATTCACTCCTCTTTTGTCATCGTCATAAGACTCATAACACGTGTGCCCATGAGATCATAGAAGGTGTAGTCTAAATCCTGTCCACAATCATTCTCAAAGATCATGCTAAGCATGATCACACAAGAAGTCATGATGTACCAAAGGTTTTTTATCCCAGAATCTAGATGGTCCTCGCATAATAGCAAATTGGGATTGCAAAATCTCAAATACCCTCTCAACATCTTTCCTAGCCACCGCTTGAGCATTACCAAAGTAGAGTTCTTTCTTACCATGGGGGGGTTTGGATTGGCTTGACAAAAGTAGTCCACCTCGGTAGATCCCATCTGCAAGATAGAACCCATAGTTGGATGTGCGGCCATTTGCTTCGAGGGTCACCGTTGGAGCTTCTCCATTGACTAACATGTCAAAAAGAGGTGACCAGGCGAGCACATAGATGTCATTGCAAGATCCAAGCATCCCAAAATATGGATGCCAAATCCATGTTTCTCGATTGACAACAGCCTCAAGAATGATGGTGGCATCCTTCTCGCGACCCTTAAACTGTCCATGCCATGCTTTTGGACAATTCTTTCACTTCCAGTGCATGCAATCGACGGACCTAAGCATACCTGTAAACCCACGGGCTTTGTTCATCTCCAAAATCCTCTGAGTGTCTTGAGCATTGGGTGCTCTCAAGTACTCTTTACCAAACACGTCTACCATATTCTTTGCAAATTGTTTGACATAGAAGATAGAAGTGCTCTCAGCCAATGCCAAATTTTCATAAATGTAGTCTGCCGGAACACCATAGGCCATCATGCGCAAACCGGCAGTGACTTTCTGCTTGGTGCTATTTCCAAGCAAACCGGCACAATTCCTCTTCTGCTGGAAGGATCTATCATGTTGCTTCATGAAATTGCAAATGTGGACGAACAAATCTTTGGTCATCCGAACCGGCGACGGAAGTACCTCTCTGGAAAAAGCGGGTGGTATACCAAAAATAGTTGACCATCAACCTCTCGTGTGCCTGAACCCGTTCTCTCGGGATGAACTCACCGCCAAATAGGGAACCGACGTGCTTCGACTTCTTCCTTTTATGTATCGCCACTAGCATAGCAACGCCCTCCTCTTTGTTCAAATCAAATTCCTCGTCATGTGAGGAATCGTCCACGAAAGAGGATTTGCACGAGCTCATCTACAATAAGGAAATCACCATCAAACTACCGATAAAAAAACTCGTACTTTGCACGATTTTTTACCTTGGGGGAATTTTCTCGAACACGTTGCGTGCGAGGTGGAAGAAATCGGCTAGCGGTGGGTTGGAAAGTTGATCGGTGGCACGAAGCCTGTCTGGGGTGGGCGGCGGCTGACCAATGGATGGCCGCGACGCTGCTGAACACCGCTCGCGGCAACGCGTCAGCGGCGGGAACAACGAAGATACGATGGCGGCTTCGCGCGTGGGCGTCGCGCGGCTCCCCTAGCTTCAGCGGCGGGCATCGGCTACCAGAAGGTGGCCGAGAGCTTCTTCAGGCATTATGGCAGTCGGAGCTCCGGCGAATCTCTGAATCGACCGCGCGGTCGTCGGCGGGGAGAAATCAAATCGGTGGCGGCAACTACGGTCGTGAGGCAGGCGGCAGGGTCACGGCGGAGTCGGGGATGGATGGGCGAGCGGTGGTGGCGACGTTTTTGGGCAAAAATAGCCGGCGGCTGAGGCAGGCGGGGGGGGGGGGGGGGGGGGGGGGGGGGGGGAGGGGGGGGGGGGGGGAGAGCGGGGGGGGGGGGGGAGGGGGGGGGGGGGGGGGGGGGGGGGTTTGGGGGAAAAAAGGGGCGGGGGGGGGGGGGGGGGGGGGGGGGGGGGAGGGGGGGGGGGGGGGAGAGCGGGGGGGGGGGGGGAGGGGGGGGGGGGGGGGGGGGGGGGGTTTGGGGGAAAAAAGGGGCGGGGGGGGGGGGGGGGGGGGGGGGGGGGGAGGGGGGGGGGGGGGGAGAGCGGGGGGGGGGGGGGAGGGGGGGGGGGGGGGGGGGGGGGGGTTTGGGGGAAAAAAGGGGCGGGGGGGGGGGGGGGGGGGGGGGGGGGGGGGCGGGTGGAAACGAAATGAATGACTGTTGGGTGGTTGGTGCATGGCTAGATTGTTACATCACTTGGGAGGTGGAGATGCAAATTTACATCTCCAAGTGTTGTATTTTACATCACTTGGAGGAGGTGATGTATTTTTGTTTTGCATCTACATTATTTCTTGGAGCAATGTTTTTGGGTCTCGAAGATGTATAATTTTGTCAATTTTTGCATCTACATTTTCTATGTCGATGCTTTTATTAAAGCCCTTGAGTTTCAACAATACTGCTCCCCTAAGGTGGAGACCCAGAAGCAGCAACGAACTTTGCTCACGGCGAGCGTGGGTTGATGCAAAGACGACGTTGATTATTATTTTTAGGGCTTGCCTGCCATTTCTTATTTTTAAATATATTTTTCTAAGGGCTTGTTTTATTTCATATAGGGCATTCGGCCTTCCGAAAAAAGGAACACAAGAAAAGAAAAAAGATACTCTGAATAACTTGCACGACATCGACGGCCTTGAAGACAGATTCCCGCGGTCATTCTCTGACTAACTTGCACGGCATCTTAGGACGACTTCCATTTGGAATGTAAGGGATTCGACACAAAGGACAGAGACTTGCATTCGAATTTGCCCTGGCGTGTCAGCGCATGGGATGAATCGACAACAACAGCATAAAGATGATAAAAACGCGTCCCATATTTCTACGGAATGGACTGCTCGTTCGTGACTTGTGCTCCAAAGGGGACGGTACGTGCGTGCGCACAAAAAATACAAATCTGCTTGAAAGGGATCTGCACCAACTAGTAGCTAGTAGTACGATTTTATGAGGCCATGCAATTCCAGTTATTGGTAGCAGTCGCAACGCGGGAACTTGAATGCATGTTGTGTGCTAGATCATGACGTGCGCCGAGAGCTCGATTCTTTCCTCCTCCTCAAGAAAAGACTCTGAAGCGCGATTAGGTTTTCTCCTCCTCCCTTCGGTGCCATCGTTGGCCTGCCTGGCCTTCCTCATCGAAGAATAAGGTTTGTAGTATTTTGCCCGAATCCAGTGAGGAAAGGGTGATGACAATGGACCTTGTTGTAATTTTTGTTATCTTTGGTGTTCTCTGTACCACCATTATTAATTATGAATAGACTTAAAGTTTATCGCGAGAAAAAATTAGGACATGCATGATATTGACCAGGGTTAAGAAAGTAGGATCGCAATATCCGAGGAACGTTCCCTGGGAGCATTTTCCCAGCGTACAGTCAAATTGTTATGCAATTTCAACTAAAGTTGTCATGACAACTTTACAAGACTTGTCATGACCGGAATTGAAAATTGCCATGAGCGCAAGAAAATACCAGCGATTTTTTTTTTGCCATCTGCGTGATCTGAATCTAATGGCTGTGAGGGCGTTCCCTCGGACCTCCTAAGAAAGCACCTGGTTACTTATCCTGTATGTGCCGTTACATGCCTATGAGTATGACCAATCAAATTAAGTTGCATGTTGCACTAAGGCACTGAGCGATCAAATCAGCACATTGTGCTACAAAAAGGCAGGTTTAGCAAATACTTTTCATACAAAACCAACCAATATCCTCTTACAAAAATTAAAGAGAGAGTTTTCAATATGTACTACTATAGTAAAGTATAGCTTTAGTTTTGAATAAGCATTGATCAGTATGTACTTACGTACCAAGACTGATTGATTTCGCCTTTGCAAAGTGGACGGATGATCAAGAGAGGACTGATGAGCACTAACAAATCCACCCAAGCCACGTGTCAACATCCATGTGATTAGTCCGATTTCCTACTGGGGCACTACTCAATCAAATAAACAAAAGCAAGACTGAGATTGCACCTAGAGCTCAACACACATCCTTTGGAGCGCTTTCCAGAGGGAGACGTGTCATGGGACACGTG
Organism: Aegilops sharonensis; assembly: GCA_904067115.1. Taxonomy (NCBI): domain Eukaryota; kingdom Viridiplantae; phylum Streptophyta; class Magnoliopsida; order Poales; family Poaceae; genus Aegilops; species Aegilops sharonensis. The sequence continues at coordinate 18,460,838 of LR880967.1, forward strand.
TCCAGAGCGACTGCCACATGTGCAAATTAAATTCTGGCCTGCTCGATCTGTCTGACGTGTGCGGTTAATAAAGTCAAAGCGAGATGGACAAAACGCCATATATGGCTACTCTACAAGATCAAGTAATGAGATCATTTCCATTTGTGGCCAACACATGCATGCATGGGACTGATCTCTGGTGATCGGCTGACATAGACAGGCCGGTAAAATTAAAGTCTAGACGGCTGCAACATGATTGGTGCAGGATTTTTTCAAATTGAAAAAGATACACAATTTATACAAGATTGCTCGTTTGATACATGAACAGACAGAAAAATTGGGGGATTCGACTTTTAAGTGATTAAACTGTCAGTTAAAATAATCGAAACATGTTTAACTTGTGAACAATTACACCAAAATCTGCAGAATTTAATTCATAAAAAGATATGTGTATACGCATTTTAAATCATAATATATGTCTACTACTTTGTCATGAATACAAAAACGCTAAGTAGACATAACACACCAAAAAGATATTTCCAAGTATATCGATACGCATTACTTTGTGGACTTTTTCATGGGTAAGTTTAACACCTACCCGCGTCATTATTTTTGGAACTTTTCAACACTTGGAAGCATGTTTTTGCTATGTCCAAGAAAGTGGACACTCCCTCTGTAAAGAAATATAAGAGAACTTAGGTCATTAAAGTAGTGATCTAAACACTCTAATATTTCAACCCACGAACATTATTATGATATTTTTTGCGTCATTTTCTACATAACTTGCATCTGAGAAAAATTCGCCACAAGGAGAAGCCCAAGGGCGGGTGGAGTGAGACTTTGCATTTGGAATTAGAGGGTCACTCTGCCCATGCGTGTCAGCAGGTGATATGCATTGACAAGAACGTGAATAAAGATGATAAACGCGTTGTATATTTCTACAGAAGTTGACAGCGCTCGTGACCTCTGTCCCAAAGCGAGCAGCAGTACGTAGAAAAACGCAGTGCGAATCTGTTTGACAGGGATCTGCATGCACTAACGCTAGCACGATTGGAGCGAGGCCATGCACGGAGCTTGAATGCAACTTGTGCTAGACTACGACGTGCATGATATTTACCAGGGTTGTGTGCACTTTACACGGTGTGTGCTGCGTGCTTTCGACCAATCAGATTAAGTTGCATGCTGCACCAGGCCACTCGGCACATGTATGTGCTACTCCCTCCGTTCCTAAATATTTGTCTTTTTAAAGATTCAAATAAACTACTACATACGGATGTATATAGATATATTTTAGAGTGTTTCGCGAGGAAGTAATCCCGGATGTGATTCCAGAGATCATAGGTGGTGGTGGCGCCGACGACATGATCAACAAGGTTGTCGGCGAGGGTGGCGTATATCCAGAGCACGAGATGGGCATCGAGCTCGCGCTGTTGGGCGGTGGCGTTGGCAGGGAGGGGGTGCTCGATGAATGGAGTGACGCCGTAGCGGATCAGAACCAGCAGGAAAAACGACTTCCACTTATGGTAGTTGTGCTCGTCGGGGTTAAGAAGGAACTTGATGTGGTTGTGGATGCTGTCGTTGAAGATGGGGAGGCGGGCAGGGGGAGGGGTCGGCGCCGAAGAAGAGAAGAGAGGGGCGAACTGGGTGGTGGAGGGAGGGGATGAGCCGCTGTTGAGAGCCGGAGAAGTCCCAAAGACAAAGGGAGCAGGGGATGTGGCGGCAGGCGTGGAGCCGCTGTCGAGGGCTGGGCCGGTGGCCGAGGAAAGGGAGCCCGACGAGGTGGCCGGAGAGGTGGCGGAGGAGGTGGAGTCCGGAGCCATGGGAAAAATTGTCTCATCGAAGGTAACGTGGCGAGAGACAATGACGCGACGCTGTGTAAGGTCGTAGCACCTGTAGCCCTTATGCTCGAGTGGGTAGCCAAGAAAAATGCAGCGGGTAGAGCGTGGTGAAAGTTTGTGAGGTGATGTGGCATATAGATTGGGGTAACAAAGACACCCAAACACTCTTAAGTGGTCGAAGGTGGGATGAACGCCGTGGAGCATGTAGTAAGGTGTTTGGCCTTGGATGGAACGTGAAGGACGTCGATTGAGGAGATGCGTAGCCGTGTGTAAGGCTTCGACCCAAAAGGGTGGTGGGAGAGTGGCTTGGAGTAAGAGAGTGCGTACAATGTCATTTGTGGTGCGAAGGAGACGCTCGGCTTTGCCATTTTGAGGAGACGTGTGAGGGCACGAAAAACGGTAGGCAATACCATTCGTGGAGAAGAAAGCACGTAAGGAGGAGTTGATGAACTCGCCGCCGTTGTCACATTGTAGGGCTTTGATGATGACGTTGTATTGAGTGCGTACAAACGAGCGTTGGAGAGTGTCGGATGTGTCTGATTTGTTGCGAAGGGGGAAGGACCATGAAAAGTGTGTGTAATCATCAAGCACAATCAAATAGTATTTGAAACCAGAAAAGCTTACAACGGGGCTAGTCCAAAGATCACAATGGATCAACTCAAAGGGAGCGAACGTGCGACTAGAGGAAGAAGGGAAGGGAAGGTGAGGCTGCCGTCCTAATTGGCAGGCATTACATGGGGTATGCGCCTGTTTATTACATGAGGGAAGGAAATCCTTAGCAGTTAGTGAAGAGATAATTTGAGGACTTGGATGACCGAGCCGGCGATGCCACACGTCGCCGGTGGAGGTGGTGGTGGAGAAAGCGGAGCGCCAAGTCTTGTTATTGCAGAAGAAAGGATAGAGATCGCTGGAGCTAGCGGAGATCATGATGACCCTCCTGGTGCGAAGATCCTTCACAACAAAGCCATATGGGTAAAATTCAATTGAGCATAAGTTGTCTTTGGTGAATTGTCGAACGGAGATAAGAATGGTAACTACATGAGGGGAGAATAAAACATCCCTAAGCTGAAAATTGTGAGGGGTGAGGGTGGTGGAACCAGTGGCATGAATAGGAAGGTGAGTGCCGTTGCCAACCACAATGCTAGAGAAACGAGGCTTTAATGAAGAATTCGAGAGGTCAAGATTACCAGAGTTACCGGTGACGTGTGAAGAAGCGCCGCTGTCGAGGTACCACTCATGAGGAGCAGAGCTGCTGGTGGGGTAGCCTTGTGCGCTGTAGGCGGCCTGGAGCATGGCGAGGTGATCCCATGAAGGAGGCTGGGGCGGTGCCGTCGCGTGCATCTGGTACGCCTGGGCATGCGACCCAGGGCGCGGGCCTAGCACACCGGCGCTGTTGGGAGGAACCCAACCGGGACGCGGGTTTGGTAGCGACATGCCGTAGGGTGCGAAGAAGCCCATGTACGGGTTGTAGGACATGGGCGGTAGATGACCACGACCACCCTGATCACCACGTCCCCGATCGCGCCCGCGCCCACGTCCGCGGCCGCCACGGTCGCCGCAGTCGCCGCGGTCACCGCCCTCGTTGCGGTGGCCAGATCCGCGAGCCTGGGATCCGTTGCCGCGATCAGCGCCCCGGTCGGGGCGATCGACGCGGTCACCGACGCGAGTGTTGGAGGAGCCACCAGGACCGGAAAGGTGGCCAGCAGGGCCGCCGCCGCCGGTGACAACGAGGATGGTGACCGGCTCAACGGCCTCGCGCTGGGCGAGGTTCTCCTCGGCAAGCTTCAGACGAGAGAACACCGTTTCGAACGGCGGCAGAGAGACGGTGTCTCCGAGGACGACGCGGATGGTGTCGAGTCGTTTGTCGATGCCGTGGAGAAACTGGGTGGTGAGATCCACCTCCGTGACGACGTGGTCGATGTCGGCGAGCCCGGCGGTGATCAGCTTCATGCGGTGGGCGTACTCGGCGACGGAGAGGTCCCCCTGCTTGAGGTTGCGGTACTGCGTGTTGAGCATCATGTACCGAGCCGCCCTGTTCGCGAGGAAGTAATCCCGGATGCGATTCCAGAGATCATAGGTGGTGGTGGCGCCGACGACATGATCAACAAGGTTGTCGGCGAGGGTGGCGTATATCCAGAGCACGAGATGGGCATCGAGCTCGCGCTATTGGGCGGTGGCGTTGGCAGGGAGGGGGTGCTCGATGAATGGAGTGACGCCGTAGCGGATCAGAACCAGCAGGAAAAACGACTTCCACTTATGGTAGTTGTGCTCGTCGGGGTTAAGAGGGAACTTGATGTGGTTGTGGATGCTGTCGTTGAAGATGGGGAGGCGGGCAGGGGGAGGGGTCGGCGCCGAAGAAGAGAAGAAAGGGGCGAACTGGGTGGTGGGGGGAGGGGATGAGCCGCTGTTGAGAGCCGGAGAAGTCCCAAAGACAAAGGGAGCAGGGGATGTGGCGGCAGGCGTGGAGCCGCTGTCGAGGGCTGGGCCGGTGGCCGAGGAAAGGGAGCCCGGCGAGGTGGCCGGAGAGGTGGCGGAGGAGGTGGAGTCCGAAGCCATGGGGAGGGCCCGGTCGCTGATACCAAGCTGGACGATAGAGCTGCTCTCTGTGTATTGCATTCACTCACACACCACAAGATATACACGATGGAGTTACAACAAACAGCCCGATGAAAGTGGCACGCAGGCCAGGGCGTGATCTATGATTCTATTATCTAGGAATACAAGTACATGTACCTACACAGGTAGTCTACGTGTTAACAGATTCATTCACTCTACTTCGTATGTGGTTACTTGTTGAAATCTTTAGAAAGGCAAATATTTAGGAACGGAGGGAGTAGTACTCTCCGATCCAAATTAATCGACGCAGCCTCTATACAACACAAAGATTGAAATTCCGAGAAAACACTGATTGGTGCACGTACGAAGGCTGTTTGATTTCGATTTTGCAAAGTGGACAGATGATCAAAGTAAAGAACCTGACGATCAGTAACGAATCCACCGAAGCCACGTGTCAGCATCCATATGATCAGTTAGCCTCATTATCTCGAGACAGCGCGCGCCAAAGCGCTCCAACAGATAATCCACGAGGCGGCCTTGTTTATCATTTCATGGAGATGCAAAGCAAAAGCGAGATCACATCTCGAGTATAATACCCCCCACACACACACACACGCCATTGCGGCCTTGACAGGTGTCCAGCCCGACTGCCACGTGTGCAAGACAAGCCTCTCCGTCTCTCCTGCTCTTGCATGACGTGCCATGATAATAATAAAGTCGACGCGAGGTTGACAAACGCCGGTTCGAGTGCAGAGCGATCGAGGGTAGGCGACGGCTGCTCTGCGAGAAGCTGCCGCCGTGAGGTAATTTCCGTTTCCGGCCAACGGAGACCACACACCGGGACAAGAGCAACTGAGCAACTAGCATGGCTGATCTCCGGAGATCCGGATGACATGGGCAGGTGAAGTTTTTATGTGTAGACGGCGGCAGCGATTGGCGCAGGATTTTGCTGATTAAAAATGACGCTTCTCTCCACCACACGGCTCATAGATAAGGGCATTCTGGTCAGACTTCCTTGTCCATTTGCTCCAGTTATAAATAAAATGGTCCTATATGAACATGGCCAAAATGAAGCAGCTGGAATCAGCCATCACACACACACACATACAAGCAAAAAAGATGAGCCCATGAAAAAGACCCCATGAAACGATGCTTTTGCCTATGGACGCATGTGAAATGTTCCTTTTACTTCTTTTGCAAAAATGAAATGTTTTTATTTTTCCTTCCGTTACGAGGAATAATGCATGTGGAATTTTGACGACTAGGAAGAATAGCTTTGCTGGGGTTTTCACTCGTAGTAATATGTTGTTCGTCATTTAGCTCTTACCGGTTCTGTAAAAGTTGTCGTTTAACGCAAGCGCAGTGGACTTGTCAATATTTTGTGACCAGTGACTAGTGTGTATCTCCAGAAACATTTGGACAACATATTTACAATTCATCTTAAAAGGGTAACTTCACAATACTATGTAATTTTGTTGGATTTCACAGATACCTACACCACCTTATGATTGGCATTAAATTTGACGCGTCAACGGCGGGCTTACGCCGGCCTGAACCATATATTACTTAAAAGAGATGTTTACACAGGAGGTTACCAGGGGGTTGCGAG
>LR880967.1:18467227-18478526 GCA_904067115.1 Aegilops sharonensis
GTTGCGAGAGGGGAGAGAGAGGGGTGGGGGGGGGGGGTGGTCAAAGATTACATAGCGTTACAATCTCGCGGCAATGTTTGACAACATAAAGCCCCATTCTTGGAGGAGCGATTTGCGCCGGGCATTCTTGCATCGTTGAGACCAAAGCTTGAGATCATCCGCCGCAACCCTAGCAATGTGATGAATGTGCAGGGTCTCATGGCGAAAGACCTTGGCGTTTCGGCGCTTCCATGTGTTCCAGAAGATAGCGATGAGAACTGTAGAGCGAACTTTATCCCTCGGGGCCATCCGCCAGATATCTGCAATGTTGTTTGGCGAGCCCCTGTAGAGGCTGTCGAGCTCATCCCATAGCGGCCGTAGAGAGGGGCAGTGGAGGAGGAGGTGAGTGATACTCTCGCAAGTGCCACAGAGCAGGCATGCATCCGAGGTAGCGATGGAGCGACGCAGCCTTCGTTCGTTAGTGTATACACGATCCTTGTGAGCCAGCCATATGAATAATCTGCACTTGTTGGGCGCATAGTTCTGCCATATCGCATCTGCCATTGGGTCTGTCGGGTGTTCATTCCAGACTGCCGCGTAGGCCAGACTGGTGGAGAGAGCTTTGCCCTCCCGCCTGCAAACCCTTTTATCGTCCACCTGCGAGTCCAAGTTAACTGTAGCCATAATAATACGCAAGGTAGCCAGTTCGTTCTCCGCTACAAGGGATAACCGAGGCGCAAGATCAAGGTTTAGCTCTGGCGAGTCCAGCACCCACGCGACCGAGGCTGATTGCCTATTGGAGTGTGAGTAAAGCGCAACATATTGGCAGGCGAGAGTAGTCTGGGTGTTTGGGAGCCAAAGGTCATTCCAGAATGAGGTGGTGGCCCCATTCCCAAGATTGACCGAGGTGATGGACCTGTAGAAGTCTATATGTTTGATAATATTGCGCCACACTGGCGAAGCGTAGGAATCCCCGGCTCCCAAATCCTGAGTAGGGGACCAGCCATATTTGTTAACCAGGTAGGAAGCTGCCGGAGTAGAGTTAGAATCGTGTAGCTTTGACAGGTGTCGAAGAAGAAGGCATACATTCATGTGTTTGAGAGAGGAGAAACCTAGACCCCCATTTTTGAACGGAGCGCACACTAGGTCCCAGGCCACCTTGCACTGCCCTCCAGTGGTTTTATCTTGGCCCGACCAAAAGAAGGCCCTGCAACGTTTGTCAATCTCTTGAAGCGTCCCTATAGGCAGCAGGAGCGCGCTCATAGCATATATGGGTAGGGCACGAAGAGCCGCCCGGACAAGAATCGCCCTCCCTGCTAAGGATAGCAGGAGGCCCCGCCATCCAGCCAGCCTACGGTCAATTTTATCGATCAAAAAGCAAAAGGCTGAGATGTTTAGTTTGGAGGTGGACAGTGGCAAGCCAAGGTAGGACTGCGGGAAACTGGCGACCGCGCAACCGAGGATCGCCGCAAGAGTACGGGAGTTTTCCGGCTCAACGTGGATAGGGGCGAACGTGCTTTTGTGGAAATTAATAGTGAGGCCAGTGGCCGCGGAGAATTGAGACAACAACTGCTTGAGGTGGTGCAACTGCTCTGCGATCGCCGGTAGCATGATCAACGTGTCATCTGCGTATTGCAGTACCGGGCATGGGAGGTTTTCGTCTAGAGGGTGGGAAAGCAGTCCAGATTGGCATTAAATTAAATTAGAGTTGTGGCATCTAGCAAAAGGTCAAGGACGACTTTGCTAGTAGCACAATTCAAGGCATTATTATTGCCCGGCAGCCAAACAAGGTGGCGGTGGGATGAGTTTGCACGTGCTCATCTCACTGCTCGGTCTCCTTCACCTTCATTCATACAGAGTTCATCATAACCACCACCGGCATAGTCAGTGGGTGTTATCAGTTGCACCACCGAATTTATATTCCATGAGCAGAGACCTCGTCTTCGGGTCAAGGCTGGTGTGCACTTCAATGCTCATCCACCAACAAACACATGATCCTTCCTAGTCCTAGTGCTAAATTTTGCAAACTTTAGCAAAACATAAACCGCGATATATAAACTTCATTCATGTTGTATGCGGCAGCGTGAGCGTGATCGGATGCTGATTTCCGAATCTTTAGGTCACATACGGAGCGAGGCGAGGATGGTTGGATACCGATCCAAAGGCATGGAAAATCTCTGCAATTTATACATGGAGAATCTCAAAAAAAAGAAAAATAATTGTCAATCATAAACATGTAAGACCACATCATGTTCATCCTTGCCACATATATAGATGCCTTTGGCATCAATAAAGGCAAGAAGGGTTGCTCTCGAATTCGGGTGAATATGATTCTGGACCTACCACACCTCCTCTGCTTTTTAATTTTTTTTTCATCATCCTCTTGTGATGATGAGATTGCTACTGCCATTGGGAGCCGTTGCTTTCCTGTGGGCACCAGAAAATGAAACCCACTACATCCATAGATATTTCTCATTTATATCTTTGTGGGCCATGTTTGTCTGGTTTGGCTGCCCAAATCAGTAGCAACTCAACTTCTCCGACAAGATGGCAATCAAGGCCAAATAAATCCGCTACTCCTACTACTACTGTTCATCACATCTTGTGCAGACACCAGGAGTCTAGGACCACTGGTATATTATCAGGGTTTTCCCTGGCAAGAATGGCTCTGGACCATTGATTTCTAAGGTTTTCCCTGGCAAGAATGGCTCTGGGCCACTGCAATTTCTAAGGTTTTACCTGACAAAAATGGCACTGGACCATTAGAATTCTGGACGTGGCAGATCTGGGTCATTAATTGACTTCCAGCATCCATCTAACAAGGCATAAAATAAAAAGAAATGCAGTTGAGAATAGCAACACAGATGATCTCCACTCAACTACTGTCAGGGTTCTAGGCTTCCAAGTCAAGTACATTTGATACAACAAAATGAGGAGACCAAAGAAATTTTTGGTATGGTCCTCGACGGAGATTAAACAATCTCTAGAGTAACAAGGCTCAAATGAACAACAGCTGCTTCCTTCACCTCTCGAAGAGCATGACCATCTCGCAGTGCGAGGTGTGGGGGAACAGATCGACCGCCATTGCCCTCTTGGGGACAAATGGCTCCGAGTTGGGCATCGACTTGGTCCTCTGCCTCGCGAGCCCGGCGCTGCTCATGTTTCGCCATCCGCGGTGGCCCTTGTTCTTTTCCCTGTGCTCGGTCGAGGGGGTGCAGAGCTCGATCGCGTTGGCAACTAGAGTGTCTGGATTGCAGGAAATGTACCTGGTAAAATTGAAACACAAATATTAAATGCCAGAGCAGTAAGAAGTAAAGTACACGTAAACATTATGTGTTTAAACTTCTGAAAAACTACAGGTCCTTGTTTCTCTTTTTACTTCTTCTAATGTTTTCCAACTGGGATTTGAGATTTCAATAATGCATTTTTGTTCCCAGATGGCATGATAACCCCGTGATGGGAAACTTTACTTCTCTGTTACAGAGCTCACATTACTCCTCTATTCACCAGTACAGTACAGAGCTCACATTACTTCTCTGTTCACCAGTAGAGTACAGAACAGGTATAGGGAGTACTTACACTAGGCGACGAATGCGTGGATGAGTCCTCAATACCTTGATCACCTATTAAATATTCAAGTTGTGAGCTTGATCCTCCACAAAGGTCGGTAGTCCAATCAAGCAGAATGGCATACAGAAAAAATAAAACAATGTATATGTAGAACCAATCAGCATGGAGTGCTTCAACCAACATATTTAGTAGTGCAAATTTTGTTCGTAAATGACAAGGTTCATGCTTGCTAGTTGGGTCATAATGCAGGAAGAAACAGCTTCACGGCATGGTAATTTACATATTAAATTCAAATCTATACATAATTTTAGTATTATTATTGTAACAACATCCTGGATATCTACTGCACCTGGCAATGCAACCGCACTACTCTAGTAATCACCAGCTCTATTAAAAACAAAATTTCTGTAAAGTCTGCTTCATTTATATGGACATCCGTGACATGCATTTAACAATATATCACAGGTAAGAACGATATAGCTCAAACTCCATCAATGTATTACCAATATAAGACATACTCCCTCCGTTCCTAAATAATTGTCTTTCTAGAGATTTCAACAAGTGACTACATACGAAGCAAAATGAGTGAATCTACACTCTAAAATATGTCTACATACATCCGTATGTTGTAGTCCATTTGAGATGGCTAGAAAGACAATTATTTGGGAACGGAGGGAGTACATAATTAAACCGCGAGCAACCAAAGGGCTAAGGCTTGCTCCAAGGTGTCAGGTATTAAGACTCGAGTAAGCATTTCCAAACATAAAAGTAACTATTATTTATGATAAGAAAACTAAAGACTGAAATTTACTTACGGTAGGGTGAAGCCCAGCACGTGGAGGATCTACAATAGCAACAAAGTTCTTGAACTGACATGCAGTAGCTGCAAGCACATCATTTTTAGAAATCAAAGAACCTTCATCGAGTGTTTTGGTGTGCTCTGAACAGTCAGCTGCTTTTGCATCAACGGACTCCTCATTGACCAATGATGATGGTTCCTCGCTATTTTGGTTACGAACAGCCTCATTGCATTGCTCATGTCCACCTTCCAACTCTTTGCTAACCCCATCATCCAAGTCCTCATTTATCTCACCACTGTCATTTTTCTCTGTTAAGCTCTCCGTACTTTTACCATTATTCTCTGCACCACCAACTATATCCTCCTTTTTCCCTGTAGCATTAACTTCTGAATTACTTTCAGAAGCTGCAATGCACTGCTGTGGCGAACCAAGATACTCTGTAAGAAGAGACCCCATCACATCTTCAGCCTGTTTATTCCCAGGATGAGGATTCAGATGAGATTATTGTGGTGAGTACAAATAATTTGGGAGTCAAATGTAAAGATGATATCATGATTAGTGACGCCAGAGCAACAGAATCATTTATAAGGGTTAATGAATCTCACCTTCCCGCAGACAAAACGGCAATTTTTAATACCGTTAATAAGAGCATTTCTCTGAGCATCCACAACTGCTGATTCATTCATTTCAATTCCAACAACCTAGCATATTCAGCAACATAACTATGAGAAATGCTATTCCAAAGCAATGACGGAACCATAACATGAATCACATTCACAACTGCGTTGTGCAATATACTGGAAACAAGAACCATCATTCACAATAAGATGAAATGTGCAAAAGAAATCACCATTCCAACACGGTGTGCTAATGTCAGGCCAATTGTTCCAGTCCCACAGCATACGTCAAAAAGTAATGTGTCCGAATTGAGATTGGCCCAATCACCAGCAAGGGTGTACAATCTTTCTGCAGCAAGAGTATTGACCTGTGTACTTGTGAGTCAATACCAAAGTTAACAACAAAGCTTAATTGGCAAAGTGGTTTGCAGTTCAGACAGACCTGAAAAAATGCTGTTGGTGATAGAGAGAACCGAAGATTGCTGATGTGGTCATGGATTCTTGTTTTATCCACTGCTCCCTCTTCTGATTGGTCCACTTCTGGAGCCAATAGTGGGATCAGTGGACAGTCAGCTGGTGCTACATTTGATATTCCTACGTGATCCTGCATGAGAGTGAAAATTTCATTAGCAGCGAATATTTCAAGAATAACAAAGAAGCCTACTTCTCGAAACAAACTGCATCTGACATGTCTAAACGTGAATGAAGAATAGACATAGCCATAAAAATCACTCACCAGTCACCACGTTCCCAAAATTGTGTATAACTGTATTAGTTGGCAAAGTCTTAAAAGTTTGATTACAGATGTTTTAAAATGACTGCTATTTTGAAATGGAGAGAAAGCTTTGTATAACTGTTCAGTTCAAACAATAAAGTCTGCTATATAACTGTTCAAAAGTACAAAGTCACCAACTAGGTGGCAAGTGCTAAGCAGGCTTACCGAACTGTCACAGAGCACTGTAATACATATTAAGTTAACAAACTACGATAAAACTACATCTAGAGTAACTTAATGGACATAGGCAACACAGAATTCCTGAAGGAAAAAAAGCATAGAATCATAGCTCTGATGCAACTGTTTAAACTTACTTGAACTACTATAGTCGTTAGAGGCAATGGAGGTGAGCATGTTGCAGCCCCCTGCACCAGTGTCTTGGACAATTTGGCAAACTCATCTTTCATCAGTACCTCATCAACACCTGTGGAGCATACCTGGAAATATAGAAAAGTATAGCATGTCAGTGGTACTGCCAACAGGAAATTTGTACTGCATTGGACTGACTGCACATCTCATTGTCAGTCCAAACAACCTGGATAATAATCATGACTTCTGATATTTGTGTTTGTGTATCTTGTGCAACAGCAGCTTGAGCTGGGCTTCTTCCCTCTCGAACCTAATATGGAAACCACAGAATGAACAGTTATCCCTGTCAGGTGGATAAGCACAGAGAAATTAACCACGTAGAATCTCAAAAGAAAACAGAAGCGTGCGATGCAGATTTAAATGCTTAGCGAAAGCATACTGTGAATTGGCGCCAAAACCCAGAATTATCAACTCTGTTCCACGCGGGTAAGCATGATAACTGCAGAAAATCTTGGAATATCATAGCATATTTACAGGACATTGCTGAAACATTTGGGCAGTCCACAGGTTCCTCAACAGCAGTCACACCCTCCCTGAGATTTTGTTGTATCAATCATATAATGCTGGAAGACCAGTGAACAAAAAAGAAAAAAAGAAAGAGGAAGCAACAAACCAACCTGAAATTCCCAAGCATAAACCCTACCGTCTTTTTACCCGCCAAGGAATGTCCCACAGAGAACTCACACTTATTACGATACCCATCAATCACTGGGGACTCCAGAATGCCTTCAAGCTTGCAAGAAAGACCACCTGGATGATTGGACAGACACTTAGCGAAGCTAAAGAGCAGAAGATCATACAAGAAGTGGGGCATGAAAATGCGTTTGGCACATTGTAGCTAATGTAACATGTTTATGCCAGTTACCTACAAAGAACTGCCATCGCGCATATGTTTAGTTTTAGGATACAGCCAAAAAAATAACCTTTTGTAAGATTTCTTTGTTTAGAACAATGAAATAACATGTGCGGGGTACTCGGGATTATTAGTCGGGTCAGCAGAGCAAAACAAATGAACTCACAAATTGTATGTGTTGCAAACACTCAAAAGGTGAATACTAATATAAGATTTTTTTTTTCAGAAAGCTTTGTGTGTTGTGTTATATACAGCAAAAAAACAACCTTCTGTAAGATTTCTTTGTTTAGAACAATGAAATAACATGTGCCGGGTACTCAGGATTATTAGACTTTAGCAGAGCAAAGCAAATGAACTCATAAATTGTATGTGTTGCAAACACTCAATAGGTGAATAATAATAAAAGTTTTTTTCTTCCAGAAAGCTCTGTGTATTGTGTGCTACACAGCTAATTGTGTTCACTTTCATCGAGATAAAGCTTGATAGACACTTTATACTTGAGCAAGATAATCTCTGTATTTTGGTGAGTAGACTCTAAATGGTACTGAAATAGAAGCAGTACTGCAGTGGAAGAGTTTCCAACTTTCTGAAGTTTCCCTTTAAGCATTCCAGATAACGAGTCCAGGAATTCATTAACAGGACAACACCATAAACAAAATTGCAATCTGCTCAGAGCATAGCTAATGTTAATAATTGTTGTGCACATACATAGTGGACAAGCAGAGTCCAGGTGAATGAGAGTGGAATAGGAAATAGTTGGATTAGGACAAAGTCCAACAGGCATCCGAAGTCTAGGATAAGAAAGCCAAATCTGTTAGGAGTTGTTGTGTTAGGAAAGGGCAAGGGGCCAAGCATCCACTACATTAGGATGCCATGCATGACACTGTCCGTCTATCCTCGGAAATGTAAATTGTTACCCCGTAGTGAATCAATGTTACACACATATCTTACCAATATCAACATTATGTATCTATTATTTTGTGTAACAGGCCTAGGAACAATAAAAATTGAATACCATATTGTATCTCGTATCCAGGTGTTCGTAAAACACCTACATGGTGATCAACATAAGTACCGAGAATAGCACGTCAACAGTTCAATACTACGAGTAGAAGGTTACCAATTTGCTTTGCGTTGGAAATCCAATCTGGTAATGTAACGTCAGCTGGGCAAGCTTTCTTAGCATTCCGAGTCTGCAGTACAAGACAACAAGATAAGTGAAAGCAATTTCAGCAAATATACAGTTGCTTCAGAGAAAAAAAAATGCTGGATGGACATGAAATTGATCTTACAAGTTTCTTAAGTAACTGTGCAACTGAACTTTTTTTATGCTCTAGCTGATCACTGTATGCCATATGCGCAAGGGGCGTAACTGCGTCACGCACAGTTCTTTTACTTGCTCCTGCTGCTTCAGGTCCGGATGCTCCATCAGCAGGAGCAGCAGCATCACTACTGTTTTCTGTTGCTGCTCCATTATTAGGTACTGGTCCTTCTGAATGCAACTTCTGGTGAGACCTGCGATTGGCATCTGCTATCTTTATTTGCTTTCCACCAGATCGATTCTCCTTAAGGACCTACTCGAGTTGTGAGGCAAAATTCATTATCAGTTGTTCTATTACCAAACAGGTCGCTAGCACGAACCAATGGACAATTACCTCCACGGCATTTTTCAGTTGTTCAACACTTTCAAAGGTCACAAAACCAACAGTCATTCCTTTCTTCTTCTTTGCTACTGCATACGAGATTCCCTGCACAACCATAATTGAAGTTATAGCGTTAAGGTAGCATAAAATAGACAAAGTATACTCCACACGATACACATGCGCTTTTAGCATTCTGAAAGTCTCGATACTTTAACCTAAAACATAAACCAATCCTTAAAGATGCAAAGACATTTTCTACGCAATTCAGCAGGACAAGCGTCTGGTTATATTAGTTTTACTTGCCAAACATATAGCAGATAAAAAGGCAGCCTTTCTCTGCAAACTAGATGGCAAAACACGGCAAGACGAGCAACATGCCACCTTGTCCTGCCGAATTCATACAATATATATAACCAGCCTCGCATATCTGAAAAACCGACATTATAATCTACTGGGCATATGGTGACGGGGAATCGTGTAAGCTGGTATTCTGCTGCCAGGTTATTTTGTTTCAAAAGTACCAGCTCATGTTTGGTGATATCCATGAGATTGGCAACTAAAGGGATTAAAACCTGTCCCAGAAAGGCCGCTCATCCCTGAGCCACCTCGTCTTACAACCGACAGTGAACTACCATGGACTCCTTCTAACACATCAAATTTTAGATTCTGGCTTCTGATTTCTTACAAAAAAGAGTCGATAACTTCAGGCGGATTCAGGGCAATGTACAGTTCTTCAATCTAATTCAGTGTAGATGGCCTACTTCAGTGCTTGATAATCGATACAACTTGCCTGCTCGTCGAGGAAGGACTTGAGCCTGTCGGTGAGCCAGTGCCGGGAGAGCCCCACGAGGCACTTGTCGAGCGAGCTGTCGTCGAAGGTGACCTCCTCCTCCTGCCCCCACCGCCCCCTCCTCTCCTCCCCGGCCGCCCCCTCCCCATCCTCCTCCCCGGAGACCCTGCGCAGCTTCTTGGCCCGGTCGGAGGTGGGGTCCCACGTGCCGTCGGGCCGCGGCCGCAGCTCCTCCTCCGTGTGCGCGTACCGGCACGCCTCCCCGTGGTTGCACCCGTCGGGGCCGCCCCCCCGCCGCCGGAAGAAGGAGCACAGGCTCGTCTTGGACATCGGGTGCCGCTCGCCCCCGCCCTCGCCGGTGGTGGCGGCGGCGGGGGCGGATGATGGTGGCGGTGGTGCGGCGTCTCCGGCGGATGGCTCCGGCGAATCCTCTTCTCTCTTGCGCTTCTCCCCGGCGGGCTCGGCCCCCTCCTGCTGCTGGGGCGGCGATGGCGGCTGCGTGGTGGCCTCCATGGCTGGCTCCCCTGCGGGGGCTGCCTTCGGAGACTCCTCCTCCCTCTTGCGCTTCTCCCCGGTGAGCTCGGGCGCCTGCTGCTCCTGCTGCTGCGGCGGCGGCGGCGACGGCGGCGGCGTGGTGGTGTCCTCCATGGCGGCGGGGACGGAGGGTTTGCGGAAAAGGTTTTCGGGGAGAGCTCCGGCTGTTTTCTGAGATCGAGGCGGATTTCTATTAGGCCTTTTTGCCGAAAAGCCTTTGGGCCCATTTGGGCCTGTAAAGCAATTTCATGGGCCTGCTTACGTAGCGCCGCAAGGGCCCACCTCGCCACTTTCTCTTGGTCTTGGACACTCTTCAGACCTCCCCCCCCCCCCCTTCTCCCCCGTCTCCGGCGGCTGGCGAGCCCGCCGGCCAGTGGCGGAGCTTGATCCATAAAGCTGGGCGGGCTGGATGGGCCTTGCTGCAAGGGATTGTTACTAGCTGCCTGAGTGGGCTGGATGTCTGGCTATAAATGTGAGGAGGAGGTCCAGAGCTGGGCGGGCCATGGCCCACTCGGCCTTAAGCTCCGCCAGTGCCGCCGGCGGCACGGGCACCGACGAGAGAGACCCAGCCGGCAGCAATCTCCTTCTCCGTCGTTGGTTCAGAAGGTAAGAAGCTCTTCTGGATTCGTTCGATTCAGGCGTGCTTCGTGGTCGACAGCAGTTGTGATCTTCGTCTTGGGTTGCAGAATCACCTCCAATCAATCTCTCCGACGCCGAGTGCCCCGCCCTCCATCTCCATGTCCGCGCCACCGAGGGGAGGCCAGGCGGCGTCCAGCACTCCAAGCGCCACCCAGCTGCTCCGACTGCGGAGAGCCAAGGATTCGCCGTTGTCCACGCCGCTGCGCAGATCCGGGACCGGCTGGCATGGGTGGTTAGGCCCTTAACCGTGTTTTAATTTCCTCTTATTATTATCTGTCTGAACCCGTCGTCTTGTGCGGGTTCGTCATTTCAAATTCAGTCAACTCTCCTAGTCTTTCTAACATAAATGGGCTCAACCATTTTTTAGGACGAACTGTCAGCCATCTCATCTCAACTGGCTGTCTCATGTGCTACCAAGCTTGGGATCCACATGGAGCATCCAGTTTCCTTTAACAGATTCTCCAATTGGATCGATCGGCTACACAAATGCAAGGGTAGGTGCAGTCAAGTTGGTACAGATTACATTATAATGTTCTCCAATCGGAGTAGTAGCTTGTAGTTTCTAGGAAAGCTCCAGCTGAGTAATGGTAGGTAGCCACGTTCGTCTATAAAAGCTGTGCGCCAAGGAGCTCTCTGATCCATTGGCAATCCTTGCGGCGTAAATTTCCTCCAAGTCTGGAAGACACATCACCATCAATGTCTTCTACGGGTACTGAGGTGCTTCTTACTG
>LR880967.1:18526631-18537565 GCA_904067115.1 Aegilops sharonensis
TGGCATGTCCGAAGAGGCGGCACGCGTCTCCGGGGTTCGGCCCCCTCACGGACGGCGCCGCCGCCGGCACCTGGAGGGGGGAAACGGACGCGTCGGGTCTACACGGAGGGGATCTTGCTGTGGGTCTGGCCCGGATGTTGCTCCAAAGTGTTCCTATGGGCTGACCTAACACAACCGGGTGGAGAGGTCCACTGGTCAAATCCCGTCCGTGCAAAGTCAAAGGTCTAGATCCGGTGGTCAAACGCTACAGGGTTAGGCGGGACGGGGCCCCTGGGGGTAGCAATGCTACCGGAGCGTCGCACCGGGCCCTAATACATGCGGGGTGGTGTGGTGGCATTTACGAAGAGGCGACACATGTCTCTGGGGTGTGGCCCCCCCTCACGGACGGCAATGACATGGTAGTAGACGTTCTGCGGTAACGATGCGGCGTGAATATTATTAAATACTTGGAGCGCGATAAAATCATGAGTTTTTTACACAACGTGGGCACATGTGCTATAGGACTGATGGTAATTTTTCATAATTTTTCGTGATGGAGAAGTATCTGAACACTTCCCTCCACGCGGATTGCTCTTCGCACGTCTACGACTGTGGCCGGCGGCCTCCGGGGGCTAGCATACCGTCAAATCTTGCGTAGGCGGCCTCTCACAAGTCTGGAAGTGTTGTGGCGGTTGCAAACGCCCAGCACGCGTCTCCGGGGTGTGCCCCCCCCCCCCTCACGGACGGCGCCGCCGCCGGCACCTGGAGGGGGGAAACAGACGCGTCGGGTCTACACGGAGGGGATCTTGCTGTGGGTCTGGCCCAGATGTTGCTCCAAAGTGTTCCTATGGGCTGACCTAACACAACCGGGTGGAGAGGCCCACTGGTCAAAGCCCGTCCGTGCAAAGTCAAAGGGCTAGATCCCATGGTCAAACGCTACAGGGTTAGGCGGGACGGGGGCCTTGGGGGGGGGGGGTAACAATGCCACCGGAGCGTCGCATTGGGCCCTCGTACATGCGGGGTGGTGTGGTGGCATGTCCGAAGAGGCGGCACGCGTCTCCGGGGTGTGGCCCCCTCACGGACGGCGATGACACGGTAGTAGACGTTCTGCGGAAACGATGCGGCGTGAATATTACTAAATACTCGGAGCGCGATAAAATCATGAGTTTTTTACATGACGTGGGCACATGTGTTATAGGACCGATGGTAATTTTTCATAATTTTTCGTGATGGAGAAGTATCTGAACACTTCCCTCTACGCGGATTGCTCTTCGCGCGTCTACGACTGTGGCCTGCAGCCTCCGGGGGCTAGCATACCGTCAAATCTTGCGTAGGCGGCCTCTCACAAGTCTGGAAGTGTTGTGGCGGTTGCAAATGCCCGACACGCGTCTCCGGGGTGTGCCCCCCCCTCACGGACGGCGCCGCCGTCGACACCTGGAGGGGGGAAAACGGACGCGTCGAGTCTACACGGAGTGGATGTAGCTATGGGTTTGGCCCGGATGTTTCTCCCGGGTGTCCCTATGGGCCGAACTGACACAACCGGGTGGAGAGGTCCACTGGTCAAAGCCCGTCCGTGGGAAGTCAAAGGGCTAGATCTCGTGGTCAACCGCTCCAGGGTTAGGCGGGACGGGGGCCCTGGGGGGTAGCAATGCCACCGGAGCGTCGCACCGGCCCCTCATACATGCAGGGTGGTGTGGTGGCATGTCCGACGAGGCGGCACGCGTCACCGCCTAACCCTGTAGCATTTGACCACGGGATCTAGCCCTTTGACTTTGCACGGACGGGTTTTGACAAGTGGAACTATCCACCCGGTCGTGTTAGTTCAGCCCATACGAACACTTTAGAGCAACATCCGGGCCAAACCCACAGTAAGATCCCCTCCGTGTAGGCCCGACGCGTCCGTTTCCCTCATCCAGGTGCCGGCGGTGGCGCCGTCCGTGTGAGGGGGCACACCCCGGAGACGCGTGCCGCCTCTTCGGACATGCCAGCACACCACCCCGCATGTATGAGTGCCCGGTGCGACGCTCGGGTGGCATTGCTACCCCCCCACGGCCCCCGTCCCGCCTAACCTTGTAGCGTTTGACCACGGGATCTAGCCCTTTGACTTTGCACAGACGGTTTTTGACCAGTGGAACTATCCACCCGGTCGTGTTAGGTCAGCCCATACGAACACTTTAGAGCAACATACGGGCCAAACCCACAGTAAGATCCCCTCCGTGTAGACCCGACGCGTCCGTTTCCCCCCTTCAGGTGCCGGCGGCGGCGCCGTCCGTGTGAGGGGGCACACCCCGGAGACGCGTGCCGCCTCTAATTTGGACATGGCACCACACCACCCCGCATGTATGAGGGCCCGGTGTGACGCTCCGGTGGTATTGCTATCCCC
This sequence comes from Aegilops sharonensis, assembly GCA_904067115.1. Taxonomy (NCBI): domain Eukaryota; kingdom Viridiplantae; phylum Streptophyta; class Magnoliopsida; order Poales; family Poaceae; genus Aegilops; species Aegilops sharonensis. The sequence goes on from LR880967.1 coordinate 18,528,994, forward strand.
CACGGCCCCGTCCCGCCTCTTCAGACATGGCACCACACCGCCCCGCATGTATGAGGGCCCGGTTAGACGGGAGGGTGTACCTGGGGGGTAGCAATGCCGCTAGGTGTTGCTTTGGGCCCTCCTACGGTTGTGGAAGCGTGGTGGCTAGCGCAGGCACCCGGCACGCAGCTCCGGGGTGTGCCCCCCATCTCCGGCGTCGCTGTGGGGCACGGCGCGGCGGCAACAACGTCCGTGAGGGGGGCAATCGATATACCATCTGGGTATGCTTTTTTTGTTTGATAAGGCACATTTATGTTGTGAAAAAAACAGGGAAAAGTAAATAAAAAAAGAAAAAAAAAGAAAAAAATAGAGATATGCCGACGGCAAGGCCGTCGGCATACCTGCGCACACGGCCACGGATCGATGACGTGCCCAAGGGCGCGGATCAATGACGTGGCAACATCCATGGGCCAGACCTATGCCGACGGCCAGGCCGTCGGCATAGATTTGCCACCCCACGGATCGATGACGTGGCGTCTATGCCGACGGCCGCCGTTATCCCGTCGGCGTAGATTGACGCCGTCAAAATGCCATCCCCGTCCGGGTAGCCGGGCCCACGAGCTATGCCGACGGCCTCCGCTATGCCGACGGCCACCGTAGGCATATTTCTATCGACGCCGACGGCTAAAATTTGCCGATGGGGGCCGTCGGCATAGATTGATATACGCCGACGGCTTTTATATGCCGACGGCTTGGGCTGGGCCTTCGGGATAGGCCTATCTATGCCGACGGGGGCCGTCGGCATAGGTTCGGCCTTCGATATCGCCAGTTATTCTGGTAGTGGCTTAAGTCTTTGTTCGTACAATTCTCTCAATGGTGCTCCCAAAACGTTCATACATAAAGCTAGATGTTACTCCCTCCAATCCAAAATAAGTGTTATGGTTTTACTCCCTCCGATCCAAATTTGAACTAAAACCAAGACACTTATTTTGGATCGGAGGGAGTTGTATTCTGAAAACAATCCACACTGTGATTCTCTGCAAGAGTACCATGATAGGGCTCCTTCATCCCTAACTAAGAAGATGCATCCACTACATGAAAATTTGTTCCTAGCAGTACCCACTTAGATTTCAACAAGAGTTAATTGATCTTTTAAGGATCTATCAGCAAATGTCTTTAAAGACACTACACCATGGCACCAAAACAGAACATGGTAATGCGGGAAGACTCCACCCAAAAAAAAATCGAGCAGCTTGATTCGACTTAGAATCAGCTTAATAACCAATAACAACTACTGAGTAATTAATTCAATTTTATATTCCACCCACTTGTTTCAATAAAAAACAGGCACTAAAGACTGGTGAAATATTGTTGTTATTTTTTAAAAGCATTACTCTGTACTAGTTGGAAACAAGAAACATATGGAAATATGGCAAAAATAGTAAGAAATAAATTGGGAGGATTACTAACAAGTTGTGGCAAGGATGCCCAGAAGTCCTGTGAAAAAAACAGAGACAAATCAATTTGATGATCTTGAACTCTTCTTTGATGACAGAAAGAAGTTAGTAGCATCAGCAATAAAAAAAACAAGGACCTTCACTGGAGCATTGAGGTACGCCCCATCAAAACAGAAAATTGCGATGCCAGTGGGTGCTTGGTATATCAGCATAGCCAACACAACATTAATCTTAACTGACTGCATGGGATTCTTAAGACTGCGAATTATCACCTGACAATCTGGAACCTCAACATACAGACAGGTTATTGCCTGAAAAAGTAAAAGGTGATGAGTACTACACACCCAGACATAACCAACAAGAAAGCATACAAAGTTATACTAACCAGGTTTGTTTCAATTATTCTTTTATATTCAACACTTCCGACAACTAATTTCATTTCAGAACCACACAACTTGATGAGCCTCTTGACCAGACGATCGTCAATAGCCTCATTAACAAGGTGAATGGGGTTGGGCACCTTCTCATACTTCATGGATACTATCAAACTCTGGATAATAAACACATAAGGGATATGAAAAGCTTGTTAACTATAATGCAAGTAGTAAATCATGAAAGGAGGAAAGGTAGTTCAGTAGCCCTGCATCAATCTGAAACTATAGTGTTGCTTAAATCTTTGTATGTACAATTCTCTCAGTGGTGCTCCCAAAATGTTCAGATGTAATGCTAGATGTTAATATTCTGAAAGCAATCCATAGTGTTATTATTGGTAGGAGTACCATGCCGTGGCTCATTCACCTCTAGCCAGGAGGATGTAACCATTTCGTACATATTTGTTCATCTCAATACAACCTTAGTTTCCAGCCGGTGTTACTTGATCTTTTAAGGATCTATAACAAATGTCTGACCATTTTAGACAGTCCACTATGGTACCAAAACAGAACATGATAATGAGTAGACTCCCACCCAGAAAAAAAATATGGTTGACCGGCTTGATTCAATTTCAAATCAATTCAATAACAAATAACAACTACCGAGTAATGAGTTGACTTTTATATTCGACCCACTTGTTCCATCAAAATTTGACAATAAAGACTGGTGAAACATTTCAGTGAATTTCATAAAGCATTACTCTGTTCTACTCCCTCCGTTCCTAAATATTTGTCTTTCTAGAGATTTTAAATAGTCACCACATACGGATGTATATAGACATATTTTAAAGTGTAGATTCACTCATTTTGTTCCGTATGTAGTCACCATTTAAAACCTCTAGAAAGACAAATATTGGGGTATCAATAGTGTGCTTCCTGTAGATGAATCAGAACTCCCAAAACTTACAGCTCAAAACGGCGACGGTCAATTGTCAGAGGAGGCCATGAACTCGAAGAAGAGACAGCAAGGTGCGGCGGCGTGGGTTTGCTGAGCAATATCTCAGTCTTTTTTCTCAGGGTATATACTTTCGTTCAGGCGATCGATATACGCGATCCCGATGCCCTCGTCGTCGCTGGTCGCGTTGTAGGCCTGTGTGGTAACCCGTATTGGGCTGCAGGATGTTTGCTTTTACACCGGGCCGACTTTTATGTCTGGATCTTCTTTAGCACATGTATTTTGTCCACAGGCGTCGGTCCATTACCTTAGCAGGTGGGCTGGCGCCCGCTGCGTGTTCATTCGCTGCTTCGGTTTTTTTTCTCAGTTGTTTTTTGGTTTGTTTTTTCTTTCTGTTTTTCCAGGCATTTATTCTTTTTCCCTTTTTGTTTCCTTTTTAATTATTGTTTTTCCTTTTTTTAATACGCGGTGAACAATAATTTTATACAAGATATTTTTTTAATATATGATGAACATTTCATTAATACACAGTAAACATTTTTTCTATACGGTTAACACTAATTCAAATATACACTGAACATTTTTTTTCAAATACACAATTGAATTTTTTTCGTGGGATGCGGATGCCCAAATACTTTTTGATTTAAGGTTGCAGAGAGATATATTCCAACTTGAGTATCACACAAGAGCTTGTCAGATTTAGCACAAACAATGCACTATCAAACAAGGGCTTCAAAAAAACTTTCCGTTCTTCTTCAAGACATTGTTCCAGAAAAGAATGTGCTCCTAGAAAACACCAACGAAGCGAAGAAGGTGGTTTGCCCATTGGGACTTGAAGTCAAAAAGATACATGTTTGTGTAAATGATTGTATATGTTGTACAACGATGAATACAAATATTTGCCTTCATGTCACATATGCAAACATCCATGATCGATGCAAGTGCAAGAGAGCAAAGACAAGAACCAGGCGGGCGATTGTATCAAGATATGAATCTTGTTCAAGGTTGTTTGACTTGCCTTTAATTCCTCTGTTGGAGCGTTTGTTTGCAAACCCTAGAATGGCAAGCGGTTTTTGTATAATAAAAAACAAACTACAGATAAATATATGAAGCGTTTGATTAACTATTGACGAGCATCTTCCTTTAGTATTAATATTTATGTACTAGATTAGATTTTATGAGTTTTGAAATGAATATTAATTATTTATATAATTGATTATAGCCTATAGGACACACCCTGTTATAGAAATCTCGTCGTCCGATGGTACACCACCAGAAACCCTATGCGATAAGCACTATCACACACCAAGAACCTTATGCAATAAGCACTACCACACACATTCCAACCTAATGAACTTAGTGTTATGCTTACAAAACACACGCTACATTGTAAAGAATCATGTGCTATTGTTTGCAAGGTCGCAGTTGCCTCCGCACATCCAAGGTTGCAAAATCTTCCGCAACTACGCATCGCGCAACACCTTCGCTGTCGTCTGCACCTGACCCCATTTGTCATCTACACTACAACACGATAAAGTACCATAGAGGAGACCAACCCATCCATCGCACACGGTTCATCATAACTAATTGTGCGGTATAAAAATTTGTTTGCATTTTTGGGATGAAATAACCAATAAGCTCAATGTTGATGGTTGAATATCGCCGCCCAAATGTTTAATTTTTTTTACTATATTCTTGGGTATGACCTAAATATACACCAAGTAGACAAATGATTTTCAGCCCACTTCTGTGCACTTTTTCATGTATTTGTAGTTTAGATTTGATTTATATACACTCAATTCCTAGAAAGGCCCTAAATGTTTTCAAAATAGCAAACAAACACTAAAAATGCCAAACTTTAACCCCGAACAAAGCACCATAGTGGATGTAAGCAAATTTTCAAGGTCAAACGATGAAGTAACCGCCACTTCAACTTTATACCTCGTGCAACCCCTTTTGAAACAGAGATTCCTCCTCCTTAGATGCTATGATTATGAAGCAATGCTCATCACAACTTTTGCCAAACCTTGCCAAAAATTGCACGACCTCTTGAGATCATATGATGATACCATACAAGGTTTCATATTTTTCAGAATTTGTTTGCATTTTTTAGGATTAAATAGAAAATAAGCTCAATGTTGGTGGTTGACCCTCGCCACTCAAATGTTAAATTTTTTGTTCTAATCAAGGGTATGTCCTGAATATATAGCAAGCAACACAAGAATGATTTTTGAGCCCACTTTGCTCACTTTTTCATACGTTTGTAGTTCAATTTGATTTATTATCGAATAAGTGTTGAGAAATGCACTAAATGGCTTAAAATAGCAAACGAACCATGAAAATGTCAAATTTTAACACCGAACATGTAATGGTGTTTATTGAGTGTGGAAAATTTCATGGTCAAATGTGGAAGTAACTATCGCTTCAACTTCATACCATACACATTCCATTTTGAAACTATAGTTTCTCCGCTAAGATGCTTCGGTTACAAAGCAATGGCGTCACAACTTTTGCCAAACTTACCAAAAAAATATCCACATCCTCTGGAGATTGTTATGATGAAGCCATGTTAGGTTTTTATTTTTCCGCATTCGTTGGCTTTTTTAGGACTAAATAACTAATAAGCTCAATGTTGGTGGTCAAACCTTGCTGACCAAATGTTTAAAATTTGTGTTCTATGCTTGGGTATGTCTTGAATACCAAGCAAGAAAATAATGGTTTTTCAGCCCATGTTTGTGTACTTTTTCACTTACTTGTAGTTCAGATTCTATTAATATATGTTAATTTTCTTGAAAAGCACTAAATTTCTTATAACTAGGAAAGGAACCCTAAATATGTCAAATTTAAACACCGAACATGTAATTATTTTTTAAGGTAAAACAATGAAGTAATTGTTGCTTCAACTTCATAACCGGCACATTCCCTTTAGAAACTAAGATTGCTCCTCTGAGATACTTCAGTAAGAAAGCAATTCTTATCTCAACCTCCGCCAAATCTTACCAAAAATATTCCAAAAGCTGCTTCAGATCATATGATGACACCACGCAAGGTTTCATGTTTTCTTAGAATTTGTTTCCATTTCTTGAATTAAATAACTAATTAGTTCAATGTTGGTGGTCAACCCTTGAAGAACAAATGCCTACACTTGAATATGGCCTGAATATATACCAAGCAGCGCATAGATTATTTTTCAACCCACGTTTGTCCACTTTTTAATGTAGGTGCAATTCAAATTTTGTTTATATCTAATAAATGCCTATAATGCACTAAATGACTTAAAATAGCAAAAAAGACCTGAAAATGACAAAATTTAACACCGGACATGTAACCATCAACAATAGTTTGCATATGTATCTGTGATATTGTTATTACTCCCTCCGTCCCTAGCTTGCGAAAACGTCTTACATTGTAGGACATAGGGAGTAGCTCTGTACAATGACCCATTCTACACTAGTGATAAGTGTACAGGATTACCAACGGTACAATGCATTTAACATCGGTCGTTCATGTGTCTTGTGTCCTGGCTTTTGTACTGTCCCATCATTACCCTTTCCCGTCATGTAACAATAGACACATAATAAAACACCATGCCACTTTATTAACTGCAACAACATTTCAATTTGATTAGAGCATCTCCAACAGCCGCGCTAAATAAGCGCCGCGCAGCAAATTTGCCATTTTTAGCGCGCACAATCGTTAGACGGGCTCTAGCGGACGCGCAATAAGCGCGTGCGCGGCATATAGAGTTGGGCGCGCGGTCCCAATCGCCATCGTGCATTGTGTATTTGGTGCGTCTGCTTCCGCGCGCCGCACTCTCTCCACCGCGCCACCTTTGCCCCGCCCGCGCCGCCGCCGGCGAATTGACCCGATGGACGCCCGCGCCGGCACCCCCTCACCCCTTCCTACAGCCGCGACCCCTCCGCCGCCGCCGTCGCTGCCGCAAACCCTAGCGCCGGGAGCTTTGGCTTCGCCTCCGCCGGAGCTCCTGCAAGCATCGGCATTGCACGCGGCCTCTTCATGCCTGCCACCACGGATGACCTCGGCGGCGGGTGGCGTCACGCCGGCATCCGCCGTGAAGTCACGTCCCCCCCTCTCGAAGCTCCCAAATGCAGCGCGGTCAAAGAAGGGAAAGGCATCCACGAAGAAGAACAAGGCGATGGACTGTTGGGGAACGTAGCAGAAATTCAAAATTTTCCTACGTGTCACCAAGATCTATCCATGGAGAGACTAGCAACGAGGGGAAGGAGAGTGCATCTACATACCCTTGTAGATCGCTAAGCGGAAGCGTTCATGAGAACGGGGTTGAAGGAGTCGTACTCGTCGTGATCCAAATCACCGGAGATCCTAGTGCCGAACGGACGGCACCTCCGCGTTCAACACACGTACAGCCCGGTGACGTCTCCCACGCCTTGATCCAGCAAGGAGAGAGGGAGAGGTTGAGGAAGACTCCATCCAGCAGCAGCACAACGGTGTGGTGGTGGTGGAGGAGCGTGGCAATCCAGCAGGGCTTCGCCAAGCACCACGGGAGAGGAGGAGGAGGAGTGGCAGGGCTGCACCAATAGAGGGAGAAAACTCATGTGTGTTGGGCAGCCCCAAACCCCAAGTATATATAGGGGACGGGAGGGCTGCGCCCCCATCTAGGGTTTCCACCCCCAAGGGGTGCGGCCAGCCCTAGATGGGGCTTGGGGAGGCGGCCAAAAGGGGAGGGAGAGGGAGGCGCCCACTAGATGGGCCTTAGGGCCCATCTGCCCTAGGGTTTGCCCCGTCCCACTCTCCCTTGCGCCTTGGGCCCCTTGTGGGGGGCGCACCAGCCCACCTGGGGCTGGTTCCCTCCCACACTTGGCTCATGCAGCCCTCCGGGGTTAGTGGCCCCACTTGGTGGACCCCCGGGACCCTCCCGGTGGTCCCGGTACGTTACCGGAAAAACCCGAAACTTTTCCGGTGACCAAAACAGGACTTCCCATATATAAATCTTTACCTCCGGACCATTCCGGAACTCCTCGTGACGTCCGGGATCTCATCCGGGTCTCCGAACAACATTCGGTAACCACATACAAACTTCCTTTATAACCCTAGCGTCATCGAACCTTAAGTGTGTAGACCCTACGGGTTCGGGAACCATGCAGACATGACCGAGACGTTCTCCGGTCAATAACCAACAGCGGGATCTGGATACCCATGTTGGCTCCCACATATTCCACGATGATCTCATCGGATGAACCACGATGTCAAGGACTCAATCGATCCCGTATACAATTCCCTTTGTCTAGCGGTATTGTACTTGCCCGAGATTCGATCGTCGGTATCCCGATACCTTGTTCAATCTCGTTTCCGGCAAGTCTCTTTACTCGTTCCGTGACACATCATCCCGTGATCAACTCCTTGATCACATTGTGCACATTATGATGATGTCCTACCGAGTGGGCCCAGAGATACCTCTCCGTCACACGGAGTGACAAATCCCAGTCTCGATTCGTGCCAACCCAACAGACACTTTCGGAGATACCTGTAGTGCACCTTTATAGTCACCCAGTTACGTTGTGACGTTTGGTACACCCAAAGCATTCCTACGGTATCCGGGAGTTGCACAATCTCATGGTCTAAGGAAAAGATACTTGACATTAGAAAAGCTTTAGCATACGAACTACGATCTTGTGCTAGGCTTAGGATTGGGTCTTGTCCATCACATCATTCTACTAATGATGTGATCCCGTTATCAATGACATCCAATGTCCATGGTCAGGAAACCGTAACCATCTATTGATCAACGAGCTAGTCAACTAGAGGCTTACTAGGGACATGGTGTTGTT
>LR880967.1:18547689-18569420 GCA_904067115.1 Aegilops sharonensis
CCAAAGCATTCCTACGGTATCCGGGAGTTGCACAATCTCATGGTCTAAGGAAAAGATACTTGACATTAGAAAAGCTTTAGCATACGAACTACGATCTTGTGCTAGGCTTAGGATTGGGTCTTGTCCATCACATCATTCTACTAATGATGTGATCCCGTTATCAATGACATCCAATGTCCATGGTCAGGAAACCGTAACCATCTATTGATCAACGAGCTAGTCAACTAGAGGCTTACTAGGGACATGGTGTTGTTCATGTATCCACACATGTATCTGAGTTTCCTATCAATACAATTATAGCATGGATAATAAACGATTATCATGAACAAGGAAATATAATAATAACTAATTTATTATTGCCTCTAGGGCATATTTCCAACATGGACGGCTCTGGCTTCTCGAAGCCGTCGAGGAAGAAGCTTGCAGGGCGTGCAACGGGCGCGGCGGCTACCGAAGCACCGGCGAGCTCACTTGTTGAGCCGGCGGCCGATGCGCGCAAGGTGATCGAGGAAATGCCCTAAAGGTATAAAATTTCGCCAATTTTTTGTTGTTATTTTTTAAATGCATACATATAGATAGCTTATTTACTTTGTTCTATATACTTTGTAGTGTCAACGATGATGCATATATGTCAAATGTGGGTGTTGGCTCCAACAATTCGCATGGTCTCAAACCAATGACATGCATTTCGATGACCATGAGTTCGAGGTGGACGAGGGATGGTGAGGGCATTGTCGACGCACCGAAAGGAAGATGAGGCAACTACACCAACGAAGAAGACGTCTTGCTATGCAATACTTGGTTGCAAGTGTCGAGGGATCCATCCGTTGGAAGTGATCAAAGTAGAGATGCTTATTGGAACTGAATGAAGGAACACTTTGATGTACACAACAAGAGTGGGATTGACCGCTCCGCTCAATCTCTTCGCTCCCGGTGGTCGACAATCAACAAGGGTTGTCAAAAGTGGGTGGCCGCACAAAAGGCGGTTGACAAGTTGAATCCAAGTGGCACTAATGATGAAGATAGGGTAAGTGACAAGTTGAACCCAAGTGCCATTTCATCCATGTTCATCATGCTTGATGTTGGTGTTTCTAGTGCTAACTTGTTTTGTTTTTATGTAGTTGAATATTGCACAAAACTTGTTCAAAGGAGAGGAGAAGAAGATCAAGAAGGGGAAGATAAAGAAAGCAAGACCATTTACCTTGCCTCATTGCTATGAAGCATTGAAGGATGATGAGAAATGGAAGAAGCGTGATGATTAGGATTTGAGCAACAAACGCAAGTGAACAATTGATTTGGATGATGATGAGGAGGAGGCATCAAGTGATGATGGCAAGAGAAGCCCCACACCAAACTCGGTTTCATACTCGAAGCCAAAACGACCGGATGGGACCAAGAAAGACGCAAAAGAAAAGAAGAAGAGGAAAGGAGATGATGAGCTCAAAAATGCTATGGAAGCTATTGCGAAGGCAAGAAAAGAAGCCAACGAGGTGAGAAAGATGGCAAGGAACCAAGAAGCCGCGGCCTAGGAGAGGAGGTTGGCGGCCGAGGAGAGGAAGGTGGCATTGAAGGAGAGGAAGGTGGGCATGGAGGAGCGATCTAGATTGTTGGAACGGGAGAAGTACTTGTTCTTCTTGGCCACATCTATCCTCAATGAGGCGCAAAAGGAGTATGTCAATCTTGCCCCATGAAGAAGTCTTGATCCAAAAAAGAGCCATGATTCGAGGCATGGGTAGCGGTGGCCTTGGCGGCATGGGTGGCGGCGGCCTTGGCGGCATGGGTGGCGGTGGCTTTGGCGGCATGGGAGGCATCGGTGGCTTCGGATTTACCAAGGGCGGCATGGGTGCCATAGGTGGCTTTGGAGCTACCATGGAGACCATGGGAGGCAAGGGTGGCTTCGGAGCACCTCCGGGCGGCATGGCCGGCATAGGAGGCATGAGTTTTGCGTCTCTCATGGGAGGCATGGGTGCACCTCAGGGCGCCATGGGCGGAAGGTCTTCCGGTGTGCCTCACACACCTTCGCATGAAGATGCCGTTGATGATCTTGCCAACACCTTCCGAGCTTCACATGATGATGCGGTGCGCGACAATAAAGAGGAGGAGGAAGAATCGTCTTCGGAGGAGTCGGATAAATCGAAGGAAGATGAGGATGAAGACGAGCACGAGGCTTGATTGTTGATGTGCCTTTCGTTGGTGTGAACTTTTGTGTCATGAACTTGGTTGGATCATGTTGTGGGCATGAATTTGAACTTATGGGCATGAACTTTTATGTCATCAACTTGTTTGCGTGATTTAAATTATGCCATGTCTTTGTTTTGATGTTTGAAATTCATTTTGTGTCTAATAAAATGCAACATATGGCATGCGCCGGCTGCTCGCGCGCGCTACATTTTTACGCGTTGCTGGAGCTACGCGTGTGCTGCATTTTACCGCGGCTGCTGGAGCCAGCGCTCTCCGCCGCGCCAAACTAGGCAATCGACGCGCTGCAAACTGATTTTTAGCGCGCCGCGTATTGGACGGCGGTTGGAGATGCTCTCACACAGGTTCAAGTCATGACGCAACTCACTCTGGCCGGTGTTGACTGTTGAAGCAGCTAGCGATGTACGAGTGAGTAAAGAGTAAACCTGGAGTACGTACGCAGTCACCCGGCTATTTATAAAAAAACAGTGCCAGTTTCCTAGAAATGTGCATGGACTCTTTGTTAGAAACTTTCAGCTTGCTTGTGATGTCCTCTTAATCACAACATGCATATGGCAATAACCTCAACGTCACATGGATTAATGCGAGGCATTGGAAATGGCTACGTCTCTAGTAGTTGTGATATTCCTAGATGTTTCTCCAAATCCGCTGAGCTCGAAGCACCCCAAACTGCCTTAGCTTGGACTGGAAGTAAAAGCATGACGAAGCATCCCTACGCTGAGCTCAGGGATTTCCAGCCGTGACATGTTGGACGTTTCCATCTGTTTGAAGAGGCAACACGTTTCCATATTGTTCAGGTAACCCGTCATCTTCTAATTTCCTCTGTCTGGTTAGGTTGTAGAGATATGCTAGAAAAGCTGGCTATGATTCTCCAACGACTTTACTAGAATGACGTGTGGGCTGACCTGACCATATATAGGCAGCAATTGCTAAACGAGACAAGCTGCTGCCATTTGTAGGGCTAGTAGGAGGAGGAAGGAGGAGGGCGTGGTGCCTATCCTCAAGTCAAATTGCTTTAGCGAAAAAATTAAGTATACGCAATCTATCCTGAAGCATTTTTACCTGCCCATCAGTACGTAGGCTTGAAAAGCATAGCTTGTCCCTTGAAAGGAAAGAAGAGAGCACAACGTAGTAAGAAATACTAATGCCCAACCGCTGTCTGTCTGTTTACCGCGTAGAGCACGCGGGTGGTCATCCCCCTACTCGTGGATTCGGTCTTCCTGAACGCGGCTCGTTATTCGTTAATCAATCGAGCAGACGTGCACCTGATGGCCCTGGCACGGACGCACCCGACCTGGACGGAGCTCGCCACCGGCGGTCGCTGCGAAGTACTATACCATCATGGATTTTGACGTATGTAGACAAATTTAAGGCAAATAATTTGGGATGAAGGCAGTGCATACAAGGAACTAGCTGTGCTGTGCGTCAACGTTGGCGTTGCTCCATCGCTGCTGATACTGGCCATGCATGGCATGCATGCATTGGTGCCACGCTACCGCTGGCGTTCTTCTCAGGGGAGGCTGATAGATGGTGCGTGCGGGCCGGGTGGGCGCTCTCCATGATCCAGGCCATGAGGTCACCAACGAACTCCTTCCCTCAATAAAAAGAAAACGACCAAACGAATTCCTGGAATGTTCCCGGGAAGTTCCAGGACTCTAGGGCACAAACCTCGTAGAAATACGATGATGCATGCACCTGGAGTTGGCGTTAGTTTCTCTAGATATAGTAGTGTTTGCTTCGAGAGACGTGTGTGGTGTTCCACACGGAAGCGTCACAGACGTATACCCATCACCGACGTGCCTTCCATCCGCTTTCGCCCGCGCCGCCCCTTTTTTGTCTACTTAAGCCGTATGTGCCTCGGCGTCCATGTTAAAACAATCCCAACCGATCGAGCTCTCCTCCTCCACAACCGTACGTAGCATCTCTACAGCAACCAACCTCATAGCACCACCGACACACACGTCCATCTCGGTTCCCGGCCGTGTTCTTACCTTGTTTTCTACAAGTTCGTTGCTGTATTTCATGGCACCGCCGACGCCACCTATTCTTGTTCTGATTGTTGATTCTGACGGAGGCATCAGGATTATCTGTATTCAAGATGAGGGCACGCGGTAGCAGCTGGTGCATGCACATATCCTCTGTTATCTTTATATCCAAGCTGGAGCTCATGTTGCATGGTATGTGTGCAAATCGATGCGAGTAACTGATCGGTTGTTTCGTTTCCGTTGCCTTTGTTATGCTTTTGATCCGTCGAATATGCTTCCCGTGGTTATGAGCAAATGTGGAGGCTCAGTTTTGCAGAGTGGACTTAGTTAGCATCACCTCAATTACAAGTTTCGTAGCAATTATTAGCCAGTCTGTGACCGGTTCTCTTTGATATGCTTGTTAATTATTTCTACTAATTCATGTGGGTGCTTCACATTAGGGGAAATGTTCTAATAATATTGTAAGACAGTTTTCTTCTCTTTTGTAAGTGTGCTTACTGCTCAGTTTCATGTCCTTTTATGAACTTTCAGTAATTCATGTTTGTTTTCTCTGAAGGTATGGAAAACTTTCTACATGGCGCTGCTACACGATCGATACACATCGTACGTGGCAGCGTCGCCGCAGAGGGAAACGGGAGATTCTGTCCACCAAAAATCCGAGCCGTCGTCGACACCGCTGCCAGGGCGAGCACACATCTCATCAGTGACTGCATAACCTGTCCTCCTATCGTGCTGATCTGAGGCCGAGGAGAGTCGTCTTCATGGTGTGTATCTTGGATTGTTGAACTAGCTGCGAGAAATTGACTTGTAAAATATGAACGGGTTTTTTCTGTATTCTGTTCGTCACATATGAACTGCTTGTGAAGTCATCATATTTTTCCAGCATCAGTTTACCAAATATATGCTATCTCAATGTAAACTAATATGATGTGGAAAAAATACGAGCATTTGCATTAACAGATATAAACTGATGCTGCAAAAATATAATCAGTGTTGAAATTAGTGGTATTGGTTTGATGTTGTAGATATTAATAAGTGGTTCTATAAACTTAGTTAAAATTGACATAGTTTTACTTGAGAAAAAACTGGAGTAAAATGCAAAGTGAATAAAAACGAGGGAGTACGTACTTAATTAGCCCCACGTTGGGTAGAAACTTCCAAGCTACTTTTGATTTCCACGTTAATGCTCCCTCCGACCGACCTAAATATTTGTCGCGAAAATTGATAGGAATGGATGTATCTAGAACTAAAAATGCGTCTAGATACATCCATTTCTATGACAAGTAATTCAAGACGGAGGGAACACAAAGTACAACAACATTCGTAAATCTGTATTTCTTTAAGCATGAACAACAATTTCATGCAGATAGATATATATATATAAACAGCTTGATTAATTAAGATGCAGTGGACTGGTTACACCCTAAGCGTTGGTTACCTGTCCATCAGAAGACTACCGCGTGTGGCCGACCGCTGATGCTGCACGCCGCGGAGAGCACGCGTACGTCGGCATGTTGATCTCCCCACTAACGGCTCGCTGCTCCTTTCCCGGAAGCGGCGGTCGCTGGGATCACGTCACCCGCGGCCGTCCCCGTCCCCCTCGAGCAGATCGATAGATCATGCTGTTTGACGTACGCCCACCTGCTGCAAATGCTGCTTAATTAGCTTAGCTCATGGCGATGTACGTACGTATGGAACGCTGGTGTTGCTGCTTAATTAGCCCGTGGCACGATATATACGGGCACCGCTGACGGCTGACCCAGCACGAAACTTAGGCGTCAAGCATATATCCCACGCAAGATCCACCGGCACGATCGACCATCAGCTATGCATGCATGGGCAAGGGGCCGGGTCGTACTAGCATCGCACGTCACGGAATGGAAAAATGGAGATCTCGGATACGGGCTCCACGTCCACTCGGTGTCACCATACACGGAGACCATGATCATGAGCATCAGAGGCAGCAGGAGAACGAAACATCCCCATCGGAAACGTGCCCGGCGCGCCTCGTGCCGCCCTACGTCAGCCTCACCACCCCAGTCGCTGTCTGCCATCTATACCGCGTGGATCCCGTTGACACGGCAATTATATATTAATCTCCCCGCTCACCGTCACAGGTCACGGCTCGATCGTCCGTGTCGCCTCGACGCGGCGGGCTGCTCTCGCCGCCGTACACCAAGATCATTGATGCGCGCAAGCACGCTGCACGTACGCCATCCTTGGCGAACGGATGAGCCCACGGTGGCGGACGCGAGGGGTAGTATCGATTATGACGGCGGGCATGGCGGGAGTGTGTCGTGTGTGTCGAAGCCTCGAAGGTTCGTCTTACCTAGTAGGTAAACTGGCCATGCATTAATGGCACGAATGCACGATGCAGCGCTGACCTGCAGGCTGGTGGTGCGTGCGTTGATGCTCCGGCTCCAGGTCACGAACTAACTAATTTGTCAGATCCAAACGGAACTTAAACAATCTCCACGAAGGATGCATACATGCGTATCTCCCTACCTCTGGCGTTCGACGGGCCGGACGGCGCATTTCTCCACCCTATAGCTCCATGGCCAGGCATGTTCCCGCGTCTTTTCCTTCCCGGCCGGAGCCTCGGTCCCGGGCTCCCTCATCTCGCCCGGCGCCGCCTAGCCGTCACTGCCCTCGACGCCCACTCCGACCGGCCGCCTACGTCGCCGGATCCGGCAGACCAGAGAGCGTCGTACGTGCTAGTCTTTATTCACTGATGGTCCGTTCGTGCTACACTTTATGCACAGTTTGTTAGTATCTTTGTTCTTGTTTCTGTTCTTGAGCATCGAGCTTCCTTCCCGAAAAAGATTCAAGTGATGTCCCCCGCGGCAAAAAAGAAAAAAAGAAAACAAGATTCAAGTGATGTCCTCGTATTGCCGCGTTGGGCAGCCATGTCCGTGCCGTGCGTCATGGAGGGAGGCCGATCGAGATGCATGCCGAATCGAGAGGGGCCGGGGGATAAACTCTGAGTCTGAGATACGTGTCCGACTGTCCATTTCAACACGGCACCACACGGGGTCGGGGCATCCATCGGACGCGGCCCGCGCGCGCTGCCTCCGCTAACCCGCTACGCCGAGTACAAATACAGCCCCATCTTCTTATCTGCAGCCCAGCGCCTGATCTTCTTCTCCCCCCCTCCTCAAGCTCCGCATCGGTGTGGAGATCAACCGAGTTCATCGCCAACGCATCTTCAATCGTCCCCGTGCACCGGATCTCTCTCCCAGGGTTAGCTTAATTAGCTTGCATCCTTCTTCCGTTCCATCTTACCATGTGGATCAATTACTTTGATTTTGCCTGCTCTGTGTGTGTGTGTTCATGCGTGAGTATATCGTTTGCTAGACGTGCTCCCGGATGGCGCCGCCTACCCTTGTCGTGGTGGTCGACTCTGACGGAGGGATCTATATTCAGACACAGTAGACGGAATACTTGATGCTTCAGATCTCTTTAAGCTCGCGTCGGCCGTCAGTACGTGTTCTGCTCTTGTTTTCTATGGACTATTTGCTTTTCGCTCGCTTCGTGTGCTCATACCATATATACAGGGTCTCTTGTTTCTTCCTGCAAGATCGATGTGGTTCTATATTACGGCGCCGCCGACGCCTCCGAGCTATGATCCGGATGTCGAAACTCCGCTTGCTGATCTCGTCGTGGATGATGGTTCTGGTGCAGGGGTCTATATTCAGACCCAAGACACACAACATATGGTGATATCTTCATCTCTAATCTTAATTCCTTAACTCATTGTCTCAATGTTCACACACACATGCGCATGCAAATCGCTGCTACGACCAATCAATTATTTTGCTTCTATTCCTCGTGTTTTGCTTATATAATTTTGTTCCACTGGAATATGCTCCCTGTACAGTCTACACTTTGCTTGCTTATTAAGTTATGAGCGCGAGCGCACCACTGGCTTGTCTTAACCAGGTCCAGAAAAAACACTCATTTGTGAAAATATAGATGGAGGGAGGCTAACTTTTGCACTGTGGACCTATTTATCTCCTTACAAGTTTACCGGTAGCTAATTATCCCAAATAGTATGTGACAAGTTATCTTAATCAGTCATAGTTTTGAACTCACAGGTTGTCCAGCGTTAGCTGCTGCTACCGTGCTGACGCTGGTGCTGCTAAAAAGGGGAGATTGTGGGCATATATGCTTGTGTGCTCTTTTACATATATTATTTGTCTTTAAAGAAATGTTCAAGAAATATTGTAAGATAGATGTGTTTGTTCTCTTTTAGGTGCTTTCAGTATTTCCTATTTGTTCCTCTAAATGTAATTGAACTTTCTATTGTTGTCTACACTAGCATTGAGGAACGGTGTGAACTGGAATACTTTGTTGTGTTGTTTGCCTTTTCCTTTCTTTGTTCAGCTTGACAAAAAACTCGTTCCCATATACTTCCTCTGTTCATAAATAAATTATGTTGCTGTCCGAAATGAAACTTGTCGGGCGTGTTTGGTTTGAGGCCTGGCTAGTGTGCCTGAGAAAATAAGCTGCCTGAAAAGTGCCTGGGACGATGCAAAAATTTGCCTGGCCAGGCTAGCCTGCGTCTCATGTGTTTGGTTCCTGTCCTTGCCTGGTTGATGTGATTTGACTGTTTAAAGTATTAAAAAACAAATGTACAGCTAGTTCTAGACATAAACTACTGCCAGGCTAGTGTTTGTAGTACCCAGGCACATGCAAAGGGACGCCTCGACCAGGCTAATCCAGATGCCTGGGCGAGATACTTCTGTTTGTCTTCTTCTTTTCAATTGAACCAGGCTAATCACATGACAGGAACGCCCAGGCCAGGCAAGCAGCTTTCCTACCAGGACATGAACCAAACAACTTCCAGGCAAAACCCAGGCATCCTCCAGGCAAGGTGCACGATGGCGTGGAAGCCATCCAAACACGCCCGTCATCCTCGTGCCACTAGACTTGCCATCCTCGTGTTACTAAACTTGCCATCAAAAAACGCTCGGAGTTGCCATGTATTTGTGCCATATGTGTGACACTTATTAGGTCATAATATTTCACCATTATCACTCCTCAAACAAGCAACTCTGACTTTGTTGAGGATAGACCATTGCCAACCACTGTAGTCGCCGCATTAAAATAAACTACTCCATAACTACTCCATGTGTTCACAAATAAATTATGTTCTAACTTTTCTCTGATTCGGATGTATATAGACGTATTTTAGTGTTGTTCTTCACTCATTTCTGTTTGTATATAGTATATTGAAACATCCAAAAACATCAAATTTGTGAACGAGGGTAGTACAAATAGACAGCGACATGCATGGACGAGCTCCGAGTGTGAAGGTGAGCCGAGAATCCTGTTTGGCGTCTCTACGCGAGTTAACGTCCATTTCATTAACAGACTCCTGAAGGCTTCCGGATAAGGGCCGGTCCATCTAAGGTTGCAGTGGCAGGAGCTGCTGCTGGATTTGGGAAGCTTCCTAGCAAGTTTTTTCGTTTTAGTTTTTTCTAGACCGGTTTTGATCTCTTTTCTTTCTTTTTTACTTTTACTAATGCGTGAAACTTTTGTCAGCTCTGAAATCGTTTTTCCAATTCGCCTTTTTTGCAAACTGGTTAACTTTCTTTCAAAAATCAATGCTTTTTTATACTTCACATTTTTTCCAAATTATCATGACTTTTTCATATCTGTGAACCTTTTTGAAATTTTAAGCTTTTTCTCTAATTTTTTGAACTGTTTCTAAATAGATGAACTTTTTGCAAATTTGTGATATTTTTAAAATATACATGAACTTTTCTTTCTTTAAATTTCATAATCGTTTTATACAAGAATTGGACTTTTACTGTTTTTCATGAATGTTTTTTCATATCTATGATTCTTTTAAAAAATATGAGTCGTTTTCAAAATCTATGAATCTTTTTCAAAGTATGAACTTTTTTTGAGTTCACGAGCATTTTTTGTAACAAATTTAAAGCATTAACTTTTTCCAAATTTCATGATATTTCCCAAATTTGTGAAGTTTTCTCAAAATAAAGAGTTATTTAAAAATTGAAAAACATTTTTTGTGTTCACACATTTCTTTAATATTATAAAAAACAGGTCGGTTTGTCCTACCAGATCGACAATAGAAAAAACGTAAGAACTAAACTACTGGGTGAAGCGAGTGATCGGTTGGGGCGAAGTTGGGCCACAGCCCGCTTGCATACGTGTGAGCACATGTTACTAGTTGGCACTGCAGGCACTGAGGAGGAGGACTCCACGAGAATAACTAGCTGAGGAGTACTCGCTATCGGCTCCCACATGGGTCACCTTTCGTGGGTTGAGAGAGTGCCACTTGGCGCGCTCTCAGCCACCGCCACGTGTTGCATTCTCTCCCTCTGGATTTTATTTTATTTTTCTGTATGTGTTTTCGGGTTTTACATGATTTTTTTTGTTTTTTTGGCATTTCTGTTTTTGCCAGGTTTTTTCTAGGTTTTTGGACAATTATTTTTTTCGAAAACATACTTTTTGTGAAAAACCCACGGATTTATTTCTCGGGGAGACATAGATTTGCGCCCGCGGAAGGCACAACTGTGCCACATGGAAAAGGAAAATAACACTTTTTTTTACTTCCACGACAGGAACAGATTTGCTTCCGCGAGATGCACAGCCGTGACTCTCGAAAAGGGAAAAGGCGCGTTTTTTTGCTTCCGCAACTTCAAGTGTAGGCAAAGATTTGCTTTTGCGAGAGAAAAAGTAAAAAAAAAAGGACCATCCTTTTTCTTCTTCCGGGAGAGGCGCATATTTACTTCCCGTGGAGGCACCAATTTGCTTCCGCGAGAAGCATAGTTGTGCCTCTCAAAAAAGGGAAAGAAACGCGTTTTCTTTCTTTTTGTACCAGGAGAGGTACAAATTTGCTTATCATGGAAAAGTGGAAAAGTGAATGAAAAAAATACTATGTTTTTGGTGTAGTTTCTTTTATCCGTTTTTTCGTAAAAAACTTCTTCGTTGAATCCTATCAATATGTGGTCTACTTTCAATGATCTCGAGGCGGGAAATCCAATGGGTAAAACAGTTCGGGATTTAGACACACGGTTAAGTTCATAAAATGTTTTGAATAAACGAATATACGGAAAAAAAAAGAGAGAGGGCAAACTGCCAGGTTACTGTTAATTGTCGCAACCTGGGGAGGTGGGAGTGGGCTTTGCAGAGAGTACTCCTCTATTAGTGATTTTGATACTCCATGCGAACTATGTGAAGGAGAGTATTTTTTGAGAGAATTGTTTTTGACACACTTTTTTGAGGGAAATATGCAAGGTTTTTTTTTCGAGGAAAAAAAATATGCAAGGTTGACAGGGAATGATCAGCAGCCCATGTTAATCGTACGAGCCCAGAATCGATGGGACGGGGCCTCAAGCCGCCCCTCCAAAATCGCCAAAAAATAGTTCCTATTGTGAAACTTTAGCACGTAAGCAGCCCAGCCCAGAAAACCGTCGCTTCTCGTGACATCCAAATCGCACCAGCCCACCCCGCGGTCAGTTCGCTTCACGCGCCGCATTCGCAAGTTGCAGCCGACGCCGACGAATGACGCACGGCGAGCCATCGGACCCTAGCCGGCAGGTTGGACGGGGCCTGGATACCCCAAGATCTAACAACGAGGGTAAAATACTTGTAATCCTGACGATTCAACTTTATTGGCCCGAGTAATAAATGTTGCAATGCAGGTGAAGGAATCCATTCACTTTCAGGAGGAAATGGAACGGTGAATTTCACCCTCAGGATCAATTCACCCTTAGTATCCTTCTCCTCAAACTGCAAGGGTGACTTGTAGTGTTCGTTACCTATGTTAATATGCAGTCAAGACTGCTTTTGGTTTATCCAAAATGCACTTTGTTTCAGATGCAATTTTGTCTTGAACATATTTTGCTTCAGAGTGTTGCTTATGGTTGTTAATCTGAGGTCAAGATTGTTCTAGGTTAATCCAAAGTGCATGGCGTTCTCAGCATTTGCTTATTGCTATTTTGAATTCAGACATCGACGAGCTATATTCAAAGAAAAATGTGTCAACTCACAACAAAAGGAAAGCATTGTTGGATCGTAATCAAGGACAAGGTTAGAACAAAACAATCTACTAGCTTACCCAATACCATCTATTGTATATAAATATTAGACCATCTTTTTACTGACTGACATGTAATGTAATGTAAGGCATACAAGCTACTTTTTGACTGATGACATGGCGTTTTAGAATTGGAGCATCTAGATATTAGAGGAAATTATCAATTAGCAAGGCATCTCTTTGTCTCTTCCATGTTGAATTTATGTTTTTCATGCACTGTTATATGAGCATAAAGTGCATGAGTCCACATCAATGTGATGATGACAAAATTTTCATGCACCCCGGGCCACTCTTATTGTTCATACATTGTGTGTGTTGTGTCAGATTGCCGAATGAGGTTGTCTGGACGTGTGTGTGCGATGTGTTCATGCTACAAAATTAGTGTCCTTAAAGTTGAGCCTACCCTGCATTTATGTCCTAGATGTGTCATTTCTGGACCACCTTCGCTTCCCTTGTCATTGTCAGCAACAAACTGCCCACTTTGAAACCACAAACACACCAAAGAGCTAACTACCGTAACTTTGCGGGCGACCCAATGTTGATAATAGATTAACACCTGTCCCCAACCATGGGGCCCTTCTAGTTGGAACCATTTAAAAAATGATGCCACCAACCATAGTTTAAAAAACCGGACCGGACTGACGGCTGGACTGGGAAAACCGGAACCGGCGCTCCTACCTGTATTTTAAGCTAAAAAGACCGCCCTACAATTGGACCGGAGAAAACCATGTAAACCGTCTGGTTTTTTGCTTGAACCGGAGCTATAAAACTGTGGTTGAACCAGTGTCACACACAAGAATAGAAAATAACGTACCTCAAAGAGGAACCCAGGATGCTAGATATAGGTGCGTAAGTTGCACCTTTGGCCCAATAACCACCTTGGCTAGCCAAATTTCTTGTCAGATCTAAGTAAATGATTGTATTTTACATCTATTTAGTACACAAAACATCTTATATATGGTGTAAAAAACCAGACATCGAACCGTTGAACCGGTGGTCCGACCAGTAAAAACCTGAACTGGTGGCCTCGCCATGTTGATCACCAGTTCGGTCTTTTAAACTATGCCCCCAATAGATAACAAACTGTTGGGCGCGACCATCGTCACATCTTAGAAGACGCACACAGACAAGGCTTTCTCACAGAGCTTCTCGGACGGAAAGGTGACAACTGCAATCTTGATGCCTCCAGGAAGGTAACGGCTCCTACAAGTACAACCATTCTCGGCTCCCATGGGAGCCACACTACGTCAACACTCCACCTACAGGGAGGAGTTGCGCATGCCGCCATCCTATCACCGTACCACCAGAGAAGCCGCCACAGGTGATGTGGCCATTGAGTAGATCAAATAGAGAATGGAATTTTCCATTGAGTGCCGAAAAAAGTCAATACTTCCTACCATCTGAATGGAATATGCTTCGAAATGAACTGCCATAGAATAACATCTTAATAACTCTTCTTTAGAGTGGGTTTTCAAAACACATGCACCAACACCCCGTATCGTGAATCATAAAATTTCACTATTTTCGCTTTATAGAAAATTCTCCTTCTTGTTTCCCGCAAACAACTCAATATATAAACTTTGACTAGTAGAAATTCAAGCTTTCCGATCGGTCCATCCAGTTGCTTTTCGGCGAAATAATTTCAGCCGCCATCAATAAAGGCCACGTATGGTGGTTTTAGAGAAAACACATGCAGAAATTGCTTAGGATGTTTCTTTTGGGTTAATACCAAGAAAAAGACGCATTTGTGAGGTAACATTCTCCCCATATTCAAACCCTAGCCTCATATTCACCCTTCTCTCTCTCCATGCACCGATATCGAACCCTAGTGTTGCTGCTTCACCACCACCTTCGTGTCGCCGCGATCGAGCCCTCTCTCCCCTCCCTCGACACGACCTTCACTGACTCCTCACGCCGGCCGCCATCCACAGAACTCACCATCGCAGGGCGGCTTCCTGGTCGTGAATGCTTCCTCATCACGAGGCCAACAAATTATATATGCTCTCCAGAGGACCTGACCCCGTCCCTGATGTCAACTCCTCTTCCCCTAGCCGATGCCCTAGGCTGCTCAAAGGGAATGGTCGGCAAATCACTGACACTGTCGTTGCGTAGGAGAAAACCTCGCGTGGTCGTCGCCCTCCCACGGTGAGGTATAATGTCGCGTTGCACTGACCTTTGTGCCAATGATTTTATTCTTTTATGTTTAGTTAAGCGAATTTTGCTATGGTTAGTTAGATTCAAGGGATTGAAATGGATCTTCTTTGGATTGGATTAGTTAGGTTTAGGTTGATTAGGTGCTTAGTTTAGTTAGCTATAACTTAAGTACATGCTAATTATTTGTTAATTTGAGCATGGTCACTTATGCCTATGTTAATTTAAATGTGGTCATGCCTATGTCCACCATTTATATCTTTTGTTATGTTCCATCTCACCTTATATATACTTAAAATTTTCTGTCTCTACTCCATCAACGGTTGAAAAGAAAGATATCACTATCTTTTACTAACCTCTCTTGTCGTGCTAATGATGCAATAGCAAGTTGATGTTTTACCGGCCAGATAAGTTGGGACTTCGTTCTCAAATTGGTTAAGAATTTTTATATTTTTAGTTATGATTTAAAAGTAAAAATAACTAACCATGCTATGAATAAAGTTCCCATTTATTCTTTTGATAAGCATCGGCTTGCTCTTGCACGACATATATATGCTTCGCTTTCATAAGGCGTCCGGGAGAAACACCATGAATCCTTTTGTGTTATGCCTTATTCGCATGCTTTTATTGCATCAAGGAAGGCATCGTGAATCCGTGATGCAGGCATAATATTTGCGGTTTGCCTGCTTTCTGCCCTGGATTCATCTATTACCTAGTCATATGCAATAATTTGGACTTGATCAATAAAAAGCAGCGCTTTCGAAGATTGACTCTTCAGGTTGTTATTTCTTTTCGAGAATGGACTCTTCAAGTTGTTAAACGTATTCGTATATGCACAAAATCGGGGGGGAGGGGGGGGGGGGGGGGGGGTGGGGGGGGCGAGGGGAGGGGGGGGCGTGCGGGGGGGGGGGGGGGGGAGGGGGGGGGGGGGGGGGGGTGGGGGGGGCGAGGGGAGGGGGGGGCGTGCGGGGGGGGGGGGGGGGGAGGGGGGGGGGGGGGGGGGGTGGGGGGGGCGAGGGGAGGGGGGGGCGTGCGGGGGGGGGGGGGGGGGAGGGGGGGGGGGGGGGGGGGTGGGGGGGGCGAGGGGAGGGGGGGGCGTGCGGGGGGGGGGGGGGGGGAGGGGGGGGGGGGGGGGGGGTGGGGGGGGCGAGGGGAGGGGGGGGCGTGCGGGGGGGGGGGGGGGGGAGGGGGGGGGGGGGGGGGGGGGGGGCAAGTTTGTGATTGGTTAGTAGATGAAAAAATCCTAGTCAGCGTGCAATTGTGTGTAACTCTTTGTATGTTTAGCATTATTGCTTTGGCAATGCCATCGCTGCCGGCCAAGTTTGGGCATTGTGACGGTTTGATCCCAGAGAGAGGAGGGACGTGATGCAGCTCCCTTAATCTAATCTACTTGCAACTACAACTTTAATCTAATCTACTTGCAACTACAACTTTAATCTAATCTACAAGTGTACAAGTGTACGTACCCTCTAGTAAGAAAATCAAGAATAAAACAATAAATACTAGTGTAGTCTAGTACATATTTGATCCTGCCAGCTTAGCAGTGAGTTCGAGCTGATCCATCTACATCTACAACTATACAAACCACGAACGAAGCTTCCTTTTCCCTTTCTTAAGAAGCAGATCCAGTTGGAACTCCCGATCAATTGGCATGCCCACTGGTTAGTGTGGAGTGACATCCACTGGCCACTGCTCCTCTGTGCCTTTCTCCATTGATTTCCTTTGCCGCCCCCTCGATCGTCTCAAGATCGGCTGGCTTCCGAATTCGAAGCTGCGACGCTACTCCTACCGGGCCGGTATGTAATTATGCATACATTTCAATTGCGTTCGGTCGCGGGCATTAGTTACATTTGTGATGGGAGTGTGCTTTTTCCTATGCGTATGAAAATTCAAGCTATCGAAAACCACACTCATTCACATATGTACAATGTCCGTTTGTGCAATTCTAGATTGCCGTCACTTATGAGTACTTCAGGCGACTGAGAATTAGCAAATTCGCGGACGGAATCCGTGTGTTTCATTATACGTACGTTATAATATATAATGTTGTCTATGCAAGTATACATTCGTTTTTTTGTGGATCCTTTTGGTTTATTCCTGATGATCATGTGTCTGAAACAAAACCGCGAAAATTCATCCATTCCAGGTAGTGCAGTGCAGTGGAGCCTAGAGTGTCAAGAGGAGAAGGTCAATTAGTATGGCTGCAGGGCCGCTGGTGCTATGGAACCACCGGTCGATGCAGATCCTGGTCCTCCTCAGCCTCGGGCTCCAGCTCGTCCTCTTCGTCTTCGCCGGGATCCGCCGGCGACAGACGCTCCCCGTGCGGAGGTTCCTCCTGTGGCTAGCGTACCTCATGGCCGACTCCACCGCCGTCTACGCCGTCGGCCACCTGTCGTTCGGCGGTGCCGTGCGTGAGAACCAACTCGTCGCGTTCTGGGCGCCGTTCCTGCTGCTCCACCTCGGCGGCCCGGACAACATCACCGCCTACGCGCTCCAGGACAACCAGCTCTGGCTCCGCCACCTCACCGTCCTCATCGTGCAGGTTCTCGGAGCGGGCTACGTCCTCTACAAGCACATCGCCGTCCCCGGCGGCCAGGACGGGAAGCTGCTCCTGATCGCCTCCATTTTGATGTTCGTCGTCGGCTTCGTCAAGTACGGGGAGAGGACTTGGGCGCTCAAGTGCAGCACCCTGGAGAGCATCGGCGCCTCCGTCAAGACGCAGCCGCCCGCCATCCACAACCATGAGCACCCTCAGGACAAAGCCACAGACGAGGAGTTCCACCTGCGACGAGCCCACTCGCTGTTCCACATCTGCAAGCGCGCCATGGTCGACTCCTCAGTGATCGAGGAGGACTCCATGGACGGCATAGAAGAGTACACCGGCAAGCTGATACAAGGCGTCGAGCTGTGGACGCTGATGGAGATCGAGCTCTCCCTCATGTACGACATCCTGTACACCAAGGCCGCCGTGGTCCACACCTTCCGGGGCTACCTAATCCGCTTCGTCTCGCCGCTCGCGGTCGCCACCTCGACGCTGCTGTTCCGGTTCACCCCCAAGGACGGCTACATCAGAGCCGACGTGGCCATCACCTACGTCCTGCTGGGTGGCGCCGTATTCATGGAGACTACGTCGCTCCTCAACGCGCTGGCATCGTCTTGGACGTTCGCATTCCTGAGCACCACCAAGTGGCACTGGCTTCGGTACACGGCCCTGTGCAACAAGAGATGGGACAAGCTACGCCGCGCCGTCGTGTGGGTTCACGATCTTGTCAAGGGAAGAGTTGCCGGTAACAGCAGGTACAAGTCAAGAAGGTGGTCATACACCATCGGGCAGTACAACTTGCTGCACTTCTGCACGCGCCCCGCCGACACGGCGTTCACCAGCCCTCTGCTCGGTAGGCTGGCCAGAGTGCTGGCACCTGACGAGTGGTGGAACAGGAAGCACTACTCGGCGACCGTGGAGATGACCGATCCGATCAGGCGTCGTATCTCTGTGTACATGAGCCGTCTGTACAGCAAGGGGAAGTTCAACACTGGCATGTTTAGGAAGAAGTGGGGTGGGTATCCTCTGGAACGCCGCGGGCTTTACCACAAAGGCGTCCTCAAGGACTCCCTCGGCGTCGAGTTCCAGGAGGGCATCATCATCTGGCACATCGCCACCGAGGTCTTCCTCACCAAGAGCGAGAGAGCCAAGGCCGTGGACGCTGTGGCTGACGTGCATGCCATCAGGGTGATGTCCGACTACATGATGTTCCTCCTTGTGGAACGTCCCTACATGCTGCCGGGCCAGCCCCAGAAAAGGCTGTACCAGCGGACCTGCGAGCGGCTGGTCACCAGGCGATCGGCTGATCCTAGGTACCCGAGCCGTGCACGCGTCGTCAAGGATCTGTTCCGTGTGTTTGATGCCCCACACTCGAGCATTTCTAGGGTCGCCGAGAGGGAGGAGCTCGCCAACAACTTGTACGATGAATACGAGGACCAGGAGTTCACCCACTTTGCTCCTCGTCTCACGCACATGGCTCAACTCGCCAAGGAGCTGCTGGAGAAGGAGAATGATGGCACGCTAGACTCCTTGCAGCTTGTCCATGAGGTGTGGATGGACATTCTCGTCTACGCCAGCAACAAGTGCAGCAGGGAGTCCCATGCCCAGAAGCTCAACAGTGGTGGCGAGCTGACGACCATCTTGTGGCTTATGGCAGAATACATCTACCAAGCATCGGTTGCCCAAAGAGATGATGTAGTATAATTCACTAATGTCATGCATGTAAGCATGTTACCATCGTGTGTAAGGAAGGAACCTGTATGTAACTCGATCGGGTCGTCCTTAGGGGAGCGGCATGCGCGGTACCCTAGCCGCCGCCACCCCTGTCCCCGTCCTCCTCCCTCACTGGTGGCGAAGACTACTTCTCTCGGACGGGGAGGTGTTAGCCCTCATCGTCGCGGCTCGGGCTGGATGGTGGCGGTGGCATGCTGGCAGCCTTGATCTTTCACAAAGTGATGGCCTGGGCACAGATCGATCCGGTGACAGATCTCCTCTCCCGCATTGGTGGGGTAAACTGGTAGTGCAGCGGGTGGGTCCGGGATTGGATGTAGTCAGGCTCCCAACCAATGGGTCGATGTCCACATCTGGACCATGCCAGCTGCAACAGTTGATCCTTCGTCCATGGGCCCTCACCACCAACCCTTAGAGTAGAGTATGATTAATCAAGTTATGTAAATTTACTACTCCCTCCTACTTGTCGGTGAAATGGATGTATCTAGACGTATTTTAGTTCTAGATACATTTATCCTTATCCATTTCTCCGACAAGTATTTCCTGACGGAGGGAGTAGGATACAACTTGCTCAATAAAGCTAATGCTTTTAGTAGCTTCTATCTATACATGTTTTCCTGTCTTTCATTTTTCCCTCTCAGCTCATCTGAATAGATCACTGTAGATCTTTTTGTTGTAAAGAACGCTTCCTGAATAAAATGCTCAATCTAATTGCTTTTATTGATTGAGAACTCTACTCTGCATCCAGATCTGGGTCGATGCATGAGACTATATTTTTATCTACCTATCCCTGATCCCAAATTTTGTATTGTGCAGCTAGCTACCAAACCATGGGCTGGTCAGCAAGATGCAAGGACGAGGGTAACAGCCAGCCTTAACATGGTTGCTAATGCAACGAGCACATGCGGTGATTCCTCACCACCTTTCCAGTTATTCTCATCTTGTTCCTCTTCTTGGCTTTTTCTCGGAGTTAGGTACGCACATGTCTGGCAAATCCTCGAACATCTGGAAATCCTGAAATCTGGCTCCGTGCGGAGAAATTGGCTCTTTGTGTGAGGCGTGAGACGTTCGGCGACCTGTCTTTCTCCAGCTCCAGATCCCTGGTAATTGTTCTAGCAACCACTTGAGAGAGGTTGGAGGAGTTATCGGGGTGCTAACATGGTCAACTTGCAAGCACCGTAACAAATAACATGATCACTTGGCGAATCTTCTGTATATCTAAATAGTTAGTCCCCACTGCATAGAGAAAGGTCCACCACAACATGCAACCATGCATAATAAAAAGGGCGTGGCTAGCTATCAGTCGACTAAGATTTAACGATGTCTTAGTCAAGTGACATAACATGCAAGAGAGAAAAAGAAAAAAACTGAAGATTTTTTTTTGCATGGATCTCAATGTAAATCTTATGGATATAGCATCGACTAAGACTTAGCAATACTGTAATAAAAAGCCACATCAACATGCAAACATGCATGAGAATTTACATTCTATTATGATTTTTACATTATACAATAATCAAACACCACAAATCATATCTACTCTCAGCTTTGGTTATCATATTATTACTTCAAATATTCATGTTCCGTACAACCAATTCTAACTGAATATATTGCTAAACATTTCCGCAACAACGTGCGGGGCATCATCTAGTAAATAAAAGAAAGTCGTGCAGACATTGTTCAGTTTGCAGCTTGGCGAAATGGCGAAGATTTAGTTTCAACGGAGGTGCTTGCGAGGAGTAAGATTTTCAAGCATCAACTAGCAAAGGCATTGTTGAGTTTTTTTGTTGTCCTTTACCTAGTGTCTTGGGCACTCGACAAAGCAGGCGATCCTACTAGTGTCCATTGATCATAGCATTAGTCTACATTCGTACTGCAACATCAGCCATTAATACTTGTCAGTCAAGTGATATGGAGGCCCAAAACAATAAGGTAGCTGCTCTTGTGGAGAAGATCTCCGGTCTCCATGCCGCCATCTACAAGCTACCCTCGCTAAGCCCACCCCTCGAAGTCATGGCCAGTCCGGAGATTTCAGGGGCCCTTGATATAAACCTCTTTTGGGATATTTATAGGCCTCACATCGATTTACACGAACACGTAGATATCTTAAAATGCATATGCTTCTATAGTATAACAAAACAATCAAATAAGGCAGCAATGCATATCTCAGCCATCATCAACACATCATGTGCCTCCTTATACATGTTCTTTTTGATAAGTTTTTTTGCTTTTTGATGAACCATTAGAACCATCTCGTATAATAATGAGAATAGTGAGTCAAATTTCATTTACACTATGAGAAAATCATGGAATAGAAAATTCAATAAACTCACTATATTACCTGTTATCATATGCGGTTCGGAAAACATCATGTCCACTTTTATCCTCAAGATCTAAGATGATTTTTCTATGGAGAACCATATGAATGGCTTTGAGAAATGCTTCCGGAGCATCACTAAAAAACCAAAAACATTGACTATCCAGTTAAATAAACGAGTTCATAAAGAATTCTACAGAACTTACTTCTTAATCCCACTTCAGTAGACATCATCCAGTGCTCCTAATTTTTGTAATATAACAACAACACCGTGGCTCCTAATTTTCGCATGCAAAGCGTAAATCCTCTTCACAGTGACTACAGTTTTTTTCCTCGGTAGAAAGGAAGAGTTTAAATTTCAAAATCCATACATCCCTAGGGCCTTGTTCGGTTAATCCTCCTCCAGGGGGATTGGAGAGAATTGGAGGGGATTAGGGGATTTAATCCACCATAATCCCTCCCAATCCCCATCAAATCAACCTCAAACTGAACAAAGCCTAAAGGATTCAATCAAGAACCAAAGGATCCTTATACCAGAACCTGAAGGCAAGCCTACTGGCGTGCTCCTCATGCATCACTGCCTTGCGGCACTGGCGGCTGCGGCGATTGGGGAATAAGATATTTTTTTAGAGCAATTGGGGAATAAGACGTGGGCGTTGTATGCTGGGAGGGCTTCCCGAACAATCGTCAGGCCGAAGGTGTGCAGGGCCAGGCCCAATATCTCGCACTGCTCTCTCC
>LR880967.1:18569691-18586124 GCA_904067115.1 Aegilops sharonensis
GACTGTTGTGCGATCGCAAGAAACATCAAAACGGACAAACTGCTTCTCGTCGCCTCACAAAAAAAAGTACTGTTGCGTCGCCTGCCTCTCTCTATCACAAACGAGCGTAGGAGGGGGGCCCTCGATTGTGGGGGCCCGGGGCGGCCGCCCCTGCCCCTCCCCAGGGCCAGCCCTGCTCGAAGTCGATGCACTTTTCACCGAGCCGGCCACGACATGCGCCCGGTTATGCGCCATAGAAGTGGCCAAGCTTGGCCCAAGGGTGCAGACGACGTGGGTGGAGCTCATCCGCCTATGTTCAGCCACCATTCCAGTCTACTCCATGTCAGTGGGAGGAAAAGAAGTTCTCATAAAATCAGTGGCACAGGCAATTCCAGTCTACTCCATGTCATGTTTCAGACTCCCTCGCGGTCTTTGTGAACATATAAACTCGTTGATTAGAAAGTTCTGGTGGGGCAGCAAGGAGGAAAAACGGAAGCCTAGCTGGGTCTCTTGGAGCACGATGACACAACCAAAATATTGTGGGGGTTTGGGTTTCTGAGATATTGAACTCTTCAATCTTGCTCTCCTTGCAAGACAGGCATGGCGAATCCTAATGGACCCAGAGTCACTTAGTGCTCGCACACTAAAGGCCAAGTACTACCCTTCGGGCCACTAACATTGAGGCACATAGCCTCACTAAGCATGCTTTCAGTTTGGATTATGGGCACCATGTGTGGCTGTTAAACCCTCCAAACATCTCTTCTATCCCCATGAACTTGATTGAGCAATAAATGAAGCGTGTTTAGACTCAAAAAAAAAAAACCCGCCAAGGGCCAGCTCGAACCACACTACTCCGACATCCTTACCGCCTTGGCAACCCACTCAACCACTTCCCTTACTATGACAACTGCATCAACCTGAGCGAGATTGAGTACGACCTTTCTTGTCGGTCACGTGGCAGCGCCGGACCCTGTGGCGTTCATCGGGTCGGGCTCGTTATTGTTCGGCTCGCTCTTCCTTGCAACGTACCACCCGTTGGACACCTGGTTCGACAATTACGACCGATGTTGTGTGGCCAATGAGAGGGCGAGGAAGTTAGTTGCCGCGACGGATGAGGAAATGAGTACTTGTACTGATTGCAGAGGAGGGGCGGGAATGAGAGATCGGATCACCTGCGGCACTATGAACATAGTGACCAAGTACATAATGATCCATAGATCGGGCCAATTCTTAACAAGGATTGTGTCCATCTGGGATCAGCCAAAACTAATTAATGTCTATTCCCACTTTGGGCATTTCTTAACCTCTATCTTCCTTGATGAAATATCCAATAAAATTGAGGCATGTACGTTACCTATCGTAATAGGAGGAGACTTCAATCTTTTTGCGCACTCCCTCTGATAAGGATAACTGTAATTTCTCTTGGCCCCTTGCTAATGCATTTAACGGTTTCATTGATAGCTGTGCTTTGCACGAGTTACCTCGGGTGGGTGCACGTTTTACCTGGACTAATCATCAGACTAATCCGGTCCGGTCGGTGCTGGATCGGAACTGTATATTCTCGAACTGGGACTCCTTATTCCCACGTGCTTTCTGAAAGCTAAAGTGGTTGTGGGTCCGGATCATGCCCTCCTCATCTTGGACGCTGGCCTTGACCACTCTATGGTTTCCTCTCACTTCCAATTCGATGCCTCTTGGCTTTTAGTTGAAGGTTTCACAGATATGCTGGCTATCAAGATATCTGGTTTGCTCGCGTCTTCTCACTGGTCCTTTGGTCCCATGGATGATTGGCACAAATGCTCCTACGAGACCCGCAAGTTTCTTCGGGGTTGGTCATGTAACAGAGCCGCGGAGGACCGCCGGGAGAAAACATCCTTAGAGGCCCAGATTGCTGGTCTGGACCTCGTGGCTGACAGGACTGGCCTCTCGGAGGTGAGTGGTCAGTCTGCTACAACCTTGAAGCCGCCCTGATGCAGTTGCACTAGCAGGGGGAGATCTATTGGCGTCAGCGTGGCACCCTAAACTGGACTCTTAAAGGCGACTCGCCTACTGCTTACTTCTTTGCCATCGCCAATGGTAGAAGAAGAAGATGTTTTATTGATAGCCTCATAATTAACGGATTTGGACCTCGGATCAATCTCTTATCTTATCTCACGTAGTGGATTTCTTTTCTTCCCTTTTGGGTGCTAAGCAGGAGTCTGGTCTTACTATCTACCCCTCCCTGTGGGATAACCAAAGTATGATCTCGAACGCCGAAAATGAGGCCTTAATGCTACCTTTGTCTAATGACGAGATTTGGGATGTTATTAACTCGGCTAACCCTAATGCAACCTCTGGCCCTGATGGGCACTCCATCCCCTTCTTCAAAAAGTTTTGGCCCTAGCTGCGCTTGCTGGTGTGTCAAATCATTCAAGGTTTTTGACTGGGGACAGTGCATACCTCTCGCCTTAATTATGCTATCATTACCCTTATTCCTAAAGTTAAAGGAGCCGAGCTGATTTCCCAGTTTAGACCGACTGCTCTTATTAACAATTATGCTTTGCCACTCGCCTTTCTCCCATAGCCCACAGAACTATTAGTCATTTCCAGTCGGCATTTATCAAAGGTCGTTTTATCCTAGATGGGACCCTTTGCCTGCACGAGATCGTTCATGACCTTAGAATTCGTAAGTCTAAAGCTGTGATTTTAAAGCTGGACTTCGAAAAAGCATATGATTCGGTCAGTGGCCTTTCTTGAGAAAGGTCCTCCTGGCCAAAGGCTTTGATGGGGCTTGTGTTCATAGGATAATGCAGTTGGTCTCGGGGGGCCACACTGCGTTCTATGTTAATGGTCAGTTAGTAATTACTTTGCCAACGGTAGGGGCCTGCGGCAAGGTGATCCCGCTTCTCCTATCTTGTTCAATTTTGTTGCGGATGCTCTGTCTCGTATTCTCTCCAGAGCTGCTGCCCATGGTCATATATCTCCTGTTATTTCCCACCTCATTCTGGAAGGGGTTACGCATCTTCAGTATGCGGAAGACCCTATCATTATGGTAGAATTAAATGACTCTTGCATTGCCCACCTCAAGTTCATACTTCTCTATTTTGAAAGCTCCACCTTTAGTCCCGGTTGGTAACACCAACCGGGACTAAAGGAAATTTTATGATTTTTTTTTGAATTTTTTTTTTGAATTTTTTTTATTTCAAATTTCTGAATTATTTGAACCTCTAATCTCTAATCAGTACCCCTCATCACTGCTTAATTTATCCTTTAATCTCCCTCATCATTCCAAATCATCTAACTTCCCGAACGGTCACCCATCCTCCCACTCCCCCAGCCTGAGCACGCTTAACTTCCGGGTTCTATTCTCCCTCGTTTCCAAGTGTGCACTTGTCGTTTTCCTGACAATAGTAGGATGTCAATCCTATTAACCCTCAGGAATTTTGCTTCAGCATGAAGTGACACATTTCACTGTTTGAGTTTGAAACTATTGTTTTAAAAAACAATAATTATTTAGAAAACAATAGTTATTTTGAATAATTAGTTTGACCACAGTTTGACTAGATTTGACCAAAATTCAAAATAACTGAAATAATTATTTAGTAACACTAATATTCTAGAATAATTAGTTTGACCATTGTTTGACCACAGTTTGACCAGATTTGACCAAAAATCAAAATAACTGAAATAATTATTTAGTAACACTAATATTCTAGAATAATTAGTTTGACCATTGTTTGACCACAGTTTGACCAGATTTGACCAAAAATCAAAATAACTGAAATAATTATTTAGTAACACTAATATTCTAGAATAATTAGTTTGACCATTGTTTGACCACAGTTTGAATTTTTTTCGATTTTTTCCACTCTAGATCTTAAAAGCCCCGTAACTTTTTTCTGTTAGGTTTTTGAGGATTTTGGAAATGTTTAACGGGGTTCCCTCAATTAAATTTGGAAGTAACTTTTCGAGTAGATGATTTTTCATATAAAAAACTTTTTCATCCGAGTTAGTATGCAAAAGTTATGCCCATTTTTACAAATTCTCGAAAGATTTTGCAAATAAAGTCGAAATTCACATTTGCAAATTTTCCCAACAACTAGACCACATATCACATGGGAAACTTATTTTCTTTTATTTTTTTGACATTTC
Organism: Aegilops sharonensis; assembly: GCA_904067115.1. Taxonomy (NCBI): domain Eukaryota; kingdom Viridiplantae; phylum Streptophyta; class Magnoliopsida; order Poales; family Poaceae; genus Aegilops; species Aegilops sharonensis. Next base: position 18,573,802 of record LR880967.1, read on the forward strand.
CATCATTTTCTTTTATTTTTTTTAAAACTGAAAAGGCGATCCACCGGGGCGAGGGGGTAGAGTTTGAAAATGGGACCTTTAGTCCCGGTTCGTTGCACGAACCGGGACTAAAGGTCTCAACCAGCACCGGTTCGTGTCTCAAACCGGGACTAAAGGTCTAATCTTTAGTCCCGGTTTGAGGCACGAACCGGGACTAAAGGGCATCGCACCCTTTAGTCCCGGTTTGAGGCATAAACCGGGACTAAAGGGCACAGGTGAACCGGGACTAATGTGGATATTGGCCCGGAACCATAGCCTTGTTTTCTACTAGTACCTCTTCGGGCCTTAAAATTAATTTTTCTAAGAGCGAGGTCATAGTCACCGGCGTTGACAATACAGAGGCCTTACAGGTGGCTCATCTTCTCAATTGTAATCTGGGATCCTTCCCCTTCAAATAGGGCCTCCTGATTTCTCCGGACATGCTTTATGCTAAAGAGTTTGCCCCTGCAGTCGCTAAGGTTGGCAATAGGGTGCTCCCTTGGAGAGGCAGATACAACACAAGTGTTGGGGAAGTGGCGCTATGCTTGTCTTCCTTATCAATGTTTTTCATGGGCTTTTACCTACTCCCTGCTGGCACGCACGCTGGTTTCGATAAGCATCGGGGTGCTTTTTTCTGGAATGCGGCAGACAATAGACGCAATTACAGACTAGTCAGGTGGAAACTTATGTGTAAACCCAAAAACCTCCGAGGATTGGGCATCATCAACACTGCTATTATGAATAAATACCTCTTGATCAAATGGTGGTGGTAAATTATGACCACGGGAGCTGATTCTTTGCGGTTTTCTATCCTTAAAGCAAAATATTTCCCTCTTTCTAGCCCCATGTTCGCTTCTGCTCGCCGAGGATCGCAATTTTGGAAAGATCTTATTAAAGTTCGGCCTTTGTTTTTGGCTCATGTTAAGTTTATAGTTGGGGATGGGGCTTCCGATCATTTTTGGCTTGATTGGTGGTGTGCAGATTCACCTCTCTCTGTGAGTTTCCCTACGCATTTTTCCTACTGCCCTAACCTGAATATCTCCATCGCGGAGCTCTCGGCGAATAACTGGGACTTAGGCTTCCGGCGCTCCTTATCTCCTGTAGAGTTAGAAGAGTGGCAACGGCTTACTGCCTTCTTCCCTACGCTCTCGGAGACCGCGGACACGGTGGTCTGGCCTCACAGTTCTTCTGGGCGCTTTTTGGTCAAGTCTTTATATTCCAAGCTAATTGGTGGTTTCCCCCACTAACAGATTTACCCATGTGTGGAGTGCTCGTATCACCCCTAAAGTTAAGATCTTTCTTTGACAAGCTTTCAAAGGCCGTCTCCCCGCGGCTGATCAAATTCATAAGAGGAATGGCCCGGGCTCGGAGTTCTGCGCTCTATGTGGAGCCCTGGAGGAGATGAATCATATATTTTTTCACTGTGTTTTGGCCAAGTTGGTCTGGAGCTGCGTCAGAACATGGCTCTAGGTCTCCTGGGATCCATCTTCATTCTCAGAGCTTCGGGCCCTTGCTAATCTTTGGTGGGAGTTACAAAGAGAGTCTTTTGGGTAGGACTTGGGGCGATCTGTTGGGCCTTGTGGACTACTAGAAACAAGTTTACTATCGAACATGTTTTTCGTGCTAAACATGCTGATTGCTTATTTAAACTGCAGCAGTCGATATTATTGACTAAGCCGAAGGACCGGGATGCTCTTGATCTTCTGATATCTAAAATGCGGGCCTCGGCGTCTTCCTTATCCAGACAGGAGCATGTTGCGTAGTTGCTTTTGCGATCTCTTTGACTGGTTCCTGGCTAAGTCGTTGTCTTTCTCTCCGGCTTGCGTCCGGTGTTGGTGGCCTGGGTGCCCTGTAACTCTTACTCTAAAACTTCGGTTGGGTCCTTGTCTGGGACACCGTTGTATTCGTTGGTCTGGTTGGTTCGGAACACTGCATGGTGGCTTTATTTTAAAGTCGGGTGCATGCCTTTTCTCTAAAAAAATCCCACTTTGGGGAGCGGCGTCCTTTCATGGCCACTTTGTTGGAGCCTGGGCACACCGCAAGCACAATTACCTCATGCTAGTGTACTGAGAATCGTAGATATTGGGTATATGGATTGCGCCATGTAATGTAACCATTAATGTTTTACAGATTATTTGAAAAAAAAATTATAGATCATGGTAAACAATAACGGGATTCAAAAATGAAATTGTGGGATAGCATTTTTACAGTGAATTTTAAGTGGCAGAAAGTTTCTGGGAATATAATTCAGTAAACGGTCCCTACTCAGCCCAGGCCAGGGGCGCAAGTCGTGTCTTGCTACAGCCCAAACTTGAGGTGCGGGCTGGATTCTCGGCCTGTGGAGGCCCAGGCATCGTGAGGGCAATTTCTTGCTGGATGAACTGGCCCAATTAAGACAGTGCATCGTCTTCAGAAAGGCAACAATTGCCCAGGAATGAGGCGCCGCTGCTGGTCGCCGGAGCTCTCCAGCACATGGCGGCACTGAGCCCGAGCACGTGCCATAGGTGAAGGCATGTTAAACTCGTTCATGGGCTTATGGAAGCTAACCATATGTAGTGCAAGAACAAGCCGATATTTATCATATGAATAAATGGAAAGAAAAATCATACTTTCATAGCATGATTAGCTATTTTCATTCTGAAGTAATAATAAAACAAAAATACCTAACTAGTTGAGAATAAAGTCCCAACTAATCTGGCTAGTAAACGTCAAGTTGCTATTGCATCATTACCACAACAAGAGAGGTTAGTAAAATATAATGATATTTTTCTTTTCAAACTTTGACGGGGAGAGAAAGAATATTTTTAAGTATATATGAGGTCAGAGGGAATACAAATGAGAGACAGATGGTGGACATATATATGCATGACCGCATTTAAATTAGCATATGCGTGACTACACTCAAATTAGCAAATAAATATTGGACGCATAGTATCTGCTCCCGAGCTCAAATGCTCTATGATGAATAGTAATATCATAAAAAATAGAACACAAATTCTGAAACATTTTGTGGTAAACTTTCACAAATGTTTTCTGCGCTTGCAAAAATTTACAAAAAAATAACATTCATGGAAGTCGTGGCAAAGAAACAAAATTGGTGCTTCAAAAATACTATTTTTGAAAGCATTTTGAAGTGCTGATTTTTTTTCATAACTTCCACGAATGTCATTTCAAGCTAAAATTTGTCAAATTTTGCCACAAACAGACTTCATATTTTTTTGATTTTTTTTTGGATTTTACTGTTCATCCCAAGCTCACTTGAGCTCACTAAGCTCGGGAGCAGAAGAAGACTTTTGATCAATGTTAGCCTATCCTTAATCTATAGCTGAATAAATTAAGCACCTAATCAACCTAAATCTAACCCAAATGGTAACAATTGCAATCAGTTAATTCTACTAACCATAGCAAAATTAGCATAAATAAACATGGGAAAATCTAGAGAAAAAAACGGATGCCTCAAAAATACTATTTTTGAAAGCATTTTGAAGTGCTGATTTTTTTCCATAACATCCACGGATGTCATTTCAAGCAAATTTGTCAAGCACACCAAACATTTGTCAATGTTTGCCACAAAATAACTTCATATTTTTTTGATTTGATTTTTGATTTTACTGTTCATATGGAGCTCATTTGAGCTCGGGAGCAGAAGAGGACTTTCGATATATATATATATATATTTTTTTTAAGGAAGACTTTCGATATATATTAGCCTATCCTTAATCTACAGCTAAATAAATTAAGCACCTAATCAGCCTAAATCTAAACCAAAACGTAACCATTGCAAGCAGTTAATTCTACTAACGATAGGAAAATTAACATAAAAGAACACAGGAAAATCTAGAGAAAAAGAAACAGAAAATCATTGATACGAAGGTCGATACCATGCGACAATATACCTTGCTATGGAGTGCAGCGGCCGCACAACTTCTCTTTTGCACGGCTACCATACCCCTGCCGAGCGTCCTAGGGCATCGGCTAGGAGGAAGACGACAAGGTCGGGTCCTCCCACCAAGCAGCCTCGTCCATGACGAGGAAGCCACCTTGTTGATGGTTGGTTCCGTGGAGGGTGGTCGGCAAGGTGATCGGTGTTTTCTTCTTTGCTTGGTATGTCTATTGTGAGCCGGGTCGCACGGGCTATGTGCCAAATATTGCCTTCCTTGATGGTAGGTTTATCCGCCAATTATCAGAGCACTTCTTTATTTCTAAGTCAATGGACTATGTATGGTGTTTGGTCTCCGTTTTGGAAAAAAGAAGTACAAGCAGCTGTTCAGCCCCAACAACCAACAATGATTGACCGAATCAAATAAGTGGTGATGCACTGATGCTCCAGCATCTAGCTAGTATATATCCATACCACCTCCTCCTCTCTCCTTCCTCTCCATTTCCACTGTGGTGCCGATCTCACCCACCCCCTGCAGCCTCAAGCTCGTCGACCGTAGCAGCGGCGGCCTCATGGCTCATCATGCGACGGACGTCCATCAGTGGTGATGCCTCCTTCTCCCCTAGCTAATTACTGTGCTTTGTGCCTCCCATCGTGCTTGGTCGCCATGGCCCGGTGGAGCACATCGATCAGATGAGGGAAATCTCACACTGTATCGCCTGAGAGAACTACTTGTGGCTGCTTGCATCTTTACGTACTTGTTGTTTTGTAGGCTCTCCGCCACGGGTGCGGTCCTCGAAGAAGACACTTCGCTATGGCTGTCGCCGGGAGATGACCCGGCTGATGGTGGATTGCTCGTGGGTTCAAATGGAGACACGTATTATATGCCACCTGGTAATCATATTCCTCATCTCTCATCTTGCTTTATACTATATCACCTTCGTGTTTGCATCATCTAAATTCTAGATTGGGCAGTGTACGCTGCTGCTGGTAGTAAAGAGAAAGGAAAGAAAAAGGAAATTGTTGTGATGTTGACTGTATTCTGAACGATCTCGTGACTATGTTTTGGTGGAAATCCTTGAGCATTGAGAGAGATTCTTCTGTTTAAAATTATAGCTTGCTACTATCATTATTAACCAATGGTTATTGTGTTTGGACAGACACGGCACGGAAGTTGGATGACACTGTCAAGGAGGAAAATCTTTCTGGACAAACTCTAGGGGAGAAACTTTGGAGTTTTCTTATGTGGTGGCGTCAAGAAAATCCGGTTGATGATGCTCCTGTGTCACCTGGACAATAGTGTGGTATAAATTATTTGTGTGATGTGCAGCTTAAATAAAAAGAGTTCTTTTACTATAATAAAGCCCTTTTCAGTATGAGGTATTTGTTATATAGTTTTGCAAGTTGTTTGCTAAAGTCATTCGACTATTTGGTCAGGATATGATGTTGCATTGTCTGTTCTCACTTCTCAGTCTTTGGTCACTTCTCAGTCCTGCTGTAGTAGGAAAAATTAGTTGCATCGTATGGAAAAGCAGAGATAAATTGCAGGAGCCCAATAATATGTAGATGCTGGTGACCTTGTTCATGTTTTGTCATTCCTCAAAATGTAACCAGTTATCTGGATACCAAAGAACTGGTTTGTAGACCTAGTGACGAGGACTTGGTGGTGTGCCCTTGCTGACCTGGGTTTAAATCTTGTGGGATCGAATTATGTTAGGCCAACTCTAGCCGATCCCCTAAAAATGGAGGAGCAAAACGTTGGAGTAAACTTAGTGAAGTATTTTTACTCCACTAAGTTTTGGCCGGACCTAGTCCAACTCTTAAATTCAACGGAGTAAAAAGAAAATTTTCATAAGCTCAACATAGATTCGATTTAAACAACCAAAATTCTACACAATGTATATGAGCATCAGCCAAAACATAGTCGAGTTTAAACCTAAACATGAACTTGAACTTAAAACTAAACATAATTTACATTATAAACCACCAAAGCATAGTCAAACTGAAACCTTAATCATCGGACTTATAGAGGGAAATTCAGTCTGCCCACTAAATCCCACCGCCCGTGGGGTCTGGCTCTGTGCCGTCGTCGCCGCAGTCAGGGAAGATCCTCTCCCATTCTTCCACGTCGAAGTCGTCGTCGCGCCGCTATCTTTTTCGTCGTCCGAGAGGACAATGACCTTCCCGTCGGCCGCGCGCTCCGCCTACGCGAAGATCTTGCGTTCCGCCTCCACCAGCTCAGATTATTGGCGGCGGAGGTTCGCCATGTACTCCTCGGCAGTGGCCTCCGCCGAGATGCCCTCCCTCGTCTCCCAATCCTCCCTAGCCACCGCCGCACTCACCACCCCCCGTGGCGGCGGGTCGAGCTCGACGGGCGCCAACCCCCACGGGAAGCTGAGGGGAATTCATAGATTGGTAGAGCCAATTAATGCATGTGTCTGACATTATTGGACAAGAGGGGAGCCAGTACACGGTCTTGGTACCAAAGAACGTAAGAAAGAGCCCTCTAAAAGCACGGAGATCTTTTACAGTACCCCGAAACTAATATGGGCCGTCTATTTCTCCTGATCCAATGGTGATCGTGATTTGGTACTCCACCACTAGTCACATGGAGTACTAAATTAAAAAGTCACGGAGTACCTTGATCCAAGGAGCAAAACTGTAATCATAACAAACCTTTTTTGCGTCTTTTTTCTCCCACCGGTAACCTCCAAGTATTCAGCATCTAAACAAGTCATTCATTTTTACCAAACCCTATTTTATTCATGGCGGCCGGAGCTTGGATTGCTGGCCACCACCACGGCACCACCACCATGGGATTGGAGCGACTTGCATGCCGTCCCAAGGCAGCTTCTGCATGTTCCTAGCGGGCGAGGAGCCGGGGATGAGCCTCAAAAAGACCCACGCCGTTCAGGTCCCCATGGGAGAAATTTAAGTTGGATGTATGAACGAATTAGTAGAAAAATGTCTAGCCTGCTATTTCATCACAGCCATACTCGTTCTACAAATTATTCTAGTTCATCTATACATGAATTAACAACTTCAGTAGTATTCAATCAATTGAGGACGAATCTGCTGCCCCTGGTTTCATCAGTACTCCTAGTTTTCCTGATCCAGATGTCAGCGCGTGAGAAATCAATCTCAAGCAAGCGACACGAAGACAAATCAATCGGCGCGCCCGGGGCAACACGATATGCCATACGAGCTGCGGAGTTGAGCGATCGGTGCTGGAGGGCAGAGCAACGTGCGGCGGAGAAGTGTATTCGGCTGAAGGCGGCACCGGCACTCTTCCGGGATTTTCTTCTTCTGGTAGCTGAATGATCGGGACGGTAGCCACCAGAGGTTGAAAAAACAAAACAAATTACCCTTGGAGAAATGACTAAACAGCCCTCGACCATGGCCGGCCAGATATGCTTTGGTACTCCGGTATATGGTTTTGGAGTACCAGGGTACTGTAAAAGAAGCCAAAAGCACGATGGAAGGCAGCTCAAATGGAGACGTGAGTCAAAGGGACCACACACCGCACAGAGGGTGAGGAGGTCAATTATGATACTTTGATATGCTAATGAGTAATGCCACGACGGCGACGGCGACGGCACAGTGAGGCCTCATGGTCGACCGCGGCTATGATGCCCGAGAAGCCGTTTGCGCTTCTATCGGATGGTATGACTCAAACGGGGTTTCCGCCCAGTCTATTCAAACTCAGTTCTTCGTTTCGTTACCTGTCACCCGATAATCTAGTACAACAAGAAAAGAGACGATGGCCGAATTCTGCAGTACGGGTGGTGCTCAAGCTGAAAGACTTTTCCGTAGTACTACACTTTTTTCAATGAGATTCGTGTGGCACTTTAGCTGGTCACCTCGCTCGTCCGCCTCATCGATCCACGAAGGACAAAGATGGCAACGACCATCGAAGATGGAGCTCCGCATCTACGAGATGTCGCCGCCGTCTACGTCTAGCTTGCAGCCTCGGCACCCTGCCTTCGCTTGGGGAGGTTGACAATGACTCTATCTTCATCAAGGGAGGAACGGGCACATGTTGTCAAAAACTCTACTAATGAGTTCTTAAATTAGGTAAATGGCGTTGGCTTTATCTCAGTCAACTGAGATTAACCAAGTGACCTAACATCTAAGATAAAAAAGAAAAAAAATCATGGAACTCAACCTAAGATCTGACGAATATAGCATTGACTGAGACATAATCAAGTCTCGGTCGACTGAGATTTAGCAAGACCGTTAAGCAAAAGGTGTGGCTCAAACAGAAACGGACCCGATACATGTACATGATACACCACCCTAACATAGTTGTTCCGAGACATTCCAAGACTTCGAGATGCGTGTGAAGGACTAATGCGAGTCCAAACATTTGTAGGTTCATATTTTAGGATGTCGCTAAAAAATTAACGTCAGATTTTTAAGCATGGCAAATCAAATGGTTTTTAATGGCAAACTATGTTGCTACGGTATAGCAATTCTCTTCAGCGAGCATTTGCCAAGCTCACGGAATAGAATTCCCATGTCGTGACAATGTAATTTGTTATAAAAGACTTTTTATTTGCCATGCTTAAAAATTTGATGTGAGATTTTTAACATTCCTGTATCACTTTGGTGTTTGAATCTGAGGGGCACATGGTACTCTCTAGTTTTTTACACAGCACACATACACATCGTGTCTGTTCATCTTGATAGAATAATGTACGACACAAAATTGAGTGCCACAAAAAAACTAACATTTATAGCGTACACAGAAATTTATATGGAGAAAAAGTAGTCTAGAAACTCGTAACATTGATTTGTGCCACTCCAAAATCAGTTTTTTTTTAAACTACAACATGATGAACAAACACTAAAATTGGGAAAATACACTTGCTTTAGCAGTCAGGCAAGCAGGCAGCAGCAGCATCAACATTCATAAAATAAGTCTTTCTTCTACCCCACTTTAGATCTGAAAGTCAAGTACGCAGGCAGGCGGTCTCGAAACAGGCTTTCGCCCTGCCTTACATATAAAGCAACACCCAAAAAAGTAAATGGCCGAGCGATAAAAGATGGTGAGGTAGCCCTTTTACAAAATCGATCCTGAGGTAGCACCGGGAGAACTAAACACACCCCACGCTACGACGCAGCACACCTAAGTACGCAGGTGGGAACGTGCCCCTCATCCTCCGCTGCACTCGTTGCGCCTCCATGCTGAAAGAAGATGCTCTCGTAGCTCATTGGAGGAGGAGAAGGCTGGACTACATGCTGGACAACGGAATCTCCTGCAAGAAAGGAACTCAAAACATCCTTGGGCGGCGCTAGCCTATTTTGGAAGCATCCCAGATCCAAATTAGTTTTTTTTTAAGGAAGATCCAGATCTAGATTAGTGGTTTTGCAACCTCGACATATATCCTATTTCAAATCCATGGTGCAAGCCATGATGCGGAGAATCACTTACCCAACAATTCCATCTTCAAAAATGAAATCCAGATCCTCCATCAGCGGTTCTCCCAGGCGTCAATGTGTCACCATTTTATCGTCACTCGCCGGCGTCGCGCTCAGCAACCACACCGCACAAAGAGTGGAACAAACTCTTTTTTTTTCTTTTTCTGCGGGGGAAAACAAACTCTACCCTAGCATTAATTTTTGGTACTACCAACACACACAAACACCCATCCACCCCCCAACTTTGAATTTTCCGTGTACACACCTCGTATAATGTTCTAGGCTCACCTAGCAACAACCAATGAACGGGATAACGGGCTACCTGTAAGCTGTAGGCCTAGCGCTAAAACGCCGCTCTAGTTGGATCCTCCTAAATTCTTATCATGATTAATTATAGTAAATACTAGAAACCAATCAAAGACTAGGTTGAGAATCTCGCCGCCTACCATTTAGGCACCACCACACCACCTTCGATCCCTGTCACCGGATGAGTAGGGGGGCAATGGATGAAGGATCTACCATGGCAAACACCTAGTCACTTCCTATATGTGCATGCTGACCGCTAGGTCGAGAGCCCAACTACAACCGAGCCCAGTCCCCGATCACTCGACTCCTCACTGCACCATCGGCTTACCCCCACCAGGTCGGAGAGGAGCATCACCACCAATTCGACCTGTGCCAGGGCCACCTATTTGGAAATCACTACCGTCCAATATGAGCCGCGACTATCAGGGTAGCCATCACACCATCGAAGAGAACCAACCTCCGGCACCATTGCTAACCAAGCGAGCTTCGGTTGTCGACGTCCTCTAGTGACGGCTAATGGGGTGAGGGAGGAGGACCAGGACATGGGTGGCGGTGGCTAGGGTATTGCCCATGCCGCTCCCCTAAAGATGACACATCCAGTTACATGGTGGTAACATGTTTACATGCATGACATTAAGAATTATACTACATCATCTCTTTGGACAAGCGATGCTTGGTAGATGTATTCTGCCATAAGCCACACGACGGTGATTAGCTCGCCACCACTGTTGAGCTTCTGGGCATGGAACTCCCTGCTGCACCTGGTGCTGGCGTAGACGAGAATGTCCATCCACACGTCAAGGACAAGCCCCAAGGAGTCGATCATGCCATCCTTCTCCTTCTCCAGCAGCTCCTTGGCGAGTCGAGCCATGTGAGTGAGACGAGGAGAAAAGTGGTTGAACTCCTTGTCCCCATATTTATCGTACAAGTTGTTGGCGAGACCCTCCCTCTCCACAACCCTAGAAATGCTGGAGTGTGGGGCATCGCGTACACGGAAGAGATCCATGACAACGCGTGGACTGCTCGGGTACCTAGGATCAGCCGATTGCATGGCGACCAGCCTCTCGCAGGTCCGTTGGTACAACCTTTTTTGGGGCATGCCTGGCAGCATGTAGGGACATTCCACCAGGAGGAACATCATGTAGTCGGACATGACCCTAATGGCGTGCAGGTCAGGCGCAGCTTCCACAGACTTGGCTCTCTCGCTCTTGGTGAGGAAGACCTCGGTGGCAATGTGCCAGATGATGATGCCCTCTTGGAACTCGACGCCGAGGGACTCCTTGAGGACGCCTCGTTGGTAAATCCCGCGGCGTTCCAGCGGGTCCTGACCCCACTTCTTCCTCAGCATGCCAGTGTTGAACTTCCCCTTGCTGTACAGCCGGCTCATGTACACCGCTATATGACGCCTGATCGGATCGGTTATCTTGGCGGTCCCTGAGTAGTGCTTCCTGTTCCACCACTTGTTGAGTCCCAGAGCCCTAGCCAGCCTACCCAGCAGAGGGCTGGTGAGCGGTGTGTCAGCGGGGCGTGTGCAGAAGTGCAACAAGTTGTACTGCCCGATGGAGTTTGACCACCTTCTTGACTTGTACCAACTGTCACCGCCAGCCCCTCCCTTGACGAGACGGTGAAGCCACATGACGGCGCGCCGGAACCTGTCCCATCTCTCGTTGCACAGGGCTGTGTAGCGAAGCCATTGATAAGAAAATAGGCAGTTTTCCGATTAAAGTAATCCATGAATAAATCATGAGCATGACATGAACATCATTGATAACATACTGATTACGATCTAACAGAGCATGTACTACGCATATAGTAGAAACATCTACGCATATCGCCAGTACTGCTACAATAGAAAGAAACACGAGAGGGATAAGTGATGTATACCCTCCAATCGGCCATGCGGTGGTGGTGGCGGTGACAGCAGCCGCGGCATCCTCGGCGGCCTTCTTGTCGGCCTCGGCCTTCTCAGCGGCGGCACGGTCAGGGTCGGTCGACATGATGAAGATGAAGGTGATGCGGACGTAGATGAACAGAAGCGAGCAGTCGCGTAGTCGCTACCCAAAAACCTAATCGCCCCTCTCCCCGTACAGGATCCGGAGAGGCGTGGTTTCGGAGGCCTGCTCTCCCGTCAACCGTGTACGCGGTGAACGGGACGGAGTCGCCGGCGGCAGCAGCAGCAGAGGAACAATGCGGGCGTGGAGGCGGAGATGCGTTCTGTTTTCGTGGCGGCTAGGGTTGGCAGCGCCCCACATATATAGGCGCGGCCGCGCGTGGAGAGACGTGGGCTGAACCCACGTCCAAGTCGGTAGCCCACGATCCGACGTCTCAGATCGTGGCCCCACCTGTCAAAGACTCTCCGTTCCTGACCGGCAAAAAGAAGCGCATAGGAGTGAGCTCGGCTCGGCTCAATCCCGCAACCCGCGGCGCGGCGCGTCGTGACGAGGCGTGGCGTGGCGTGGCGTGGCGAGGCGAGCGGAGGAGGAGGAGTGCGCGAGGGCCTCATCTCTTCTCAAGCTCCAATAGCATGAGGGAGAGAGTCCCTTATAAACCACTCCAACTCTCCTTCCACTTCCAAGGTGGGACTAAACTTCCCACCACCTTGTCATGCCACCTACATGGGCCCTTAGAGATTAAATCTGAAATTGTCATATGGGCTCTAGGCCCATCTCATATTTCAACAATCCCCCACCAGATCTCA
>LR880967.1:18599433-18611966 GCA_904067115.1 Aegilops sharonensis
GCGACCCAGAACACGTTCATGGCCGTGAGCCATAAGGTGGTTTTAGTCTGCCAACGCTTAAAGTACGTCCCCGTAAACGGTGACGGTTTCAGTGCAGCAGCAAAACCAGAATTCGAAAAACTCCTACACACATTAGGTTTTTGGATTGATAAGAAAATAGGCAGTTTTCCGATTAAAGTAATCCATGAATAAATCATGAGCATGACATGAACATCATTGATAACATACTGATTACGATCTAACAGAGCATGTACTACGCATATAGTAGAAACATCTACGCATATCGCCAGTACTGCTACAATAGAAAGAAACACGAGAGGGATAAGTGATGTATACCCTCCAATCGGCCATGCGGTGGTGGTGGCGGTGACAGCAGCCGCGGCATCCTCGGCGGCCTTCACGGTCAGGGTCGGTCGACATGAAGGCTTTGCATCTGTATTTGGACAGAAGCGAGCAGTCGCGTAGTCGCTACCCAAAAACCTAATCGCCCCTCTCCCCGTACAGGATCCGGAGAGGCGTGGTTTCGGAGGCCTGCTCTCCCGTCAACCGTGTACGCGGTGAACGGGACGGAGTCGCCGGCGGCAGCAGCAGCAGAGGAACAATGCGGGCGTGGAGGCGGAGATGCGTTCTGTTTTCGTGGCGGCTAGGGTTGGCAGCGCCCCACATTTATAGGCGCGGCCGCGCGTGGAGAGACGTGGGCTGAACCCACGTCCAAGTCGGTAGCGAAGCGCATAGGAGTGAGCTCGGCTCGGCTCAATCCCGCAACCCGCGGCGCGGCGCGGCGCGGCGCGTCGTGACGAGGCGAGCGGAGGAGGAGGAGTGCGCGAGGGCCTCATCTCTTCTCAAGCTCCAATAGCATGAGGGAGAGAGTCCCTTATAAACCACTCCAACTCTCCTTCCACTTCCAAGGTGGGACTAAACTTCCCACCACCTTGTCATGCCACCTACATGGGCCCTTAGAGATTAAATCTGAAATTGTCATATGGACTCTAGGCCCATCTCATATTTCAACAGCCATCGCCATCTAGTGACGCTCAGGAACGCGAACGTCCAGGATGATGCCAACGCATTCAGGAGCGACGTCGTCTCCATGAGCACGGCGCCACCCAGCAAGACGTATGTGATGGCGACGTCGGTTGTGCTGTGACCGTCCTTGGAGGTGAACTGGAATAGCAGCAGCGAGGTGGTGACGGTGAGGGGCGAGACGACGCGGACCAGGTAGCCGGAGAAGGTGTGGACCACGGCCGCCTTGGTGTAAAGCACGTCGTATATGAGGGAGAGCTCGATCTCTATCAGCGTCCACAGCTCGACGCCATGTAATAGCTTGCCGATGGACACGTCTAGTCCGTGTCCGTTCATGGAGTCCTCCTCGACCACCGAGCCGGAATCGACGATGGTGAACTTGGAGAGGTGGAACATCTTGTGAGCTCGTCGCAGGTGGAACTCCCCGTCCGTGGCTTTGTCCTGAGGGTGGAAATGGTTGTGGAAGGCCGGCGGTTGCGTCTCGATGGAGGCGCCGATGCTCTCCAGGGTGCTGCACTTGAGCGCCCACGTCCTCTCCCCGTACTTGACAACGCCGACGATGAACATCAAATACGAGGCGATCCGGAGCAGCCTCCCGTCCTGGCCGCCGCCGGCGAAGGCGATGTGCTTGTAGAGGACGTAGGCCGCTCCTAGGACCTGCACGACGAGGATCTGGAGGTGACGGAGCCAGAGCTGGTTGTCCTGGAACGCGTAGGCGGTGATGTTGTCCGGGCCGCCGAGGTGCAGCAGCAGGAAAGGCGCCCAGAACGCAACGAGCTGGTGCTCATGCACGGGCCCGGACCGCAAGGCGCTGTTGAACGACATGTGGCCTACGGTGTAGACGGCCGTGGAGTCGGCCATGATGTATGCTAGCCACAGGAGGAGCCTCGGCACGAGAGCCTCACGCCGTCGGACCCCGGCTAAGACAAAGAGGACGAGCTGGAGGCCTAAGCTGAGGAGGACCAGGATCTGCATCGACTTGTGGCTCCACAGCTCCAGCGGCCCTGCAGCCATAGTTACGAATTGCTCCTCTCCTCTTTGCACTCTATCCTCTGCACGATAAACTAAAGTCAGCTTTCGAAGTAGTACGATAAACACATGAATTTGAGGAGCAGGTAATTAAGCATATCATACTCGAACTACTACAGTTTAGCAAATTCTCGGTTATTTGAAAATTTTCCTCGACCTCAATCTCCTAAAATTCAAAACGTGATACTTCTCTATAACTGATGTGCGAGATCGGTCAGAATTCACAGCCCCCCAGAAGAAAAATATTACATTCACATACCGGCCGGCAGTGCGCAGGTCCGAAATCAGTCGATCTTCCCGCCGAGACGAGGAGCCGGCTGTCGGCCGGCAGCGAAACTGGAAATTGATGGCTTAAAGGCCAGGATGTGGATGGCACTACAATGTACAGACCGAAAAGGGGGCAAGCACAGTGGTCGATCGTGGTCTCCCTAGATCTGCTTCTTAACGAGACTACGAGAGGATAACGAAGCTTCGTGGTTTGAAGGTGTTGGCACTTGACAGTATATAGTACTAGGGTACATTACTATATTACTCGATGACAGTGGCATCTCCATGCTTAGATTAGATTAATAAGGACGCTCGTGGCCTCGTACCCACTAGGATGAAACGGGCAGGAAGTTGGTCGCAAAGCGCTGTCCACGAGCCTAGAACAGTGACCCATTAAGCTAACATTTGTGTAGGTGAAAGAGTGATAACATAGTTGCTCCAATTCAACTGCAGTCTCTTTATTAAAATCTTTGGAGTATCTTTTTAAGCCGAGATTGACGTCGTGAAGAAAGTTTATTCAAGAAATTTCTGTAATTCTTAGTCATATGAGTTATTTTGTATTTTTTTGGATTTTATGTCTAAATCAGTGTACCTGTAATTGTTATGAGTATGAATAAAGTTACAAGTGTTTCTAAAAAATAAGATGCTAACCTTTTCCCTTAGAAATACAGTATGTTCATATACATGCACGCACACTACCAGAAACGTGAATATTACTGTGGGCCGGACTATATTCCTGTCGGGCCCGCGATGGATCACAGGAATACAATGTATATTCCTGTGGGCTGGGTTAGAACTCACAGGATAAATATATTCCTGTCAGTCTATTCAACAACCGACAGGTGAAAGGCCATATTCCTGTGAGTTTTGGCCCACAGGGAACCAATGCCCAGCTAAAAGGGCCTTCCCGCGCCGAACACGCGCGCTTTGTTTTTCGCGTCCCGCCACCTGTGGGCTCAAAGAAAAGGCCCGTAGAAAAAGAAATAGATAGAAGCCCTCGATCCCCAAATCAGAAGCCCTAGCCCTCGTCTCCGCCACATCTCGCCGCCGCCAGACCAAACCTTGCCGCCGCCGCCGCCGCAGCAGCAGCAGCATCGGTCGCCGCCTTCGCCGTCCCACTCCACTGCTCCATTCTGGCAGGCGCATCCACCCTTGAGACTGCACATCCCCTCGTTTCTTGTACCTTATCTATCCTCTCACCGGTCAAGCGACCCACGCCTTGTCTTCCTTGGCGCTGACGGGCGGCCTCACCGCTATCTCGAGCGCGCCCTTCTCACGTCGTCACCACGGTCGGTAAGCAGCGAGGACAACGTTGGCTCCTCCCCTTCCCTCTCCCCTAGCAGATCCAGCACCATCCCCTCACAGATCCGCCTCACAGATCCTCCTCACCAAGAAGCCGGCGGCTACTTTATGTTGAGAGACGCATCCTGAACGATGAGAGACTAGGTGAGTGGTGGCTCCATGGACATGGAGTACTATGTATCGGGTGGACGAACTCTACATGGAGCTAACCAGTATAATTTTTTCTTAGATCCTACTGTCTTGCATCTTCATTCTTGCTTCTGTATGTCTCAAGGGCAATGTCGTGCTCTTTTTTATGCAATAACACGTTTGCATACAAGTAAACTTGATTTTTTATGACAGATCTTGACTTTTGTTCTGACCTTGTGTACATGAAGGCACATGGATCACCTAATTTGCACTCTGACGCAGAGCAACAAAATGTAATTGGAAGAAGGCTTAACTTCTATTATCAGGTAAATAATTATGCTTAAGCACAAACATATATATGCATGTATGTTTGGAATATCAATGTTGAAAATGTTGTGTAGTGTAAGCAGCTTATTTTATTACTAGTGAATTGGAGATGTTTCCTAGTGTAGTGATGGTATATGATGAATTGCCCAAGCCTCAAGCCAATGAAACATATTTGCCTTTTTATGTATGATAATTGAGTTAGAGAGAATATTCTAACAGGTAAGACCAGATACAGGTATATATATAAAGATGGTGTTTGTTGTCCTTTTATCTTAATGTGATATTCAGCAGCATAGCTCTTTGATTTTTTTAGGCAGTAATGATGCCCTTTATACTCTTTCATCTTATCATGCTGTTTGTATACCATTCTTTGTCCAGTATGACCAAGATCATCTTATCTGTGTTGAGCCCTTAGCTTTATTTTTGTTCAGTATGAATGTTACTGCATTTATGTTTCCTTCTTGATAATTTTATTCTGTAATTTTCTGTACATGCTGTTTGTCTATCATTATCTTAGGATTTAGGAAGCATTGAGCAAGTTGCACTGCAAGTATACTGAGCCTCATCAATGCAACAGAGACTGCAACAATAATTAAGTTAAGGTTGTCACTTGATGGCAAAAAGTTGCATCATATCCTTCCAAATGAAGGTACCATTCCCTACTCTAGGAAAATCAAATGATGCAATGATGCTTTGGTTTCTTACTACTATCTGTTGCAAAACCATATACTTTTGCTTGTGCCATTCTATCACGGACTCAACTTGGATGAAACTGCTTGCCATATTGTCACTTCACTGTTTTGTCAAATTGTTCTATGTCAGTACTAACATCCTCTTGAGATAGTATACTACTATTTCCTCAAAGGTACTTCCCTGATTTTCTTATTATACTACCTGTCTCAAAATGTGACAATGTCAAAAAACATCTTGCATTTTGAAACAGAGAGTACATTCTCATGGTTATGCATCATTGAGAAGTTGCACTTACTTTTGATATCATGGTTTGAGCTTAACTCAAAGAAGCCTCTAATAGTTGATAGTTCTGATAGATGAATGGATTTTGACAATTGTTGTGTTTGTATGAAATTTGTCAAAAGATTTTAGAAGAAACCACTCGGTTATGATGTCTATATAGCTGTCAATTTATTTAATTTTGCTGCGACAAAATGAAGTTGGCTACATATACTTATGAGAGGTGCAAGAGCTTCTAATCAAGGTATTTTTACTTTTGCTTTCACCATCATCCCCTAAGTTTTATCACGAATAATTGCCAGTTAAGTTTTCTCATGTATATTAAAAACATACCATGCTATGTCCAGTGTGCCCAAGATCATGAGATCAAAATTATTGAGCCAATATTTGCTATGTTGGTTTAGTCTGAACACAACCTCTTTCTATTTCTTTGGGGTCTTTTATTGTCTCACCATGATGTTCAGTTCCCATGTTACATTATCGAATAATTGCATAATGTTTTTTTAATTCTTATGGAGAGATGATGACTCTGCCCATTTTTCTTGAACATTTGAAATGGATAGGCTTAAGAGTATTGATATTGGTAGTGTGATTTCTTGCAAGAAGTCTGTAATGGCTCATTTGCTCAGGAAGTTAGCTGATAATTCTGTCAAGCTAATCCAGAAGCATGTGCTCAGGTTGTCATTTAGATGGATTTTGTCGGTTGCATGATTTGTATCAAATCTGAGATATGATGCTAGAACAAATTACTCCATTATTAGTCTATAAGCCGTAGAAGTGGGTAACTTTGCTATGACAAACAAGTTGGATATATATGCCAATGTTATTTCGAGAAACTGAGATACCAAATAGATTATGCTTATTATATCTTATAGATATTGTTCCTGTTTCTCCTTACCACTTTATAGCAAACTGTTGACACTTGCACATTTTTACAAGTTCAATTATATGTCCACTGCAGGGCAACCTTGAAGAGAAGCTTGCAACTTAAGCTGTCAACAAAAGATTATAGAAAATGAGGTCTCTTCTTGTGTATATTTAGTTGATGCACTTGTGTGTGTTTAGATGTTGCACCTTTGTTTTCGTTGATCTTCGATTCATGTATGTAAATTCTATGGAATTGTATCTGAAGACATATGAATTTGTATCTCTGGTTGATGGAAACAATTGATAGTTGATAGTGATGTTTCTATGTTCTGAATATTCCGAGTTATGGAATAGCTCTGTATAAAATCATCAATATTTTTTTTGTTCATTGGGTTTCTTTATTTCCTGACGGTAATGTATGACAGAGATAATACTATTTCCCTGGTTAGCCAAACCTGACACTATATAACCCTGTAGGGCCAAACCCGTCAGGGAAATGTGAAAACCCGACAGGAATATAGTCCCTGTCGGCCAACCGACAGGCATAGTCTATTTTCCCTGTCAAGCTATCCTTGACGGCTATCCCTGACGGGTGGCCGACAGGAAATACTTTTCCTGTCGGTACACCCTATTTTCCTGTCGATTTTGGGCTCACAGGAAAATTTCAGTTTCTGGTAGTGGCATATCCTATCTCTACGAGCACCTCTGAGAGACTGGGCCGGTAGATTTTGAGATTGATGAAGTCTACGGACACATTGTAGTTGATGGGCATGTTATACTGCAAAAAGAGGGTAGCCGGAAAGTCTAAAATAATTCCAAGGAAAATGTGACCACCTATGTCAAGTCTAGGACTTGAACCCATGAGAACAAATTCCATCTTGAGGAACCTAGCCATCCGAGCTACGCTCTGTTCGCAAATAATGCAATCACCGGGATGTGGATTGCACTACAAGAGTACAGACTGAGCAGGGGGCACTAGTAGAAAACAGGGTACTAGTCCCGGTTCCAGAGGGCCATTAGTCCCGGTTCTGGAACCGGGACAAATCAAACGGGACTAAAGCCCAAAACCTTTAGTCCCGGTTTGCTTACGAACCGGGACAGAAGGGGCTCCATGTGGCCGCTGCTGGGCGCCCAGGCAGGAGGACCTTTAGTCCCGGTTGGTAACACCAACCGGGACCAAAAGGCAGCCACGCGTCAGCAGCTCGCCTGCTCTTGGGTTTTTGTTTTTTAGGGCGGGGGGGGGGGGGGGGGGGGGGGTGGGGGTGTGTGGGGTGGGGGGGGGGGGGGAGGGGGGGGGGGGGGGGGGGGGGTGGGGGTGTGTGGGGTGGGGGGGGGGGGGGAGGGGGGGGGGGGGGGGGGGGGGTGGGGGTGTGTGGGGTGGGGGGGGGGGGGGAGGGGGGGGGGGGGGGGGGGGGGTGGGGGTGTGTGGGGTGGGGGGGGGGGGGGAGGGGGGGGGGGGGGGGGGGGGGTGGGGGTGTGTGGGGTGGGGGGGGGGGGGGAGGGGGGGGGGGGGGGGGGGGGGTGGGGGTGTGTGGGGTGGGGGGGGGGGGGGAGGGGGGGGGGGGGGGGGGGGGGTGGGGGTGTGTGGGGTGGGGGGGGGGGGGGAGGGGGGGGGGGGGGGGGGGGGGTGGGGGTGTGTGGGGTGGGGGGGGGGGGGGAGGGGGGGGGGGGGGGGGGGGGGTGGGGGTGTGTGGGGTGGGGGGGGGGGGGGAGGGGGGGGGGGGGGGGGGGGGGTGGGGGTGTGTGGGGTGGGGGGGGGGGGGGAGGGGGGGGGGGGGGGGGGGGGGTGGGGGGGAGGGGGGGGGGTTAGGGGTTTTGGTGGGTTAATTTAGGGGTTTCATATTGTGCTAGCTAGCATATAGAGAGAAGTGACCTCTCTTTCGCCGTGCTTGGTTGACGCTAGCTACTATACGTATAGAGAGAACTCGACACACTAGCTAGTTAGCAAATGAAGGAACCATTAATTACACAAGATCGTCATGAACATATATAGAGGAAAGTGACCTCACTTTCTCCGAGATTGGTCGAACAACAAGTTTTCGTATATATTTATTCGACGCTACTACATATATACAATATAACATCTCTTACAATCCCTAACATCTAAAATCAATTTCAACTTCCACATGGTATTCTCCGTCTTTATGTATGACGTGGTCAAGAAAGAATCCCGCCAATTCCTCTTGAATTGCTCGTATGCGATTATGTGGTAAGAGTTCATCCCGCATCTGCCACAACTAATTTAAAGAAGGGGGTCAATACATATATATGAATGAAACTCAACGCAATTGTTGGTAATAAAACAAAATTGTGGATATTGTTTATATACTTCATATTGTTTGTCAGAGTAGCCCCGCTCACAGATCGAGTGGCGGATGAACTCACAAACGTAGTATCCACATAAATTATTCCCGCCTTCCTGCCACAAGCACTTTACGAGAATAGAGTTCAATCAAACTGATAATGAAGCATGATAATGGTATTGATGAAACAAGAATCAACGAGAGATGCGCGGAACTAGCTAGTACTACTTTCATTGGGGTATGTAAATCGCAACTCCTTCTGCATACCCGGAACCATTCTGGTGAACTGTTTCGAAACCCTGTCAGGGAAAGAAAGTGATTATTTGATATCAGCAAATGAACGGAAGTTGTCAATATGGTGCGATAATGATCGATTGGACTTACTTCTGGAGCATTGCAGTCATGTCTGCATACTCCTGGGGATCTTTACGTCTCGAAGACAATTACTACTCTCCGGTCGAGCTTAATCTCTAGCAGAATAAAGTGGAAACTGTGCAAGCATAACTCATCAATTACATTACTATAACCTCGAATAAGCGAAATCGAACATGCACAAGACAGTAACACTCACTTGAAGTTGTAAGGAAAGAGTATTTTCCCTTTGTTTTGATGTCGAAATAACGACTGTAGCAAGTTATCCTCAGTATCTTTGACTTTCTTTTTAACCGACCATTCATTTACGATATTTGGGTTAATGAACCCAATGTCATAGATTTGTCCTTTGTTTGCATTCGATGATCTTCAATCTGCATAATATAGTGAGGATAGTTATATATACATGCAATGAAAGAGCTGAGCTATAGAGACTTAATTACATAAGTAATACTTACAGACAGTAGCAAGTCATGAGTTGTTTGTCGAGGGCGTATTGATTGAATAACTGAAATAACTCCACAAATTCAACAGACAACAACTCAACTCCAATGATGAGGTGCTCATCTTTAATTCTCACCATCATACCATCCTTCCCAAACTTTTTGCAGGTATCCATGTACCATTCATGCAATCTTCGCATCATCGTTGTTAGAGGAGGATGATCAGGTTTGACAAGAGGCTTCCCGTACTAGTATCTGAAGATCTCTACTGACTCTAACGTTTCAACTCTACATCATCGCTCAGGTAATCACCAAGATTGGTACCGGGCAATAGCCCCAGATTATTAACGACGATATCACTAGACATCTTGAGTGGGGGGCACGATTGCTTTGCCTGTTCGCCGAGCTGGGGAATTTTTTGCCTACTTCTTTGTTCTGCTAATCTTGTGTCAATGGAAGTAATTCTCGATCGCCGCTACTCCTACTTCTTCATTTTCCTACTTCATATGTCTTTTAATACATCGGACATAGTTAGTATCCGGCGGAGGTGGTGGTGGCCGCTTCAGGGCATCCAGAGTGCGCTTCGTTTTCACCGGATCTACCGTTTCCTTCGGAGGTGAAGGTTTCCGTTCTAAATGGGCCTCCACTCCGGCTTCCGCGATGTCATCGGTTTCCTTGTCAGTCCTCTCATATGGTAACTTTGGAAGAGGCGTCAGGCTTGGACTAAATCTGTATTTCTTCCCGCCTCTTGTAGTGCTAGCCGCCAGAGCGGCGGTGTCTCTCTTCCGCCGTTGCAGACGCAGAGAAGTCTGCTGACACACCGGACACTACTAGGGAAAACCTTATATACAGAATCTTACCAGCAGCGCGCTTCAAAATAAGGCGCTACTGCTATATAGCAGTAGCGCGCATCGATAGAATGCGCTTGAAAGATCAAGGATGTTGCCTAGAGGGGGGGGGGGATGAATAGGCGCTTTAAAATAATTATGATTTAGGCTTGAACAAATGTGTAATAAACCTAGCGGTTAATTTGTCAAGCACAAAACCTAAAACAACTAGGCTCACCTATGTGCACCAACAACTTATGCTAAGCAAGATAAGCAACTCTGTGATAGCAAGATATATGACAAAGAATAATATGGCTATCACAAAGTAAAGTGCATAAGTAAAAGGGCTCGAGTAAGAGATAACCGAGGCACACGGAGACGACGAGGTATCCCGAAGTTCACACCCTTGCGGATGCTAATCTCCGTTTGGAGCGGTGTGGAGGCACAATACTCCCCGAGAAGCCACTAGAGCCACCGTAATCTCCTCACGCCCACACACAATGCAAGATGCCATGATTCCACTAAGGGACCCTTGAGGGCGGTCACCGAACCCGTACAAGTGGCGACCCTTGGGGGCGGTCACCGAACCCGTACAATTTGACAACCCTTGGGGGCAGTCACCGGTACCCGTCAAATTGCTCGGGGCGATCTCCACAACCTAATTGGAGACCCCGACGCTTGCCCGGAGCTTTACACCACAATGATTGAGCTCCAAACAACACCAACCCTCTAGGGTGCCAATGCACCCAAGAGGAGCAAGCTCTAGCGTGTCCAAACACCCAAGAGTAACAAGCTCAAGTGTACCAAGCACCCAAGAGTAATAAGCTTCTCAACTTGTAACTTCCACGTATCACGTGGAGAACTCAAACCGATGCACCAAATGCAATGGCAAGGGCACACGAAGTGCCCAAGTCCTTCTCTCTAAATCCCACCGAAGCAACTAATGCTAGGGAGGAAAATGAGAGGAAGAACAAGAAGGAGAACACCAATAACTCCAAGATCTAGATCCAAGGGGGTTCCCCTCACATAGAGGAGAAAGTGATTTGTGGAAATGTGGATCTAGATCTCCTCTCTTTTTTCCCTCAAAAACTAACAAGAATCCATGGAGGGATTGACAGTTAGCAAGCTCGAGGAAGGTCAACAATGGAGGAAGAACACGAGCTCAAAGGATGAGGTTCAATGGGGAAGAAGACCACCTTTTATAGGTGGGGGAAAATCCAACCGTTATGCTCACAGCCCGCACAAAGCGGTACTACCGCTAGGGTGGTAGTACCCCTCTGAAAAACAACAACGAGGAGGCAAAAAGCCAGTAGAACCGCCGGAGCGGTACTACCGCTCGTCCTCATGGTACTACCGCTCAACCTCACGGTACTACCGCAAATGGTAGCGGTACTACTGCTTGCGAGCGGTACAAAAAAAATACTTCTGTGCCTACCTCTGCAGGACTTGGGATGAGTTTTTTGGTCCGGAGCGGTACTACCGCTGTAGGAGCCGTGGTAGTACCGCTCTGGAGCGGTAGTAAAAAATTACATCCGCTTCAATTCACGGTAGTACCGCTGCAGCCTTTTCAGAACACCAAAACTGCCACAACTTTTGCAAACGAACTCTGAATTCGATGAAACCAAGTTTGTTGGAAAGCTAGCGACAAGGGCTAACACAATCTTGAAAGAAATATCAATAAGAAGAAAAATAGAAAAGTCCCATAATAAAATGGTGAGAACCCTTCCTTGGATATGACCGGTAAAACCTCCAATACCGAAAACATCATAGAAGACGCATGCAAACTCCGTTTTCGATGAACTCAAGCTTGTCATCAAGATGACCTTAAGCTCTAAGACTAACAAAGAGAACCAAACAAGAACCAAGAAACATGATGCAAGAATGCAATGGTTTGAGCTCTCTACTAACGATACGATCAAGCTACCAACTTGATAGCCCCCCTTGATAGTACGGCAAACGATCCTATAACCCGGTCTCCCAACTACCACCACGAGACTGGTAAAATATAAAACCTATCAAGGGCAAAACTTTGCCTTGCACATGGTCCACTTGAGCTAGATGTTGACAATCTTGACTCCCTCAAGTTGGACCACCTTTCTTGATTGCATTGGCTCGATGAAGACTAGATGATTGCTCCCCCATAGTCCACTATGGGTGAGCCACTCTTCGACACATCTTCACAAGTCCATTGATACCATAATGGATGGCAAGATTCAAGCACTTGATCTCTTCGTGATTCTCCACTTGAACTTGCACACGGCAATCTTGATGACGATCACCACTTGATGTCATCCTTTCCATGGGTTGTATGATATCTTCCTCTTGACGCAAGCCCATGGACACGTACGTGACCCCACATAGAGCTTAGAAAACCCACCTGTTGGTGGCGGTTGATAAGTTTACCAAGTGGGTCGAGGCAGAACCTGTTAGCAAGTGTGATGCGGCCACGGCGGTTCAGTTCATCAAAAAGGTGATTTTCCGGTTTGGGTTTCCACACAGTATCATCACGGACAATGGCACCAATTTGTCCAAGGGAGCCATGAAGGAGTTTTGTGAACGAGAGCACATCCGGCTTGACGTTTCTTCAGTGGCCCACCCGCAGTCCAATGGTCAAGCGGAACGAGCTAATCAGGAGATCTTGAGGGGTATTAAACCCCGGCTTATGGTCCCTT
>LR880967.1:18654043-18664351 GCA_904067115.1 Aegilops sharonensis
GAAAGGAAAAGATAGCACTTGATAAGGAAAGAAGTAGAGGGAAGGAGGAGATGGTAATGCAAATTTGAGAAAGGCACATGCAACAACATGACATGTGAGAGATCACCACAAACACATGATAAGAATGGAATGCAAGATGACAAGAGGCACAAATGCAATATGGTAAAAGAGCAAAACAAAGAAAAGAGAAAACCCAACATAACCAAACAAAAGAGGCCAAGCATGACAAAACCCACAAGAATTGGATGAGGTCAAGTTGATATATTGCTCAAAAAGGGAAGTTTACATCCAGGGTGTTACACTCCATTTCCTGGTCATCGTGCTTGGCTGAAGTCTCGGAGGTAGCGGCGCTGTAGATTTCATTAGTCGGCTGATCAGTCATCGAGTCGACTAAAAATTCACTCATGTTGAAAAAGGAAATGCAAGGTTCTGTTGGTTACCCGGAGATGGTGGGGATGACCATTCGCATCTTGGGCAGGGCCTTCGCCGGCTTCGACGACGTCGCTCGAGGTTGCTTCGGCGGCTTCTCAGTCGGCGCGGGAGAAGTTTTCCTAGGTCGCTTCGTCGACTGACTGGTGGGCACAACAGCTTTACCGCGCCCGACCATCGGGTCGTGCGTCGACTTGGACCTTCCTTCCGAGCGAGGAGGGTCGACGTCTTCCTCCACTTCTTCCTCCTCCTCCTCATCATCAGAGTCGTCGTCCTCCTCATCCTCTTCGCCGTTGGACTCCCATTCCTCCGGACTCTCACCTCCACTTCCTTCTTCTTCTTCGGCTGCTTCCTGCGCCCCGTTGGGCATCGAGTACATCTCGGTGGTGACCTAGAAGACAACAAAACAAGGTGACAGTCAGTCGACGAAATTGACATCAAAACAGAATGAATGAAGCAGAATCACAGTCGAAGATAAATAATGATACCTTCTCTGGTTGGTAACTCTGGTCGAGTGGTGGAATCCTCCTAGCTCCGCGAGGGTTATCTTTATTTCCTGTGATGGCAGTCATCCACTTCTCCAGTATGGCGTCGTCAACCTCCTCCGGATGGACCCGAGTGGTATCATCCGTACCGGAGTACATCCACATCGGATGACCTCGGTATTGGAGTGGCTGGATACGCCGTCGGAGAAAAACCTCCAGGAGATCCATGCCGGTCACCCCTTCGCGAATAAGCTGGACTACACGCTCCATCAGAAGATTCACTTGGGCCTTTTCCTCTGGCGACACCTTCAGGGAAGACGGCTTGTTCACTCGACTCATGGAGAAAGGAGGGAGCCCAGTCAATTGCCCCGGCGTCGGCTGGTCTTGGCAGTAAAACCAGGTCGACTTCCACCCTCTAACCGAGTCAGGGAGAGTCATAGCTGGAAAAGCGCGCTTCCCCCTCATCTGGACTCAGAGTCCCCCACACATTTGGATTACTTGGGTCTTTTCGTCATTCGGGCTCGTTTTCTTCACCGTCTGAGAGCGACAGGTGAATATATGCTTGAAAAGACCCCAATGCGGTCGACAACCCAGAAAATTCTCGCAGAGCGAAACGAAAGCAGCCAGATACACGATGGAGTTCGGGGTGAAATGGTGGAGTTGCGCTCCAAAAAAGTTCAGAAACCCCCGGAAAAAAGGATTCGGCGGCAAAGAAAACCCCCTATCTACGTGGGTGGCCAAGAGGACGCACTCACCCTCTTCTGGCTGCGGTTGCCACTCCGTGCCCGGAAGCCTCGCCGACCCGTGGGGGATCAGTCCTTCATTGGCCAGATCGGTGAGGTCTTTTTCGGTGATGGTCGACCGGATCCAGTCTCCTTGGACCCAACCCTGCGGCAGCTTGGACCGCGAAGAGGAGCCGCCTCGACTGGGCGCTCTCCCCTTGGCCTTCGCCGCCGTCTTATTCACCCGTTCCAAGGCGGCGGTCTTGTCCTTCACCATGGTCGCCGGCGAGAAAGGAACTGAGCTGCGGCGCTGGGCGGACGAAGAGCGTGGCGAGAAAGTTTCGGATGCGGAGAGAGGGGAAATCTGAGGGCGCACTGTTCAAAATGCCCGGTCCAACGCCTTATATGGGGTCGCTTCCGAGTGGCTGACCGGTAGGCCCAGGCAATCCTGTCACGATCCCGCAACAGGCGCGCACGCGATACGTGGCGAAAAAGGTGGCGCGAGGATCGAGGCGTCATCGTCTTATCCCATCCGAGTGACGTGGTTTTCTCCGCTTCGCGCGCTTCCCAAAATTCGGATCCTGTGAAATCCGCTAACCGCAGAGCGACTCGTCAGATAACAGATTTCCTCAGATCCGTCGCTCGGAAATCTTCAGGTTCACAAAGTTCACTCGACAAACGTGAAGAATGGATCAAGGCGACTGAAAGAAAGGTTGATGCCATCACCAAAAGGTCGTTGATCCAGAGTAAGACGCACTCACAACACAAAGAACGGGTCGGAAAGATTATCAACTCCTTCCTCACTCAAACCTCGATCCATTCGGGGGCTAATGATGAAGTCATGTACCTGGGGTAGGGTCATAGACCTGCCCAAAGGTACCTTCGACAAGGACACTCGCAAGAGAAGCAGCCTTCCAGTCGACTTGGTGGACTACCACTCGACTGATTCAAAGACACTCGACTATGAAGACCCACTCGACCACCAAGAGTCCAAGAGCCACTCGGTGTCCAAACGGTCTGTAGTTAAATAGTCTTTATGACCTTAATGACACTTTATGTAGGGCGTTACCAGTAACGCCTAGCCTTAACGTACCTTAAACCCTCTGCTACGTGGGCTGGCTGGGGTCCTGGCGCACTCTATATAAGCCACCCCCTCCACAGGTAGAAGGGTTCGCACCCCTGTAACACATACGCAAATAATCCAGTCGACCGCCTCTGGGCTCCGAGACGTAGGGCTGTTACTTCCTCCGAGAAGGGCCTGAACTCGTAAATCTCTTGCGTATACAACTACTCCATAGCTAGGATCTTGCCTCTCCATACCTACCCCCATTCTACTGTCAGACTTAGAACCACGACAGTGGCCTCCTCCAGAATCCCTTTTCTCCAGTATTTTTTATACATTTCAAAATAATACTCCATAAATTTTCAGCCCATTTGGAGATGTGCAGAATAGGTATCTCTGACGTAGCTTTTTCAGGTCCAGAATTCCAGCTATCGGTATTCTCCCTCTTTGTGTAAACCTTGCAAATAAAATAATAGTAAGAAAACATGATGCAAAATGGACATATCAACAGCTAACACATGCGCAGTTCCCGTGGCAAACCTGACCCGAATTATAACCGTATGCCGGGTAGTCCTGCACTGTCGTAAGTAGCACAACTTTCATAAGGAAATACATACCCAGTTTAGCGTCACATCTTCGCACCCCTTCATCTGATCATAAAATTTCTAGCTCCTCCTTGAATAGCCATAGATAGAAGTTCAGATCACTACCCGGTTGGCTTGGCCCTTGAATTATCATGACCATGTGTAGATACTTCTCTTCATGCACACCCACTGGGGAAGGTTGCAGATGCAGACAACCAGAGGCCAGGTGTTGTGCACGTTGTTGGGTAGCTAAATGGATTCAGACCGTCCACACTATAGCCCAGCCTGACATTCCTATCATCTCCACTGAAATGAGGAAACTCGCCATCATTTGCTTTCGACTGCCGACCATCTACAACGTGTTTAATCACTCTTTCATCCTTCTTCCTCTTAGAATGACAAAGCATAAGCTTTGCCTCCTTGTTTGCATACAAACGCTCCGGTCATGGAATGATTGGAAATTACCATACAACCTTATAAGGAGTACCACTAGCGGGTCCTCTATCATCATGATTTTCTTCCCGACTATTGTTTCCCTGCTTGAATCGGGGAAAATTGCATGTTGGACACCTTGTTAGGTTGGAGTACACGTTTGGTAAATGGCGCAGTCATTTTTGCACGCATGGTACTTTATCGGCTCCATATCAAGAGGTCACAATACCTCCTTGCCTCATTGATAGTTTTTGGCAACACGTTGCCTTCAGGTGGTACATCATGCAAATACTTCAAATTCATATCGACGGAAGTGTATGTGCTATTGCTTTTTGCCTTTATGTCCAGAAGATTCATCACGACACTTAGTCGGGTCCGTTTTGCCTTGCAACTAGCGTACAAAGGAGTTGGTCAGTCCTTCACAAGAGCCACCAGTTTGGTAGCCTCTCTACGAGAAGTTGTCTTGGTGCTAGTCTCTTTCACGATCAACTCTTGCTTGTCTTCATCGTGTACCATTCCTGCCAATTTTTCCCAGATGATGATTGCCTCCTCCCCTTTGGTCTGCTAACTTTCGTCACTCTTCATCGGACTCGTCATCTTCATCATCGTCATATTGTTCAGCATGTCCATCCACCATCCATTTTTGTTCCTCGTCATGTTCCGCTCCTTAAATTGACATCCCATCCTCATCATGACTTGTCCATGTCGTATAACCAAGCATGAAACCACTAGCCAACAAGTGCTTATGCAAGTCTCCTGATTCAATTGTGTACATGACATCATTCTCGCAAACAACACGCGCAGACATATTTTTTTTGAACCCCTTTTACAAACATATTCCTCCGCAAACTGTATTATCAAACCATTAACAAATTAATTGGACGCACGTGGTATGGATTACATCCAACTACAATCCATCATTCGATGCCAAAACCTGCAACATACATACATAACGTAATAGATTATTATTCGATCTAAGAATATGGAAAATTACAAAATTCGGTATGACGTTTGCTAAAAAGGGACATATTGAGTGACACCAACTAGATGAAGCGGAAATTAGTCAACATTTTGACGAGATTTGGCACTCATTTGTATTCCTTGAAATTTTTCAACAAAAGCTTGCAATCAACCGAATGTTGAACCGCCAACACCTCCACCGTGCCACACACCAACAATCAAGTACGCATGCATGCTCATATATATACACCATGTTTAATTTAGAAAAGAATTCTCACCTAAAACATGTCTCCTCGTCTCTCTCTCTCCGATGTCTTGTCCGATCGGTCCGATGAAATCAAGAAGAGAGAGATGTGGTGAATGACCAATGGTGAGAGAAGTAGGAAGGAGAGGAAGAAGCGTTGTGGGAGAGGAAGAAGAAATTGGGGAGGGGAAGTCACTGAACCAGGAAGCGAACATTACAGGCGATCTTATCACTGGCGGGTGGTACAAAGTGCCTGCCACTGCTAAGTGACGTGGACAGTATCCTCGCACGGGAAAATATTTTGTGGCGAGCACAAATTATGGCATGCCACTGTTATTTAACCTACCACTGGCGGGCGGTGTCTATGACCCGCCACAACTATGTTCTGCTAAAATTGGGCATCCGACAAAGACATCTAGTGGCGGATGCTAGTCACTGCTCACCACTGCTTGGTTATTTACCTGTGGCGGGTGCCTGGTAGAGCCCGTCACAGCTGAGTTACGCAAACAACCTCTCGTCCGGGAGATTGTACCTGTGGCAGGTGGTGAATTCTGCTCGACACAGTTACGCTGTTAGTTGTGGCGGGCACAGTTTGCTACTCGCCGCTGCTTATTTTCAAAAATAGTTGTGGCGGGTTACCCACACCGCACGCCTCTCATTTGGATTCACCTATAAGCCCTTTCCCAGTAATGTGCTATGGTCGTTGACCAAGCTCAGCAGGCCGAACTCTGGTTTTGGAATTTCGCTGGCATGGATGTGATCCTGTCGCACCCAAGCTCCTCCGTGGTTGCTCTAGGGCATCTTGGTCGTGTCAGCTCCGTTTTGGATGAAACCAAGCTTGGCGGTGGCCTTTTTCGTCCATGAGAGTGCGGCAACGGCGGGGAAGATATGGGGTGATTCCGGCAACGGGGTCAGTGGCAAGCGAGTCTAACTTGGCCTGAGAGGTCGGCGGGGTGTCGGTGATTGAGGAGGTTTTTGCAAAGAACTTGTCACGGCTGCTCAAATTTGAGAGCAGGCTGAGGGTTTTCCTCAATTTTTTTGAGGGGTTAAAGTGGCTGATGGTTGGGCTAGGTGCTGATTAACTCCTCAATATAGATTTGTTTTTATGAGTTAAGCCCTTTTAGGGGTTCGGCTAGAGATGTTCTTAATTCCTTTTTTTTCGCTTTCCTTCTTCCCTCTCATTTGATCTAAGTGAAAAGTGTAATTTGCACATTTTTTTTTACTAAGGTTCATTTTTCAAGTGGTATTTTTCACTGAAATAAAATTGCTCTCTTAGAAAATCGGCTTAGACATTAAAAATATATTCTCCTGCCACTTTTTTTAATAATCATCTCCTCCTTTATTCTCCGGACACTTAGTATAAGCGAAACCATTAATTTCTTTTAGAATGTATCCTGTAAAACGACCCAATCTACGCATCCAATGCACCCTCCTACAATCAGCCTTTGGATGGAAAAAATGATGGTTGGGATTTGGCTATATGATGGGTTGCTAGCGCATATGCAACAACGACCCCGTTTTCATCAGGAGTCGACGCCTTACCCTGACCATTGTTTCATCAGGACATTTTGGATCGGAGCATTGGCCCGTAGGGACATGCCTTAGAGTATATTTATCTACTCATCGGCCTATCCCCCCTGATTCTAAATATGGTATTGTCAAAGCTAGCTACCAGATCATGGGCCAGTCAGCAAGATGCAAGGACGCATGGTAACATGCTTGCTAATGCAACGATCACATGTGTGATTCCTCGCGCTTAATTTTGTAGCTATTCTTCTTGTTTCTCTTGTTGGCTTCTTCTAGGAGTTAGGTACGACTCATGTCTTACTAGTTATCCTCTTAGGAGGACGCATGGTAACAAGCCTGTAATATGCTAATGCAATGGGCACATGCGAGATTCGTCGCCATCTTTCTAGTTATCCTTCTTATTTCTCCTTTTGGCTTCTTCTTCCAACGTGCCACCTGCTGGACGGAAGCGGCTCCTCTGGCCCACACTGACATGTGGACATAGGCCCAGCATCAGGGGATCCGGCTCCCTGCTGGACACCCAATTCGACAAGTACGGCCAGTGTGGCATGGCCAATGGTCGGGCGAGGAAGCTGGTTCGCACGGCGGACGAGGGGGTGCGAGCACGCATGACGCTCCACAAGGCCGGACCACCTCACAATGAAGCTCGGCGAGTATGGCGTGGCCTTCCTCGTGGTGTGCTTGTGGGAATGGCGTGCGAGGAGAAGATTGACGCCTTAGAGCACTTGGGAAGCTCATGGCAGACGGAGCGGCGCCCACCCCGCAATGCGCGCGAGCGTTCTGTTGGAAATAGGAGCAATTTACCATATGATTTTATTAACAGAAATATTAGATAAAACATGACTAAAATAGTAGAGATAAAGCAAGTCATGCGATCTGACAGAAAGAAGGAAAATAACATCTGCAAATATGAACTAGAACCGAACATCTCTAGAGCAGAGAGTAGAGAAAGTTGCATATATGAAGTAGAGCTTAACATGTCTAGGGAAAACACTAAAATAAGGAACTATGGCAGGACCTCTAACAGAAAAAACAAGAACACGTACGGAACAACAGCAGGAGCAGAGGCACTGGACTTGGGGTCGACATCCTCGGTAGCCATGTCGTCGAAGAGGTTGTCGACGTTGGGGAAGTGGTCGTCGGTGTCCGTGATGAACAGGTCAGTAGTCGCGCAGAGCGCTCCCCAAAAACCTTATCACCCTTCTCCCGTACCGGACTCAAAGAGGTGCGGTTTCGGAGGCCTACTGTCCCAATCCTCTTGTTCTCATGCTCATACAAGTGGGAAAGGAACCTTCCTTATAAGGAGTTCTAACTCCCACTAAACTAGCAATGTGGGACTAAACTTTAGTAGTATCCTTTGCCTTGGACGAATGGGCTAAGTGGGCCTCTAGGATTTATTAGGAATTTCTGAAATAGTTATCGGGCTGTTCCAAAATAGAATAAATTCCAGCACGTTCATGTATCCTGTAGTGGAACTCGATGATGGCAAGCTGGCCGGATTCCAAGTGCTCGTCCTGTACCACCCTGCGAGAGACGAGGTGTTCAACCCATTCATTGTTGCACACAATGTGGAGATATGATGTAAGAAATGAGGGCAGCCAATTAAACTCCGGTTCCGGCAGGTATATGTCCCACAACCTTTCCAAAGAATCCAAGGTGCGTGCGAAGGGGAAGGAGTGATACAAATACGACTATTTGCATGGGTCATATGCGATTACTTTTTGGCGTGCTCATTCATCTCAAGGGAATAACGCCACAAAACCGAGTGTTGCAAAAATAGACGTAGAAAACTAACATCTGTTGCAGGCAGTACAAAGTGCCGCCGCGGCATGATCTGAACACCACAACACTGACTTCAGACATTGCAATAGGAAAAGACAATTATTTGCAATATCGATCTTGTGCCGCTCTGAAAC
Organism: Aegilops sharonensis; assembly: GCA_904067115.1. NCBI lineage: Eukaryota > Viridiplantae > Streptophyta > Magnoliopsida > Poales > Poaceae > Aegilops > Aegilops sharonensis. The sequence goes on from LR880967.1 coordinate 18,662,406, forward strand.
CAAAAAGTTACAATTACAGCATGATGAAGAAACACTATAGTTGGTAAAATACATTTGCTGCAGGTAGGCAGGCTGCATCCGCTGCAGCCCACGTTCGCACGTGCTCCTCCTTGATCTCTACCGCATTCGTCGTGCCTCCACGCTGAAAGAAGATTCTCTCCAGAGCTCGCTGGAGGAGGAGGCCGGACTACATGCTCACCGCGTCCACCAGGCCCGGATGCCGGCTTGGCCAAACCTCGCCGGAACTGCACTCGAGCGAGCCCTCCAATCCAACATTGCTAAGCATGAGAGAGAGAGAGAGAGAGAGAGAGAGAGAGAGAGAGCGCAAAGTGATAAGCACGATGGTGTTGATGATTAGTTTAATCTTGACATTGGATTTGATGAACATCAGCAAGATTCATTGGACAGACATATTGTACACGTTATGCATATACAAATAGAATTTCTCGTAGAACCTCATATATATATCATCGAATTTCTCGCATGACCATTCACATACACACACGAGCAAAAATTCCACTATTTTCTCTTGAATTGCTCGTACGCGGTCCTCTGGTAGGAGCTTATCCCGCATCTCTTGCATCTTTATTAAAGAAGAAGATCAATATGAATATGTTAGTTGTGTGTGTATATATTAGATCATGAAAAAAAGATTTGTGAATTGTGTTATGGCAAACGTACCCAAAGTGCTCTGTCAGATGTGCTCCTTTCAGACGTCAGCATGCGAATGTTCTCACAAACGTAGTATGCACATAAAATATTCCCCGGCGCCTGCTTCAGGGCCTTTACGAGAATAGAATTCAATCAGATAATAATTAATCAAGCATGATAATGGTATTCAAACTAGAATTAGAGAGATGGTAGCTACCTAGTACTACTTAATTAATTACCTTGGGTCGACACCATTTCAACTTTTGTTTCCATGGGCAAACCTGTTTGATGAACTTTTTCCAAGCCCTGCCCGTCGGCAGAGAAAATGAATAAAGGAGTTATTAATTAGTTGATATCAGGAAATGAACTAAAGAGGCCGACATATATTTCGATAATGATTGAAATTACATGTCGACCATCCCCCTCATGATTGCGTAGTCATTAACGTCTTTAAATAGTGAGTCCAGTACTTGAACTTTTCCCTCGTCAACTTCGATGATTAGCTGGATCCAGTGAAAACTGCATGCGGACACGTTTGTATAATTAAGGGGCATGTTCATAACTCATCAACTACACTTATTAACATCTACTAAGCAAAAACATAATTTATAGTACAAGACAGTGTCACTCACCCGAAGTTGTAAGAAAGTAGTATTTCTGGTTGGGTATTTAGTCGCACCAAGAACTCTAGCAAGCTTTTCTATGTGTGTGGTAAATCGTATTCAGGTGACCATGTCTCTTCATTAATGATATTTGGGTCAATGAACCCAATGCCCTAGCGTCCAACTCTTTTCATTTCATACATCTTTATTCTGCATAATACCATAGAAAAGAATATAGTGAGGATAATTACAGGTAATGAACAAGCACTACAGCTGGCTAGAGACTAAAATTACAGAAAGAAATCACTTACAGACAATAGCAACTGACGATAGATTTTGTCGAGTGCGTCTTGATGGAATAACTGAAACATTTCTTGAAACTCAACCCACAAATCTTTTTTCATGGAAGTAATGCTCTGCCTCGAGTTTCACCACGAGGGACTCTCGATCGGTAGTCTTTACTTCTCTCAAGTATCATTGATGCAATTCATACATTCTCGTTAAGAGCTTCGGGATCTGCTAAGGCTTGACCATAGGTTGGCCGCGGACATATTTCCATTGTAGTTTCTCCTCTGTAAACGTTTGGAAGTCCTTGATGCCTAGGAGTTGTTCTACAGTGACACCAGCCTCTTTAGTCTGCCTTCTATGATTGTCAGTTATTAACAACTGCTGATCGATGGTACTCACATGTGT
>LR880967.1:18673665-18698665 GCA_904067115.1 Aegilops sharonensis
AAAACATGTCCAAATTTAAGTTTTCAAATTTTCCTAACTAGTAGATATAGTAATATAACTACCTCTCGAAGGATTTTATTTTTTGAACTTTTTATCATTTTCTTTTGATTTTTTCAAAACTGAAATGGCGATAAGGGGGGGGGGGGGGTAGAGTTTGAAAATTGACCCCTTTAGTACCGGTTCGTGCCACGAACCGGTACTATAGGTTAGACCTTTAGTACCGGTTGGTAACACAAACCGGTACTAAAGGGGCTCGTGGGGACCCGGCCTGACGCCAGCCTGCCACTACCCCTTTATTACCGGTTCGTGGCACGAACCGGTACTAAAGGCTCAACACGAACCGGTACTATTGATCGCAGCCACGAACCGGCACTATTGCATTAGTGCCGGTTTTTTTACAAACCGGCACTAATGTGCTTCATATTTGATTCTTTTTCTACTAGTGAAGAAGGCAGAAAACGAAAAGAAAAGAAGAAGGAAGGGGAACTTGGGAGAGTAATACCGTTGCACGGCGCAGGTACTGTTGTCCGATGAGGTCGGTCGGTTCCTCGGTGTGGTGTGCGCGGCTGAGGAGATGGAATTCAAGATCTAGCTCGGGGTTGCAGAGGGAGAGGAGAGGGAGGTTTCTGTCTATCTGCGGTTGAACGGGAGGAAAGAGGAGACGTTCTTGCTGTTGCTTGAATTTGCCCAAAAGCTCGAGCCAGAGGCCTCCCTTTTTGTAAGGTTTGCACTACTTACTACCGCGTCCAGAGCGAGTGGCGGGTGGTTGGGCGGGACACATGTCGCCCATGGACGCTTCCTTGTCTTGGTGGAGAACGTACGTTGCGTACCTCCGGAGGTAGAGAGAGAGAGAGAGATTTGTTTATCCTCCTCGTATATCGTGGTACTCAGTATATGTACTTTCGACGCGCTCGCACGTCGCGTCTGGCCGTCTCATGCATGCACCATGCCCCCCTCGCGTCCAGGTGCACGTCAATCCATCTGCTCTGGAGAACCAACGAGAGCAGCGATCGAGCCGTCAGCAGCGGGTGGAGGGTAACCACCCGTGGGTCGACGCGTGATGTACGTACGTACGCGGTAGACAGACATCGGTTGGGCATTTCTTGGTACTTTCTGCTCTAGACTGCTTTTTCAGTGGTGCCAAATTCTTGCACTTTAGCTATGCTGTAAAAGAGTCTGTGCATTGTAACCGAAGAAAAAAAAAATCACACGCCCTAACCAAATAATCATGACTTAAATACTTCGCCGAGTGCTCGGCCGTGGGAGCTCGGCAAACATCTATTGTGAGGGAAAAAAATATGTTCGTAAATAGTCTGCCGAGTACTTGATGGCAAGTCTCGGCTTAGACGGACTGTACACGACGGAGCCTTCAACCGCAAATGGACGTGCCACTTGGCACTTGTTTGCCAGGTGCCATAGTTAAGGATCTCGGCATACATCACATAAACCGAGTGTTATTTGTTTGCCAAGCTCGTTCAGGCATACGCTCGGCAACCACCAGCGTGTACCGTGTGCTGCTCTCTACCGAGAGCCAGACTTATTCGCATTTTACCGTGATCCCATGTTCTAGTACTCGGTAAAGAGCAAAGAACATGATAATGGCGATTTTTCTAGTAGTGCTTGAGGGTATTGTTATTCGAGAAACCGAAGACCGAAACCGAAGACCATTCTGAGGCGGGGCTCTGTTTTTATTTTATAGAGAAAGAGTAAAAACTTCATCACATGCATGGCGCCCTTGTGGTTGTGGAGGTGGCCGGAAATTGACCTCCCCTACTAGCAAGTACAGTACAGAAACACGTATATATATATTACTCCATCCGTCCCAAAATATAAGAACGTTTTTGACACTACACTAGTGTCAAAAACGTTCTTATATTTTGGAACGGAGGGAGTACCATTGTACCGAGATCAGATCCCCTCTTTGTGCCAACCTTGCCTCAGAAACCCACCTGCCCCTACCATTTCCATGGTTGATTCCTCCCTCTACTCTTTGCCGATCAATTGTTCGTGCCTGAAGCACATCACTAGCCCATCTACTTTCCCTGGAACGTAGCATAGGGATCAACCACTACAGTACCTTGCGGACCTCACAAACTTAAATAAAAACTTTGTCCATGGCAGTGCCCAACGTTGGGGTGACACGATCATGCGAGAAAAAAGATTAGCAAGAAGTAACTACGGGTGAGAAGAGCAGAATACAGACGACAGAGGATGAACCAGATGCATTTAACTGAAGCGGCTGCGGTAAATCCTCACCTCGGAGACGAGCTTCCTGCTCTGTTGTGTGATGGTTGTACTGCTCGAAGAAGGGCCCATCCGCCCCTCCCCCTCCCAGCACCCCCGCCGTTGATGTTGAGGTGGTGAAGTAACTGACGAGGAGGAGGAAGAGGAGCAGGAGGGTGACGGCGATGTGGGCATCGCCTGAAGCAGCAGATCCGGGAGGACGACCGGCAGTAGCAGCTCCGGGCAGCAGCAGCTCCGTCGCGCCGTCTTGATAGTCCCCGCCGCAGATCGAGCACCGCCACTGCAGATCAGAGATTCGGAGGGGGAAAATCGCATTTTTAACGATGGAGCTGGTGTTGTAGAGCGCCGGCGATGCGTGTGAGGGAGAGGGCACTGACGACGCGGGCGAGGGAGAAGCTCGGATAGAGGCGGTGCGGGCGAGAGAGGGCGAGGGAGAAACTCGGGGAGAGGCGGCGCCGGCGATGCAGGCGAGCGTGCGTCAGAGAGGGAGGGATGCGGGTGAGCGTGTGAGGGAGGGGATGCGGATGTTTCGCTACCGTGTCCGCGGCCGACACGGGGGTAAAATGGAAAACGCCATTTTCGTGCGCGACCGAACAAGTGTGCACATGATTTTGCTCCGCCTGTTACAAAAGTGAATGGAGGGAGTACCATTAACAATGCTTTGGGCGTAACCAGTCCACTGCACCTTCATTAAGCTCTGTTCAAATCGATGTTTGTACTTTTAAGTAAGGGTTAATTTCACTTTTTACCAATCCACTGCACCTTCATTAACTTATTTAGCATATTTTCCGTATTTTATCCAACAAACTTGTGCCACCAATTATCCCTTTAAAATTATTCATCAGTCTGACTACTTGGGCCCACGCCACAATGCTGAATTGCTTGCCATGTTAGCTGGTTTTTTTTCTTGGTTAATTTTTTCTAGGGTCACCCACACCAGCCCACACCGGACCTATCTCTATCCGCAAATGTCATGTGAACAATTCTTCTTCCTCCTCTTTTGTTGCAAAGTTGTATATTATCTTGTTCAACATCAGCTGTATATATCTTTTATATTTAAATAGCTAGCCCTCATTAACTATTTCTCTTAACATGCAAGCATGCCACATCATCCCATCACATACATGAGAAAAGGTCCACTCCCACTATCATATGTCTCTCAACATGCAAGCATGTCACTTCATCATTAAACATGCATGAAAAAAAGACTCATCTCAACATGCAAACATACATAAGATTTTCATTCTTCTATACCATTTATGTTTAATAAACATTTTACAACTATATAATAATCGAGCATAATAAACTATATGTATTTTCTGTTTTAGTGTTTTATATTATTACTTTAAATATTCATGTTTCGTCAACAGATCACATTGAAATATGTTGCAAAACATTCCCACAACAACGTGTGAGGTATAATCTAGTTCCAAAAGTGTTGTGTGAACAATTCTGGGTGATGGACACTATGCGTGGGGGCGTGCGTGAGGTAGCTATGATTGCAGAGAAAATGTTAAACGACCGTGCAAGATTTATTTTTGTCACAATGCCATTCTTTGCATATTACACTAAAACACAATTTCATAGTACACATGGCTTCACAAGCAGTTCATATGTCGCAAACACGAGTACAGAAACAAGCCGTTCTTATTTTACAATCCAATTTCTTGTGCACGAGAGAGGACGGTCTTGGTCTTGGTCTTGGTCATGGGCATGGATTTTAGGTGGATAGTCCTCCGGTTGTCCAAGGTCGCCGCAACGCTGCCACGTATGACTATATAGGTGTAGATGCAACTTTGTGTAGCAGCGACGTCTAGAAAGGTTCCATACCATCAAAGGGAACAAACAGTAAATATTAGTGAAACCCCATATATAGAACTATAGAAGAGACGTTAAAATCAACAAAAAGCACATTTATAAAAGACAAGAAAACTCATCTTATATAGTACAGTAGTATACTATTCTTCGAGCATTTTTTTGATATAGGTCCCTACTGTGGAACAACCCAAATGAAACTAGTACTCCTGCTATTGCGTGGAATTAGCAAGCATGTCACATGAACTGGTCACAGACGACTGGCTAATCATTTGCTAGCTTGGAAACTTCTAAGGAGATGCTAAATAAGTCCACTCTGCATGTAGCTTCTACATTTGCTCATTAACCTCACAAGAAAAGCAAACTGTAAGGATTAATTTCACAGAAGGAATATATATTCCGGCCGGTGGATCAAAAACATAATAATGGCAACGAAAACAGGACAGACACTTGTAATCTAATAAAGATGACAAAGGGGAGACCTGCACCTGCTAGTGCGTTTCCTCGTCTTGAATGTAAACAATCCAGATCCCCCCGTCTGGGTCGACGACCAGCACACGAACAGGCGGAGCTTCGACGGCCGGGTCGTGGCCGTGAGGAGGCGGCCGCGGGGGCGCCATGAATGATATAGAGCAACGTCTTGAGAACGAAACAAAACGAACAGAGCAGGCACGTAAGAAGACGGAAATGAAATGGAAAATAGATTCAAAGAAGAAGGAAAGGAAGCTGAGGAGAGCACCGTTGCGCGGCGGAGATCTTGTGCTACGTATGTGGTGCGATGACGCCGGCCGGCCGTCGCCGCTGCGCGCGGGCGCGGTTGAGGAGGAGAGCTCGCTCGATCGGGGTTGCGCTCCGGGGGGAGAGGGAGAGAGGAGAGGATGGATGGAAGGAGATGGAAGGCGTGCTGGTGGTTTGCCCGGAGCTGGAGAGGCACGGCGGCGGCAGTCTATTTGTAGGTTTTGCATTACTACTACTAGCGCGTAGTACGCGGGGGGCAGTGGCGGTTGGAGGGGACAGGTGGCGCCCCACCCCGGTACGTACGCTTGCTTGTGTTGGTGGAGAACGTACGTACGTACGCATCTCCGGAGAGAGAGAGAGAGAGAGAGAGAGAGAGAGAGAGAGAGAGAGTTGTTTATCCTCCTGGTATCGTATGTATGTACTTTGGACGTACGGGGTCGCACGTCGCGTCTCATGACCCAGCAGCCCAGCGAGGGAGCGAGCGTGCATGCATGCCCCTCGCGTACGCCCGCACGCCGCCCAGGTGCACCTACGTCACCGATCGAGCTCCATCCATCTGCTCTGGCCAACGCTCTGGGCGACGTGGTCAGGCGATCGCGCCAGCGTTGAGGCCGACGTACGCGTGATCTACGCGTGGGCTACACAGCGCGCGGTTGTACGTTCCGCTCTCTTTCTCTCAGCAGTTTCAAGGGCAAAGCTTGCTTTTTTAGCTGGCGGTGTGAGAATTTAGCCGAGTACACGCAGCGCAGTCTCGATCCCCCTTACTAGTACAAAAAAAAGTCTACTGTTAGCGGAAGCACGTCACTATTACTAGGAGGAAATCTCAAGTAAACTGAAAGGATGTAGCTGGGCCTCGGTCGACTGATATTTAACCAAGTCTCACTCAAATGACATAGTATATAAAAAGAAAAAAAGAAAAACTAAAAACAAAACATTTGTATGAATCTTCATACATGATTAAAGGAATATAGTATCGACTGAGACATAACGAAGTCTGAAACTGAAAGTTTCTAGCCAAAATCACTATAAAATATTTTTGTTAAATCTACACCTCAGTTTTTAAATAATTGATATGAATACCTACGTACTCCAGATCTGCATTCATTACTGACTGAACCGCGTTTGCCACAAATTGCAAACGACGTGACAATAAGAAATTCATTTGACCTGGCATTATTATATGTTTTCTGGCCATACGGGGAGGTTCTACACATCATCACAAGCCTTTTTCAAGATGGGTTGCAAGCGGCCGGTGTCCGGTGAGGTTTTGTTTTTCCAGAAGGGAAAAACCATTTTATGTGGAGATTTTTGGATAGAACAGATGCTTGGCCGACGCCCCTAGCTAGCTAGTACAGGCCCTGTCAGCGACCCCACTACAGAGTGCAGGTCTCGCTTGTCGGCGACCCCACTGCAGCGTGCAATACATAGCACGGTTCAAACACAATGGTACCTTGTGGACCTCAAAACTATTTGAAAATATTGTCCGTCATGTGAGAAAATAGATTATGCAAGAAGTAACTTTGCTTTTTTTTTCTACAGTATTGGTGTGGTAAAGGGTGAGCCATTCGTCGGGTAAAGCCAACACATATGTGATATGTGTCTCAGCTTCTTGGGCAGAGGGGAGCAGGTACAAGGCCTTGGTATCAAAGAACGTAAGAATACATCAAAGCGTATGAACCAAATAAGTGGGCTTTTAAGTGGGCGACAGGCGGCCCATGTCCACATGCAGTCTGGCCCATCACGCTCACATTCTACTTTACTCTTTGCTATACATATGTGACTTACACTTGCCTAAAAAAACATGTAACTTACACAAACAATATAAATACATGAAGTAGGACACTATTTTCGTGAAAAAAATTATATTACATCATCTCTTCCTAGGGCCGACGCTAGGTATATGTGCTCTGCCATAAGCCACACGATGGTTGTCAGCTCCCCACCGCTGTTGAGCTTATGGGCATGGGACTCCCTACTGCACTTGTGGCTCGCGTAAATGAGAATGTCCATCCACACTTCCAGGACAAGCTTCAAGGAGTCGGCCGTGCCATCCATCTCCTTCTCCAGTAGCTCTTTGGCAAGTCGAGCCATGTGAATGATACGACGAGCAACTTCGCCATGCTCCCAGTTCTAGTACTCATCGTACGAGTTGTTTGCGAGCCCCTCTCTCTCGGCGACCCTGGAACTGCTAGAGTTTGGGCCATCATGCACAGAGAACAGATCCTTGATGCGTGCAGGACTCGAGTACCTAGGATCAGCCGATTGCATGGGAACCAGCCTCTCGCAGGTCCGCCGGTGCAACTTCTTTTGGGGCTGGGCTGGGAGCATGTGGGGACGATCCACTAGGAGGAACATCATGTAGTCGGTTGTTGCTCAAGTCATTGCTTGCTATTGGTACGTATTGCTAAGTGTGATACAATTGATATTGTGTTGACGCCGGACACATGGCATGCATGGGCTCTTTGATATGTTGACGATTCTACTCGGGCATTGATGTTGTAGTAAGTTGTTCTTGCAAGTATATTGCTGTGATGAACTTTGGTTAGCTTGATGCTTCTGGATTTTAATCATATAGCCTAGATTTTCTACATGCACACAAGGTGTTCACAGAAACGCTCGTAAAGAACCAACTCGTTTTGGATAGGTTCCACTACCCTATCACTCTCATATCCCTCTTTACTATTTATTTTACTTATGTAACTTACAGATCATAATACAAATACATCACTACTAGATATTAGGCCAATAACGACTGGCAACCAACAATGCACGGTTGTTATTGGTACGATGAGCCGAACACACGTCTAACTTAGATCCGCAAAACCTCCTATTTTTCAGTTGCTCGTGTGGTCAAATATCTCTTTGGATTCCTAAAAAATATCTCTTCGGTTTGAGAGTACTTGGCCTCCCTGCCCCCTCGATTCAGCGCCGCCGGAGTGGGCATCCCATCGCCGCTGTAAAGATCCCGCAGGAGCAGCGCCCTGCACAGGCCAGGCTAGCTACGCCCGGATCAAGTGCCACGCGCAGCCCCACCCCTATATTTAGCGGCCGATGGTGGATCCACAACCCGCGGCCGGATCTGGAACGCCGTCTATACGACCGGACTCGCCACCATGGGCATCTTCCTCTTGTCCTTGGTGATGAGCGCCCGGTCCAAGAAGTGGATTCAGGTGAGGGAGGGCATGTGGGTTGCGGGAGCAAGGGAGGGCGGGAGGCGGGCCGGCCGGCAGCAGCTTTCTGTTCGGGGATGCTGGAGCACGGCCATGAGAACCATCGCCTCTGCTCGTACGCCGTGGTCGGCGAGCCGCCAGGGACACGCCGCCGGTAGAATTCTCTCACATCTGGGCAGTGACACCTTCACTCAAGGATCCCCCGCCTCTAATCTTTTTTTCCTTCTATGATACATGCACATCTTGGAGAAATCATGCATCTTGTTTCCCTATAGCAGCCAGGCGAACGGGCAAAGGATAAGGCGTCCCTGCGAGTTCTCAAGTAATCCAGCGGTGAAATCCTTGAGGAGTTCTATAGTTTAATCAGTTCACACGAAAATCTAATATTACCCCCATCTGTTATCAGCTAGCAGAAGTGTACAATATAAAGCATCTCCGTAATGTGCAGTCTGCTCCAAAGAGACCCCAGCTTGGTACGTACTATTCCTTACAATTTATTACTGCCCACATTGCCAGTCACAGGAGAACAAACTCTACAGATATTTCATTTCACTCAAAAATTGTGTATATGCAGGGATTTGATTACCTTAGGAGCCACAATGTTTTGCCTCCTCAATGGACGATGCACAACAAGGACCTCATGTGACGCCCTAGTAAGGCCGTTTGTGTACTTGTTCACCCTTTAGTATATTGTCTACGTCTTGCAGGAACCATCTGTTGATGTGTGTTTGCAACTCGTGGAAAGAGCTGTCGGAAGGTATGCGACCAAATGATTGATTTCTCACTGTTTTTCTGTGGTAGGAAACTTTGAAAAATGTGATTAATATCAAAGAGGAACGATGCGACCATGAACTCCAACTCCACTAGCTTGAAGAACCAACACACCACATTTTTGTGTGGCACTTGAGCTTCTCAGTTGGACTATAGATGGTAACTATAGTGTCATATATTCATATTAGTTTTATGTATATTGCAATTGTAGTGTCATATAGTCATATTAGTTGTATGTAGTGCAGACAAACAGTACTGAAGGTTTCGTCTTTTTCTCTTTTCTTTGCTAAGCCTATAATTTGGAGATTAGCACACTAATTAATTCCTTCACTAGGATGTGTTCTATAGGTTACGACTAAGAGTTTCATATATGTATGTGTATCACTTATTCTTGAGCAGAATAGTATTTGTTTTTCAAGCAGAGTACAGTAGTGTTCAGAGTTAATTAGTTGGGTATATACCAACAACCAAAAAAAATCTCAATTAACTTGAAATAACCAAAATGTTGCTCGAATTATAAAAGAAAAAAAACAATTAATATTTTCTCAATGTTGCTTGAATTATAAAAGAAAAAAACAATTAATATTTTCTCAATGGTTTTTCTTTGTCGACTATATAAGAATTTGCATAGAGACATGTTCCAAGGTACAGGTAAAAGTATATAAGTTTATTTGCTTTAACATGAATCCATATGCTATTATCCTTTTGCTAATTCATTTATATGTACTGACATATAAATTATTTATGATTTTGTAGAATGGACGGTCCACCGTTATAGAAGCATCATGAGGCATTGTAGTCATTGACAAATAATGATTGCGTCCCAAGACCGAAGATTATGAAAAAAAATCTTGTTTGTAGTTAGAGATGAACAACTACAATGGTTGTCTCGAGTGTGTTTTTGGTTCATAATTTCTTAATGGTATTTTCGCTCCAGAATTGTAAGTGAGGATCATGTTCATTATACGTGGTTTTGATTAATAAAACAGGTTGTGATACTTTGATTCTTCAAATTGTTTTGTTGCTTAATCAGCGTGGTTGATAATCTTTGAGAGTTGTAAGCAACATAAAATAATATTTCTAGTAGTTAAGATTGGTTGTGAAAGGCAAGCAAAATGGTAAACTGAATGGCTATTGGTAATATAATGTGGCCATTAATAATATTTTATGAAACCTGAAATGATTTGTAGCAATGGAAAAAGTGGTCGTTAAAACATGAGTTGTGGTCGTTATCTCCACACAACTAACGACAACACATGTGTGGTCGTTAGTACTTTTAACGACGGAGCCTATCACGACCACAAAGATGTGGTCGTTAATGACTTTTAACGACCACATTCTCACTTTTAACGACCACATATCCCGTCGTTAAAACTCGTTTTCCTAGTAGTGCATGAAGTAGGGTACTAGTACTATTTTTTGTCAAAAAATTATACCATGTCATATTTTTCTGCAACGAATGCCTGGTACATGTGTTCTGCCATAAGCCACACTATGGTTGTAAGCTCACCACCACTGTTGAGCTTCTGGGCATGGGACTCCCTGCTGCACTTGTGGCTCGCGTAAATAAGAAAGTCCATCCACATTTCAAGGACAAGCTTCAAGGAGTCGGTCGTGCCATCACACTCCTTCTTCAGTAGCTCCTCGGCCACTCGAGCCATGTGAATGAGACGAAGAGCAACTTCGCCATACTCTTGTTTTTTGTAATTATCGTGCAGGTTGTTTGCGAGCTCCTTTCTCTCAGCGACCCTGAAACTGCTAGAGTTTGGGCCATCATGGACACGGAACAAATCCTTGATGCGTGCACGACTCAGGTACCTACGATCATCCGATCGCATGGCAACCAGCCTCTCGCAGGTTCGCAGGTACAACTTCTTTTGGGGCTGGCCTGGCAGCATGTAGGGACGATCCACTAGAAGGAACATCATGTAGTCGGACATCACCCTAATAGCATGCACGTCAGGCGCGGCATCCATGGCTCTTGCTCTCCTGCTCTTGGCAAGGAAGACCTCGGTGGCGATGTGCCATATGATGACGCCCTCCTGGAACTCGAAGCCGAGGGAGTCCTTGAGGATGCCTTTGTGGTAAAGCCCACGGCTCTCCAGCGGGTCCTGGCCCCACTTCTTCCTTAGCATGCCTGTGTTGAAGTTCCCCTTGGCGTACAACCGGCTCATGTACACAGTGATACGACGCCTGGTCCAATCCGACAACTTAACGGTCGCCGAGTAGTGCTTTCTGTTCCACCACTCGTTTAGTCCCAGCGCCCTGGCCAGCCTACCGAGCAGAGGGCTGGTGAACGGTGTGTCGGCGGGTCGTGTGCAGAAGTGCAACAAGTTGTACTGCCCGACGGTGTACGACCACCTTCTTGATCTGTACCTACTATCACCAGCAGCACCTCCCTTGACAAGATGGTGAAGCCACACAACCGCGCGCCGGAGCTTGTCCCATCTTTTGTTGCACAGGCCTGTGTAGCGAAGCCATTGCCACCTGGTTGTGCTCAGGAACGCGAACGTCCAAGACGATGCTAGCGCGTTCACGAGCGACATCGTCTCCATGAAGACGGCGCCACCCAGCAGGACGTAGGTGATGGCCACGTCGGCTCTCTTGTGGCCATCCTTGGCGGCGAACCAGAATAACAGCAGCGAGGTGGTGACGGCAAGCGGCCAGATGAAGCGGATTATGTAGCCGAAGAACGTATGGACCACGGCCGCCTTGGTGTAGAGGACATCGTACATGAGGGAGAGCTCGATCTCCATCAGCGTCCACAGCTCGACGCCCTGTATTCCTCTACGGCTATGCACGGTGGTGTGCTCATTTAGGCTGGAATCCTCCTCGACCACTGAGGAGTCGACGATGGCGCGCTGGCAGATGTGGAACAACGAGTGGGCTCGTCTCAGATTGAACTCCTCCTCCGTGGCTCCGTCCTGAGGGTGGAAATGGTTGTGGATGGCCGGCGGCTGCGTCTTGACGGAGGCGCCCATGCTCTCCAGGGTGCTGCACTTGAGCGCCCACGTCTTCTCCCCATACTTGACAACGCCGACGACGAACATCAAAGCGGAGGCAAGCCGCAGCAAGCTCCCGCTGCTACCACCAGCGATGTGCTTGTACAAGACATAAGCCGCTCCGAGGACCTGCACGACGAGGATCTGGAGGTGGCGGAGCCAGAGCTGGTTGTCCTGGAACGCGTAGGCGGTGATGTTGTCCGGGCCGCCGAGGTGCAGCAGCAGGAAAGGCGCCCAGAACGCAACCAGCTGGTGCTCACGCACGGGCCGCACAGCGCCGCTGAACGACAGGTGGCCCACGGCGTACACGGCGATGGAGTCAGCCATGAGGTACGCCAGCCACAGGAATAACCTCGGCACGAGGAGGGCTTCACGCCGGCGGACACCGGCGAAGACGAAGAGGACGAGCTGGAGCCCGAGGCTTAGGAGCACCAAGATCTGCATCGACTGGTCGTTCCATAGCTCCAGCGGCCCAGCTGCCATAATTACTAATTGCTCCTCTCCTGTTCAGACCAGATTTCAATGTGCAACGAACACGTGAATTTGAGGGGTAGATAAGCATACCATACTCAAACAAAACTAGTAGGGAGTACCTAGAACTCATCTAGATGAGATGTAATTTGGTCTCATTCACTTTGAAAACAAGAACAGATACAACCCACGTCAGCACACACGTATCTTATAGCATCACATCCAATGGCTATAAAAGCTGAATGAGACCAAATTAGATCTCATCTAGATGAGTTCTAGCAAAACTGAAACTAGTACGGTTTTGCAAATTTGAGGGCTAGGTTATTTGAAATTTTTCGGAAACCTCAGTCACCTAAAATTCAAAACTTGATGCTTATGTAACTGATGCTCGATCGCTTACAAACTTACAATTCACAGCCCTCGCAAAAGAAAAAATGTTACGAGTATAATTCACAGGCGACGGTGTATACATACCGGCGGCAGTGCGCAGGTCCGAAATCAGTCGATCTTGCCGCCAAGACGAGGAGCCGGCGGCGAAACAGGAAATTAACGGCAGAAAGGCCGGGATGTGGATGCCACTGCAGAGTACAGACCGACCAACAGGTATGCCTAGTGGTCGATCGTAATCTCCATCTGCTTCTTATAACAAAAGGGTCGCCAAACATCGTGCTTCGTAGCTGCAGTAGATTACATGACACTTGCATCTCCATGTTTAAATTAGATTAAGGAAGCTCGTACCCACTAGATGAGCCCGGGCAGGAAGTTGGTCCCAGAAACCCTGTCCAGGAGCCTATAACAGTTGTATTTCCAAGGTTAGGCATCTTCTCAATGCGGACCCTCAAATCGTCCGCAAGAGCGCAACCATTTGTATCGTGCGGTTCGGATGTGTTTTGTCATCCAACACGGTTTTGTATCGGTCTACTTGGCGGTTCAGACGTTATTTTTTTCTGCAAACTACGTATCCAGATCACTGCCATGCCTGCATCCGATAACCCTCGTACATCCAAAAAACCCTTCCGCCTCTCCCGTGCTTTCCATCCAACGCATGCGCAGCTTCCCGTGCCGCATTCATGCCGGCCTAGAGCACATAGAGGC
Organism: Aegilops sharonensis; assembly: GCA_904067115.1. NCBI lineage: Eukaryota > Viridiplantae > Streptophyta > Magnoliopsida > Poales > Poaceae > Aegilops > Aegilops sharonensis. The sequence continues at coordinate 18,686,972 of LR880967.1, forward strand.
TGGCATTGATACCGTGCAACGTGACCAGACAGGAGGGCGGTGCTGACGGACGCGACCTCTCGGACGTCGCCGCCTTCAATGCGGATGCCACATCCCGAGGAACCAACTCCGGTCGATGCGCGCATTTAAGTGGAATGGCCGTCCGTTCACATGGTCTGGTTGCGGCTATATAAGTCGTGCTCTGGCGATGCACGTCCATACCTCCTCTCTGAGCCCCTCCTCTTTTCCGATTGTCTCCTTCTTTGGCAATAACGAAATCTTGGTTCGTTGACATGGCAGGTAGTAGATCTTTGTGACCTCTCCGAGCCCCTCCTCTTTTCCGATTGTCTCCTTCTATGGCAATAACGAAATCTTGGTTCGCCGGCATGGCAGGTAGTAGATCTTTGTGACCTCTCTGAGCCCCTCTCTTTTCCGATTGTCTCCTTCTATGGCAATAACGAAATCTTGGTTCGCTGACATGGCAGGTAGTAGATCTTTGTGACCTCTCCGAGCCGCTCCTCTTTTCCGATTGTCTCCTTCTATGGCAATAACGAAATTTTGGTTCGCCGACATGGCAGGTAGTAGATCTTTGTGACCTCTCTGAGCCCCTCCTCTTTTCCGATTGTCTCCTTCTATGGCAATAACGAAATCTTGGTTCGCCGACATGGCAGGTAGTAGATCTTTGTGAGGCTCATGGCGACGCCACACTTGCTCTCCAGGCCCCTCGGTATCCACGACGGCCGGCTCCTCCGGCAAGGAGGAGATTGTCATCTCCTCTGATGACAAGGAGGACCAGGCACCGCAGCAGCAGGCACGCCTCCACGCGGAGACCGCTCTGACGGACGACGAATTCGTCTGTCAGATGGAGCTGATGACAAAGGGACCGCTCTAGGAGCGTGGCCCGGCGTCACCCTCTCCTCCGTGTCCCTGCATGGAGGAGCCGCCATCCCGGCCATGCTATCGCGTGAAGGCGGAGTGCACATCACCTCTCTGACATGAAGGAGGAGCTCGTCTCCCCCCCCCCCCACGCAACCGTGATGTCGTGAAGATCAGACGCCGCGTCAAGGATGAGCCAATGTCGCCGACGGGCAACAACAGTGTCCAAATCGATCACCGCGTGACGGAGGAGTTGTTGTTGCCGCACAACCGATATAACCAAACTAACACGTCGGCCTCACTGCTCCGCCGCTACCGGCGCAGGTAGTTCTTCAAGGACTAACTGCCGCCCGCGAGCTCCTTGGTGGCGGTGCTGGCGACAGTCCCTCGGGCTCGTGGGATGTCGTGTCCGAGGAGGAAAGGGTGACGAGGCAAGCAGTGCGATAAGCGGCGCAATGCTGCCAGCCGATCCCCGTTTGCCAAGTCAGACACGACATCCTCCTGGGTCCTCTACGACCCCGGCCACCCTGCCGCATGGGCCCTAGACCTCTTCGTTACCACCGCATAGACGGACACGAGGCGTCGCCACCGCTGCCTTGGTGGCGAGCTTGGCAAGATCGGTGAGGAGTGGTTGCTTCGCGACTTCTCCGCCAATGCCGGCAAGGGGAAGGCCACCGCAAGGGCTCCGCGAGCACCGTCTACATTGGCCGCGGCAGCCCTCCACACTGCACATGTGGATGCAGATCGGCTCCTCCTTGAGCACAAGGCAGTGGCTGGACAAAGCTGTCGCGGTGTACCCGCAACCTTCTGCCGGTGGCGGGACGATGAAGACGGCACGGACTGCGATGTCGTTGCGGGCGGGCTGGGCGGCCACATGAATGAGATGGTAGTCCGCTGCAAGCTTTAGTTTTTTTCATTGTTCGATAAAAAAACATTTGTTTTATGTAAATTACCTCCAAACTCTAATCAATTTCGTCGTGGGTGATGACTTTCATCCGGGTTCTTAAAATGTGGTTTGACCACTTATTTCGTCTGAACATTTTACTTTCCTTTTTTGTCTCGTTCCTTCTTTCCTCTCATTTCATCTTAGTGAAAAGTGTAATTTACACTTTTTTCACTAAGGTTCATTTTTCAAGTGGAGTAGTATTTTTCACTGAAATAAACTTGCTCTCCTAAAAAATTGGCTTAGACATAAAAGTTAATCACCGTCCACTTCGGATTAGCAAAACCATTTTTTTAATTTTGCCTCCCCAGGCCTTGGCCTCCAGATCCGATTCGATACCTGACCCTTACCAGGACGTTGAATCGGAGCATTTGGCCCATAAGGCACATGCCTGACACTATATTTTTATCTACGTACTTAATGGCATATCTCCTGATTCCAAATATAGCATTGTCAGGCTAACTTCCAACTCATGGGCTAGTCAGCAAGATGCCTGTGAACATGCCAAGTCGATCGGAGGTTGGTTGGATCTACTTCTTAAGAAAGGAGTGAGGAAGCTTCGTGGTTTGCAGTTATAGATGTAGATGCATGGATCAGCCCCAACTCAGTGCTAAGCTGGCAGGATCCAGTACACTAGCTAGTATATACCTTTTCTACTTTTAATTAAAATTATCATTAGGGTACACTTGTAGATTAGGCTGAAGTTGCAGTTGCAAATAGATTAGATTAAGGGTGCTGCTACCCAGTGGCATGCCGGGGCAGATCCTGGTAGCGCCGCTCTTCTCTCCACGATCTCACTTGTTTATAGAACTAGATGCAATCTCACTTGTTTATAGAACTAGATGCAATCTCACTTGTTTATAGAACTAGATGACCCGTTGCGCCAATGGCGCAAAGGGCGAGGGCAAGCCAAGTTTTCGAACCATGCACATTAGAATATTTAGGCACAAAAGATACGAAGTTGTTACATTACCGTTCTAGGAAAAGCATGAAATGAGTAGCAAGCTACATAGGTAGACCCATTGTGTTGATGGCGCAAAAGGCGAATGAGTTTTTGATGACTTATTTATAGTACTGATGAACGTTAGGTAGAATCATCGCTGCATGTGCCATTGGTACTGAAAATGACTTCATCATCTTCACGGTTGGCAAAAGTTATATCCATCTACAATGGTAAAAACCGCTAGGCAATAGAGGAGCATAATTTTGAAAAGCATGGCACATGCGAGAGGCAATGGATGGCGAGCTTACAAAAGGGGCAAAAGAATATTACAGACAAAAGTTCCGTCAGGATAGTTATATTAACAAACAGCTCTATAAGAAGGCTTGTGTTGATCAGCTCTAAGAGAACACAATGGAGATGCGTTAAAACATGATACATCAGGGGTAAGTAAATGCACCGTGATGAGCGCTATACATAATGTTATGGTAAAGAAGTCATGGATGGCAGCTTCAATACATAGTACATACAAATAACATAGTAGATTGAAAACTGTCATTAAATGACTGGAAGTAAAACAGGTGGTTGTAGAATGTCATGAACGCTGATACAACACATAGTTGTTTATAGCGACGCGTAACACGCTAGACCGGGCTAAAGCATAAACACTGGCATAGAGCAAGACGGTGCCTATGATGATCACGCATAGTTGTTATAGCCATCACCCATGTCAGCAGCATGAACCTCACCGTAGCTTGTGTCTAAGTCCAAATCATACGGATATATATCTTTTTGCTGCAGTGAGAGAGCCGCACCTGTGGTGTTCGGACGGGCAACCACTGCATCATGAATCTCCAGATAGCTTGCTTCAGATTACAAACAGACATTAAGACAGCAGGGTCCAAGGCAACGCCAGCAAGATCAACAGGATTACAAACGTTAAGGTAACTACCCCAACCGAGGGCGTTCAGATCGTGCACACAACCGGCGCCAACGACCTATGACCACCCATGGATCCTACCCCCTCTCCACACCAGTCATCGGCGATAAGGTACGTCAAGCCTAGTAAGGAAGATGCCCACGGCACCAGTCATGATCACTTTGGATCGCGAGGAGCAGCGGTACCCGTGATAACTTGTGTCGCCGGATACCTAGGGTTAGCCGCCGCATCAAATAACGGTAGCCGTCGTGCACACAACCGACAGCAACCGAGGTAGCGTTAACCCTAGACAGAAGAAACCCACTTTAGCCTGCGTAATCACTTTGTATCACGATGAGCAGCACTATCAGAACAAGATCCGCGATCGCCTGGGCCGCCGAAAAGCTAGGTTACCCACCCCGGTAGATTAACCACTACCACGAATATGGCGGCAGTTCGTTTGATGTTACTGCGAGCGAGAAAAATATGGGGAAACGGGATGCGGTACCTGCGAGCGCTGGAGGTTAACGACGGTGCCGCGCGCGCTCTCAAACAAGATCGCCGGCGGCGATCTCGTAGAGAACCACAACTGAAAGATGGAGGAGCTGCGTGAGTTGCGTGATTGATGGAGCTGGCTTCGGCAGGTCGTACCTTGTTGTGGGGTCGTGTGATATTTTTTTTCAGGAAAGGGCACCGTATAAGTACGTATAGGTTATACGGGGCTTGTATATGGGCTACGGCTGACAGGAGAAAAAAATATCTGACGGGGGTCAAGAATACCTTGGAAAATTGAGTTAGGGGCCACTGAAGCAACGCTCAGTGGTCGGACCCAAACATTAACCAACTCCTATGAGCCAACCACCGGCCGCTGGGCGGACGGCGGAGGCGATGCCTTCCTGCACCATGCAGCTTGGACCAAACGCCAATGCCCTTGCAGTGTGACCCTTGGCTACCATGATCGGCCGCCATGGATGAGTGGAGCGATCGTGATTACCGGAAAAGGCCCATCGCTGCTTGCAAGTTGCATTCTAACCTGTATTTACTGTTTTGTAGACTCCGGTGGTATGCATTTGCCGAAGGTACTCCGCTATGGGATGTTGATCCAGTCGCTGGTGAGCTGGCTGTTGGTTTAAATGGAGACATGTACTTCCTCCGTCTGGAATTACTTGTCGCAGAAATAAATGAAAATGGATGTTCTATAACTAAAATATGTCTAAATACATTCATTTCTATGACAAGTATTTTCAGACGGAGGGAGTACTACATACCACCCGGCGATGCTCTGTCTCCGCTTCAGGTGTCATGGCAGATCAGATGCCAAAGGCGCTGGGTGACATCTTGGGGGAGGAAATATGGAGTTTTCTTATGGGATGGGATGAACAAGATCCAGTTAATGATACTCTCTCGAGCCCGCCGTAAGCGATAGATCTCCGGTGAGCTCGACGGTCATTAGGTCCAGCTGAAGGTGGTAGAAGATGACGTTATATTTTTTCTTAATATATTCCCTTTGTATTTTGTGCTGGATTGCGCTAGGAATTGTTCACTATGGCGGGACCTTTCTTTCTTTCTTCTTATTCTTCTTCTTCTTGTTGTTGTTTTTTGGATGTGTGCATCCGTGATATCTTTTGACATTTGGTTGATGCAGAGTCTGGATGTAATTGATAGCTTCATGATATTAATATATTCTCTTTGTAAAAAAAAGGATAAAGTTTTACATCCAGATTATAAAATGTATCCCACCTATTATCTCTATCCATTTGAGATCCGGTGGTTATGTGAGGAAGCTTTAGATTTGCGCTGAATGGTGGGTTTCACCTGCTACGTCACCATGTGAATTATGACAGTATGTGTTACTCCCATGCGCCCCTTTTTGACGACTGGTTTGAGTATAATTTGAGACTGAAATGCTACTAGGTAATTGCAATGTTTGATTAGAGGAGTAATTACCATCAGCTACTAATGACCCTTCCAATTCAAGACACTGATTTGAGTATAATTTGGGACTGAAATGCCACTTGCTAATTACAATGTTTGATTAGAGAGGTGTAATTACCATCAGCTAACTAATGATCCTTCCAATACAACACACAGATTTGAGTATAGTTTAGGACCGAAATGCCACTAGCTAAGTACAATGCTTGATTAGAGAGGAGTAATTACCATCAGCTAACTAATGATCCTTCCAATACAACTCGGCGATACTATCTCGTCTCCTCTTCAGGTGTTTACTCTTGGCGTGGGCTGGACAAGATCCGGTTGCCCTTCGGCTCCCGCCGTCGCAAGCGCCGGATCTTCGGTGAGCTCCACACCCACGGTGATTAGATTGAGCGGAACGTCATAGAAGATGAAGTTGTACGTCCAAATTAAAACATGTGAGGGGTTTTGTATGCAACATAGTAGTATTTAAGTGGCTAGAAAGGGTACCCCACCTCTTATCTAATCCTTCCATTTGAACTCCAGTGGTTATGTGGAAAAGTTTCAGTGAGTTACGGTATGTGTTACTCCCATGCATTTGTTCCTTATTGTGTTTTCTTGTGCACGATAACCAAGGTAGTGATTTCAGTATAATTTTGGACTTCAAACGAAGAGCGTTTTTGCTGGAAAATGTTTTCGGCTTTCTTGCTGGGTGGTGCTTTGACGACAAGGCCAAGGGAGGCGAGCTCCGAGCTACTGCCCGCGAGGGCGGTGGTCAACTCGTTGACTGCGTTGTTATATTGCGGGGACGGGTAGTCACATGGGCTTTTGTGCCTCTCTGTTTTTTCGTTTGTGATGAGGAAGGACAACACACATCAGACGGCTAGGGTGGAAAATAGGGCCGGGCAAAAGTTTAGGTCGGCCAACCGGCGTCTAATTAACACTACCCTTTGAATATGCCGACTCCATCATTTTTATGTGATCTCATAGGAAATGTGCTGCTTGGCCTACAAGTGCTTCAGCGTTATGTGTCTCCGATCCATATATTCTCGGTCACAAAACTTGTACTAGCAATAATAATATCATCTCATTGAAAATTAATCAGAGTAAATTATCGAGAGAGAAAATTCTAATAGCAATATTGTCTTTTGAATGGAAAATATCCAACAGTAGTAAGCAAAGAGCACAATGAGGTAGGTAGGTAACTAGTTTATATATGGTTCACCACCACCACTTCATAAAAGGGCGAACTAGGCTGTCTTGGACAGTTGTGGCAGAGAACCCCCTGTAACCTTGTGGATTACCAACAGTGTAGATGGTCTCAAGCGCCGCCGTCTTGGGATCATAGTAGCCCAATGACCTCCCCGTGTTGAGCAAAATCCGTCCATCAATTGTGTCGGCACACATCAACATGACTTCCCTCGACGAGTATTGCGGTGAGAACTTATCGAGTTGGATACGACACTCCACGTACCAAGCCCCGTCCATTATGTCCTTGATCCTCCATACGTCGATGGCATTCTGGTCCTCGTCGAACCATGCCATGGAGATAGCACCGTAGAGCTCGAGGATGGACGTACGGCCGCCGCCATGGCTGCTCCATGAAGGACCATGCATGACCTTGAACTCTCCGTTTACGACGTCGAATGCCAACAGCTCGCACACCGCAGATTCCGGCCCAAGCATAGGTTCAACCACCCAATAAATCTTGCCGTTCACGTAGGCTGGCGGCACGTCAAGGGCCACCGGCCTTGGCGGAGGATCATGCGGACACCAGTCATCGTCTGTCCGCAGCCAACGCGCGTCACACCTCAGTTTGTACTCTCGTGTTGCCATGTTCTTCTCCTCGTATGCAAGAGATACTATGACATGGTCCTCCACCTCGGAGTCGTACCCCAACGCGATTGAGGTGCCGAAGAAGACTGCGTCTCTCTCGACATCTTCTATTCTCGCACTAACGCCCAAGGTAGGGTTGTATAGGTAGTCACCAAAGCTCCACCTCCCTAAGTTTAGGCCATGGCATGGCTGAGAACATTGGACTGGATTATCCAATGGTAGGCCATATAAGAAGGTGTTGTTCATGTGCTCATCCAGGTCACTGAATGAACCCACCAAGGGGTCGAGGACGAACTTGATCCGCGGGCGTGTTGCGTGGACGGCGGCGTGCGATCGGATGAAAGAGTTGGTGGTGATCATGGCGCGCCATGCCCTGCTCACGAGGCTGAGTCTCGAGACGGACCGTGCCGGCAACCACTTGAGGACGTGGAACCAAGCTTCCATCACCGGTGAAGAGGAGACCATCTCCTCAATGTCGCGGCCCACGGGCACAAGGCTCTCCTCGAAAAGGCCGAGCGCCGGGTAATCATACGTGTCATGGAAAGCGCCGGCGATGGCCTCGTCTGACCCGGAAAGAATCTCTGGTGCGCCTGCTGCAGCATTACGGTCTACTGCGAACACCTTGCAAGTGCCTGTGCCGAACATTATTTTCTTCTCCGACGACGATCCATTGGCACCATTAGACAGACAGAGAGGAGCTGTCCACCTCGACTGCAGCTGCGACCGCTCTGGCTCCGGCCAAGCCGCCCGGTCGATGCAACAGAGCTGCTCCCACCCTTGTGCCTCGTAATCACGCAGCAGCCATACATATAAATGGCACGGGTCGCCGCCGCTGAAGACGCATAGGCACCCGTCGAGCTCCGTCGTCCTGAGACTGAGAGGGTCCTGCCCCAGAGCCAGAGGGCATGGCGGCAGTGGCAGGGAACCAAAGCTCTCGTCCCTGACGTTGAAAGTGAGGATGCCCCCGTCGTAGCGGCAGAGGAAGTGCAGGTGGCCATTCAAGAACACGGCCGGGTTCGCCTCCGTCACAACGCACATCGGAGGCTTGGAGGTGGCAGGCCGCCAGTACGCCGGCGTGTCACCGCCGAGAACGAAGACGTCGCAGCACGGTGCATCGACGGAATTAACCTCTTCTTTGCTGAAGATACGGACTGCCTTGTACCGGTGGGTGGCCGAGCAGTAACCAAGGCCGTAAACGACATCCATGTAGTACGGGAGTGGATACCGGGAAGTCTTCTTGGACGGCACTCGGCTGTCGGGGAGAGGAAGCACCGCGCCGGTGGATGGGTTGCAGACGTAGTAGCCGCCACCCCGGACGCAGCGGAGGAGGACGAGGCCATGGAGGGGCTTGGTGAGGGGAGCGGGGAGCAGCAAGCCGTTACCCATCAGCTTCGTCACCGCACCACCAGGCTGCCAAGCGTAAAAGAAGTAGTCGTCCGAGGGCTCGTCCGTAGGACAGAAGAAGAGCTTTGGCCGGCCGGCGGCTGCCTGGTAGTTCGCCCGCCGGAGGTGGAGCTCGAGGAAGCCCGCCGACGAGAGCGTGGCCTGCCACGAACGTGAGACGCAGCGGAAGCGCCCCGCGGACTTGGCCGGCAGGTAGGCAAGGATTTCCGTGACGACTTTGTGTGGCAACGGCGACCTCTGTGCCGAGGCATCGTCGTGCTGCTGCTTCTCCTGCTCGTGCACCGCCATCGATNGGTGGCCGAGCAGTAACCAAGGCCGTAAACGACATCCATGTAGTACGGGAGTGGATACCGGGAAGTCTTCTTGGACGGCACTCGGCTGTCGGGGAGAGGAAGCACCGCGCCGGTGGATGGGTTGCAGACGTAGTAGCCGCCACCCCGGACGCAGCGGAGGAGGACGAGGCCATGGAGGGGCTTGGTGAGGGGAGCGGGGAGCAGCAAGCCGTTACCCATCAGCTTCGTCACCGCACCACCAGGCTGCCAAGCGTAAAAGAAGTAGTCGTCCGAGGGCTCGTCCGTAGGACAGAAGAAGAGCTTTGGCCGGCCGGCGGCTGCCTGGTAGTTCGCCCGCCGGAGGTGGAGCTCGAGGAAGCCCGCCGACGAGAGCGTGGCCTGCCACGAACGTGAGACGCAGCGGAAGCGCCCCGCGGACTTGGCCGGCAGGTAGGCAAGGATTTCCGTGACGACTTTGTGTGGCAACGGCGACCTCTGTGCCGAGGCATCGTCGTGCTGCTGCTTCTCCTGCTCGTGCACCGCCATCGATGATCCTTGTGTGCTTAATTGTTCTGGGCTGTGGTGGCTTACGATGATGCCCCGATCCCATGATGGCTGGATCTTATTTAAAACGGCGAGAAATCCAGGTTGCAGTAATCTTGTCTAGCAGATTAGTTTTGGAGTTAGATTCGGTTTGGGCGTCCCGTGTCTTTTTAGGATTAGTTTCCTAGCTAGTGTCTACGTGTTTGAGTAGTACTACTATAGGTGTTAGCTAGGTAGTGTCTACGTGTTTGAGTAGTGCTCTACGTGTTAAGGTAGAGCCAGGTCGTGCCCTAAACTCCTAATCCTAGTAGTAGGAGTACTAGGATTGGTCATGTACAGTTCAAAAAAGGAGGCTGCTACAAATCATTCGGTTGATGTCATCCAGAATTAAGGTGCCTAGCCGTCAGATCGGTCACATCTCAGCGGTAGGATGCAAATGCCATCTGAGCCACGCACGGCCACTGGCTCGCGATAGACCTTTACAACGGAGAATGCGTTGCAACATAGCACCGTCACAGCCGCGCATGGCCTCTCGCTTGTGATAGAGCCGCCGGCCAGCGCCGTGTCGGAGCACGGGTAGCCGCCGGCGAGGCTTCATGGCAGCAACAACAGCAGCGCGCCGCCGGCGCTCCATCGCAGCAACCGACGCCGCCGGCGATGCTTCATCATTGCAGGGAGCGCCGGCAAGCGCTCCGTCGGAGCACGGGTAGCCGCCGCCTACGCTTCATTGCAGCGACAACACCGTACCGGCGCAGCGGCGTTCCATTGCAGCCCCTGACACCGTCAGCGATGCTTCACTGCAGAGCCGACGCTGACGTGACGGTGTTGCATCGGTGCTCCATCGCAGCACCTGACGCCTGTGCGACGTTGCTCAATCGGTGCTCCATCACAACACCTGATTGTCGCTGACAATGTTTTAGAGTAGCGCCGCCACACAGTTCAATGCAACGTCGGGGCCAGACTCGCTGCACCCTCCCTGCAGCACTCTCAGGTCGCATGATTTAATGCAGAGTTGCCGCCAGACTCGCCGCGCCCTCCTTGCAGCACTGCCGCACCCTGTTGCTCCGTCACCGTTGCTGCAAGGCCGGTGGTGAGTCACCAGCCGCTGTTGCTACTGCGAAGAGATCGAGGAGCTCCTCCATCCACGGTTGCAAATCTGGTGCTTCGAAAATGGATTCGCCGCGTTGTTGCTAGGACGGCGATGCTTGCGTGGTGCTGCGGAGGATGGTCGGAAGCACGGCGAGGTCAGAACCCGCAGCCGACGCCGGTTGCGTCTGCTACTCTGGGCGGAGAGATGATGTGACCAGCAGTGCAAAAAGAGATGAAGTTACTAATTCAAATATTTTGACAGTCGGTCAAATTACAATGCGAGTATCATCGCCAAAACCACGAGCTGAAGAAGTCAATCCTAATTTTCATACTCCGAGTTGGACGCTGGTCGGTGCTATTCCAATTCAACTAGCGTAGCTGATTCGGTCTTGTTTTGGTAAGAAAAAGAGTCCTGGTTTGGTTTTGTGATCTTAGTGATCAGCGTGGCTGTATATTTAATTAAGGGTCTGACTATATGTCATCTAGATGTGAGATAATATCTCACATCTAACATAACATTACCTTCTGTTACTAATAACTAAACGATCTCTTATATTGTTTGTTTGTCGGGAAATTATACATCGTGACGCCGCACCGCAACCTTCCCGTGGCAGGGCGCAACAAGCTGCGATTTGTCTTCGCGCACTGTGGCATTTTGTGTGTGCCTTGTACTACTACTGCATGCATGTGTCGTTGTCCACCTACAGTGAGCAGTGTGCTACAACGCTGAGTAGACTAGTTTGCCTAATTTACCTTTCGCTACGATAGCTCATCAGCTATTTTTTTTCTGCTTACTTGTTAGGCATTACTACAGTGAGCAGTGTCCCTTTTCTTTTTCTTTTGTGATTGTACCTAGATAGGTCTAGCTTTTCTCATTTTGGTTGTCAACATCTCCCACGAAAAACAGAGATATAGTAAGGCCTATTTCTACAACACCTCACACAGAAAACAAAACGAATTAAATGGGAAAAAGTGCTAA
>LR880967.1:18703665-18712041 GCA_904067115.1 Aegilops sharonensis
GCGGGGCAGGGGCGCGGCCCTTTTTGCACCCCCGCCCTCCCCCCCCCCCCCCCCCCGGGGGGACCCGCGGGGGGGGGCCGGGGGGGGGGGGGGGGCCCCCCCCCCCCGGGGCGGGGTCCCCCCCCCGTTTCTCCCCCCCCCCCCCCCCGCCGGCCCTCCCGGGGAGGGCCCGGCGGGGCAGGGGCGCGGCCCTTTTTGCACCCCCGCCCTCCCCCCCCCCCCCCCCCCGGGGGGACCCGCGGGGGGGGGCCGGGGGGGGGGGGGGGGCCCCCCCCCCCCGGGGCGGGGTCCCCCCCCCGTTTCTCCCCCCCCCCCCCCCCGCCGGCCCTCCCGGGGAGGGCCCGGCGGGGCAGGGGCGCGGCCCTTTTTGCACCCCCGCCCTCCCCCCCCCCCCCCCCCCGGGGGGACCCGCGGGGGGGGGCCGGGGGGGGGGGGGGGGCCCCCCCCCCCCGGGGCGGGGTCCCCCCCCCGTTTCTCCCCCCCCCCCCCCCCGCCGGCCCTCCCGGGGAGGGCCCGGCGGGGCAGGGGCGCGGCCCTTTTTGCACCCCCGCCCTCCCCCCCCCCCCCCCCCCGGGGGGACCCGCGGGGGGGGGCCGGGGGGGGGGGGGGGGCCCCCCCCCCCCGGGGCGGGGTCCCCCCCCCGTTTCTCCCCCCCCCCCCCCCCGCCGGCCCTCCCGGGGAGGGCCCGGCGGGGCAGGGGCGCGGCCCTTTTTGCACCCCCGCCCTCCCCCCCCCCCCCCCCCCGGGGGCCCCCGGGGGGGGGGGGGGGGACCCTAGCCCGCAGGGCGTGGTCCCCTCCTCGTTTCTCCCTCCCCTCGCCACCGCCCCAGCGTGCTGGCGGGCAAAGCCCGGCCAGATCGGGCGGCGGCGGGGCCTCTTCCTCCCCCGCGTGGCGCTAGATGGCGCTGGCCATCCTTGTTGGGCGGCGGCGCGGCGCAGGCCCAGGGCGCACTTGCTGGCGGCGGCGCGGGTGGCTGAGACAGGCTGGGGGCGTGCCCTGCTCCCGGCGGCGGCGGCGTGTGGGCGCGGCCCAGATCCGTCGCGGCTGCGGCTCAGGTGCTCTGGGCCCTTGTGGTGGCAGGGCCCCGGCTCGCCGCAGGTGGTGGCCTGCTCCGGTGGCTGCCCTTGCTGCAGCGCTCCCTGGTTGTCGTGGACCTGCCGGCCCCCGGCCGATCCGGTGATGGCAGGTGCCGCGGGCTGCGCTCGGCAGGGATGTGGGCTACCACGGCGTGGTGGTGGCTCATGGCGGTGGTCAGGATCGTCTCACGGCGGCGGCCGGACTTCTTTGGCGTCGACCCGTTGGTGAGCGGCCTGTGAAGAGCTTCGACCCCTCTTCTCGATGCCCGGGCTCAATCTTCGTTGGTGGGATAGCCCTCTCCCTGCTGCGACCCATCGCTAGTCCCGTGCTCGGGCAGCAGGACTGTGCTTGTCTCGCGCCCGACAGCAGGACCTCCTCGTCTCGCGCCCGGTAGCAGGACCGAGCCCGTCTCGCGCCCGGCAGCAGGACCGAGCCCGTCTCATGCCCGGCAGTAGGACCAAGCTAGTCTCGCGCCCGGAGCTGTAGGACGAATCGATGGACTTGTGTGCCCCGGGATCCGATCGTCTCTTCCGTTGGGGTAGCGGCGGGTGTCGGTTGTGGTGGTTCCTAGGTCTTGGATTCCGGGACGGCGGCCCCGGTGGTGGTTGCGCGGTGCTCACGGGCAGAGCCAGTCGCTTGGTGCTGCCCGGTGGACATGGCCGTGTGGGCGGCGTGGTTGTCGGGATGCGGCGTTCGATGGCAGTGAGTATTGGCCGGCGTGAAAACCTGCTCTTTCTTCGGACAGACCTGCGGCGGCGTAGCTCGTTCCCTTCTTGAAGGCGTCGTCGCGGCTCTCATTGTCTGTCGTGTGGCTCCGGGGGAAACCTTGATCCTCGGATCAGGCGGTGGTGACGCTACCGTGTCGTACCCTTCCTGAAGGCACCGTCTTGGAGCCCACGGTTCGTCGTATGCGGTGGCATCTCTTCGTGGTGGTGTGTTCACTGGTGGAGTCCCGGGTGCTCGAGTAGTGCTGGGGGTCGTGTTGCTGCGCTCAGCGCCTACGTATCCCGCCTTGGGTGTGTGCGTGTGTTGTGGTGGTGTGCATGAAAGGATCGATATAGTTGACTAGAGGGGGGTGAATAGGCAACTAACAATTTTTAGCTTTTCTTTACCAAATTAAACTTTGCATCAAAGTAAGTTGTCTGGATATGCAACTAGGTGGACAACCTATATGATGCAACAATCACAAGCACACAAGCAAGCAAAGAATGTAACACAAATAAGCCTGCAGAAGTAAAGGGATGAGAGAACCAAGAGTGGAGCCGGTGGAGACGAGGATGTGTTACCGAAGTTCCTTCCTTTTGAGGGAAAGTACGTCTCCGTTAGAGCGGTGTGGAGGCACAATGCTCCCCCCACTAGGGCCACCGTATTATCCTCACGCCCTCACACAATGCTAGATGCCGTGATTCCACTATTGGTGCCCTTGAAGGCGGCGACCGAACCTTTACAAACAAGGTTGGGGCAATCTCCACAACTTAATTGGAGGCTCCCAACGACACCACGAAGCTTCACCACAATGGACTATGGCTCCGCGGTGACCTCAACCGTCTAGGGTGCTCAAACACCCAAGAGTAACAAGATCCGCAAGGGATTAGTGGGGGGAATCAAATTTCTCTTGGTGGAAGTGTAGATCGGGGCCTTCTCAACCACTCCCGAGCAAATCAACAAGTTTGATTGGCTAGGGAGTGAGATCGGGCGAAAATGGAGCTTAGGAGCAACAATGGAGCTTAGGGTTGGAAGAGGTAGTCAACTAAAGGTAGGAGACGACCCTTTTATAGAGGTGGACGAAATCCAACCGTTATCCACTTAACCAGCCCGCGACACGCGGTACTACCGCTCCAGGGGTGCGGTACTACCACAAGGCCACGCGGTACTACCGTGGGTCACCACGGTACTACCGCAGCAGCAGCGGGGGCTACAGCGAGCCTGACAGGAGCAGTACTACCGCGAGCGCGGTACTACCGCTCACTCCTTGCGGTACTACCGCAAGGCAGGAAGGCCCTAGCCTGGGAAGGGCGCGGATGAATAAAAATACATCTGTGCCTACTTCCGCTGGAAAACAAACGGTGCAAAAACCCGACGCGGTACTACCGCGTGGCTGCTGGATCAGACCGCGCACGGTACTACCGCGCACAAGGCGCGGTACTACCGCAGAGGCGCGGATGTAAATAATTACATCCGCCCCTACTACCGCAACGCAGCGGTACTTGGCCTGGGGGCCACAGTAGTACGGCTCCAGGGGAGCGGTACTACCGTGGGCTCCCGTGGTACTACCGCGCCTGAGCCACAGTACTACCGTGGGTGCCTGCGGTACTACCGCTCCAGGGAGCAGTACTACCGCAAGCACAGCAACAGCAGCCAAGGCAATCAGAACGAGGATAAACGGGGGATGCTCCATAGTGCAAGGGAAAGGTGGAGACAAGGAAGGGAACGTGTACGTGATGATTCCACCCAAACCATTCCGACGCGGACCCCCTCTTAATAGTACGGCTTTCCTACGACTCAAATCCACCAAAAAGAAACGTAGAGAAACGCCGTCTTCAATAGTCTTCGAGGGGCACCAAACCGTCTTGTACCTAGTGAAAAAGTGTCTGAGAAACTCAAAGGCACACGATTATTCCGCAAAAGCATTGTCATCAATCACCAAAACACCTAAGGGATAAATATGCACTTACAATCTCCCCCTTTTTGGTGGATTGATGACAATACGGGATTTGCGCGAAAGGGAAATAAATTATAGCAAAGGCAAACCCCTCATCTCTAAAATATAGACGGGCTCCCCCTAGATGTGTGCAAACTAGATGAATGCTTTGGACTGCATAGCACACAACTAGGATCAACACTCCCCCTATATTTTAGAGCCAAGGCTTATCTAGCAATGATAAGGCTAAACAACTACTAACGAGCATAAAACAAAGGTAGCACAATATAACATAAGCTCGCTAAGATAGGATAAAGTGCATATGTCTTACACCATATGAAGGATAAGTCTCAAACCAAACCAAAGCAACGAAACGAGGTTCAAACGAGACAGCAAACACACCAAACACACGAGCAAATCCCTACACTCTCTCCCCCTTTGGCATCGAGACGCCAAAAAGGCAGAGAGGACACCTACACACTCGGGGTGGCTCAAGCGGAGGAATCATCCCAGCGCTCCTCCTCGGACACGGCGGCAGGGATGTCCCCCTCGAAGTCCTCGTCAGAATCGGTCCACTTGAAGCCCTGCTTCGCCATCCACTCAGCCTCTGGAGTGATGTTCCTCTCTGACCCGCTGGAATGAGCCTCGCCAAAGACCTTCAGGATGTGCAAGTCATGGCGGCGAGCCTCCTTGAAGGCAACGTGAGTCCTGTACTGCCCCTTAGCTTTCATGCAGAAGAGAGTCTTCATCTTTTCCTTCAGCTTCTTGGCCCACGAGGGCATAGAGGAACTCTAGGAAGACCTAGCAGCACGGTCCTCAGCAACATACTCAGCTCCAGTCTCCTCCTCACCAACATGCCTCCTAGCAGCAGACGCCTCAGCACGAGTGGTAGTGTTGGCCCAGTTGGGCTTGACACGGAGACAGATGGGATCATGCCTAATCCAGTCTGGTGCAAGGAACTCAACTCCAGGGTACAGCTTCTCCCAAGTCTTGGAGATCAGCAGAAACAGGTATGGCCCGTAAATAGGCACCTTGCGGTTGAACACCGCAAACTGAAGCTCATGCCACATAATGTGAGAGACATCAAGAGGCTGAGTCTGAGATACCCGGGCCTCCTCGCACATGAGCATCATATCCACCATAAATGCATGAACCTTATCCTTGTCGCCAATGCGCGGGAATAGAGAGTTGCAGAAGATGCGATACATGATATCCAGAAAAGGGTTCAGTACCCAAGCTGACTTGCCATTGGCGAGCACCTTCTCAACAAAGTACTGCTGGAGCTTGTCCTTGTTAGCAGACTCAGAATTGGCATGGGGACGAACACCAACAGGAGTGTTGAGTCCGTCATCTGGAACATGCAACAGGTCCATGAACTCCTTCCAGGTAGCGGTCAACTGACGACCGTTGGACATCCACGTCATCCGCCGCTCCTCCCCAGGGTGAAAATACACAGAGGAAAAGAACTGACAAACAAGCTCCGGGTCAAAGTGCAGATGGAAGGAGATCACATGCTCAATGCCAAACTGCTCCACCAAGTCCAGAGCCTCTCCAAAGTACTCACGATACTGTTCCTTCCTCATGTGATGCATGTCAATCCACTTGACCTCCATGTAGGTATTCTGCTTGTTCTTGATGACATCCAGATAAATGAGAGACTGCTGCTTGGTCCAGAACAACTCACGACCTCTGATGATAGCACGAGGATTCACATACGGGTTCATCTGCCTGAGAAGGACATACTCTGTGGAGGGTATCTCGTCCATGCTCTTAGCGGGTTCCTTGTTCTTGGTAGCGGTGGTCTTGACATGGCGCTTGGGGGCATTGGGGCCCTCTGCTGCTTCACCTTGATTGCGCAAACGCTTGGATCCAGTATCACGACTGGGATTGGAACGGCGAGAGCCACCACCTGAGACACAAAGCGCAAAACACACACAAAAACCAAGAGGGATCAACGAAAAGACCTTGGCAAAGAAAAAAATGGAACCACTTAGGAAACATACAAGCTAAATGCCATGAGAAAGATTTCATCTACGGAAGTACTGCCAGGTGCTGCGGTACTAAAAATCTAGTACCGCTCTAAGTCACGGTAGTACCGTGCAAAGTCATGGTAGTACTGGGTCTGGGAGCGGTAGTAGTTTTTTTAGTGCCGCAGCTAGCGCGGTAGTACTGCACCTGACGGGCGGTAATACCGCGTGAGCAGTAGTACCGCACATGAGGCACAGTAGTACCGCATCGCGTCAGATCCGAACCTGGTTCGAATCTGAGAAAAACCGCGAAACCTCGGCGGTACTTCGGTTGAACAAATCTATCACAGGACAACAAACCAAGTATAAATCCTACGCAACCCAACTCTCCTACATCCTACTCTTGCACAGATTTGGCCTAAAATCTCAAGAACAACATGCATCTCCCCAAGATCCTAGAAGCGAGAAAACAACCAAGAGAGAGAGGGATTTGGGGGAAAACCTTGTTCCATGGCAAGAGGAAGTGGTGGGGAACGATCCCACTGGTCGGAATCCAAGGAGAGTGGCCGGAGACGGAGATCCGGCGAGGACCTCCGGCGCCGTTCATGAGCAAGAGAGAGAGAGATGTGGGGAGAGAGATAAGTGAATGGGTATGGGGAGTAGGAACTCCCCTGCCCAAATCATAACCCCCACGCCCATTCGCGATGCGGTAGTACCGCGGTTCATCGCGGTAGTACCGCTCGGCGGAAGTACCGCACACGAGCGGTAGTACTGCTCTCCTGGGCGGCAGTAAAAAATTACTGCCGCGCAGGCGCGGTAGTACCGAGCCCTCTCCACGCGGTAGTACCGTGACTAGTCGCGGTAGTACCGTGAACTCGGGAATTGCACGTTCCAAGCACACAAAAATGAGATCTTTGCACGAAACGAACTACGAGGCAACACGACACCACAAGAACACACGACACACTCAGACAGAAAGGCAAACGACAGCACGAAAACAGCCACGAGGCACCACCTCTCCAAAGAGAGGGCGGTGGCCGGAGCCACCTATGTTTGAGTCGATTGGTATGGCACCGCGAAGAATTATCTTTGGGCCCATGACCAAAACTCGTCTTTGAAGCACAAGTACCATAAAAAATGGCTAATGTGAAAGAGTTGATCGATTTATGCATAATGGGGGGAGGGAGAGTTCATTGAGAGAACAACACTCCCCCTATGTCCATACCTACACCTAAACAAGATAACAAGTTGAATATGGTGGGGTGTGCAAGGGTTCAAGCAACATTGCTCGAATCAATGATATTTAGCTCATGCCTTAACTCACGAAATCTTGCTTCATCCAAAGGCTTCGTGAAGATATCTGCAAGGTTATCATGAGTGTTGATGTAGTTGAGCTCGATCTCCCCTCGCCTAATGTGATCCCGGATGAAGTGATACCGAATCTCAATATGCTTCGTCTTGAAGTGTTGCACCGGGTTGAGAGAAATCTTGATGGCACTTTCATTGTCACACCAAAGAGGCACTTTGTCACAAATGACACCGTAATCCTTTAAAGTTTGCCTCATCCATAAGAGTTGTGCACGACAACTACCGGCCGCTACATACTCCGCTTCGGTGGACGAGAGAGACACACAACTTTGCTTTTTGGATGACCAACTTACCAAAGAGCAACCAAGGAATTGGCACCCTCCGGAAGTGGACTTCCTATCCACTTTGTCTCCTACCCAATCGGAATCCGAATATCCTACAAGCTTGAAGTTTGCTCCTCTTGGGTACCATAGGCCAAAGTTTGGGGTATGAGCCAAATATCGAAAGATTCGCTTGACCGCCACATAGTGGCTTTCCTTAGGTGCGGCTTGAAACCGCGCACAAATTCCCACACTCAACATGATATCCGGTCTAGATGCACAAAGGTAAAACAAGGATCCAATCATGGAGCGATATACCTTTTGATCCACCGCTTTACCATTGGGATCGATGTCAAGTTGGCACTTAGTGGGCATTGGAGTGGAAGCCGGCTTGACATCGCTTAGCTTCAATCTCTTGAGCATGTATTGAGTGTATTTGGCTTGGTTGATGAAGGTACCTTCTCTTCTTTGCTTCACTTCGAAACCTAGAAAGAACTTCAACTCTCCCATGGAAGACATCTTGAACTTTGAGGTCATTAGTGCGGCAAATTCATCATTGAAAGTTTTGTTAGGAGAACCAAAGATAATGTCATCAACATATAGTTGGCACACAAACAACTCCCCATTGACCTTCTTAGTAAAAAGAGTGGGGTCGATGAGCCCAACTTCAAACCCGCGATCTTGTAGCAACTCGGTAAGGTGGTCATACCACACACGTGGGGCTTGTTTAAGGCCATAGAGTGCCTTATCGAGTTGATACACATGATCGGGAAAGTAGGGATCCTCGAACCCGGGGGGTTGTTTGACGTAAACCAACTCATTAATAGGACCATTAAGAAAAGCACTCTTCACATCCATTTGTTGCAACTTAAAGTTGTGATGAGAAGCATAAGCAATCAACAAACGAATGGATTCAAGACGAGCAACGGGAGCAAAGGTTTCACCGTAGTCGATACCCTCGACTTGGGAGTAACCTTGTGCCACCAATCTTGCCTTGTTGCGAATGATGGTTCCATGAGCATCTTGTTTGTTCTTGAAAATCCACTTGGTCCCAATGACATT
>LR880967.1:18712472-18722651 GCA_904067115.1 Aegilops sharonensis
TTAATAGGACCATTAAGAAAGGCACTCTTCACATCCATTTGTTGCAACTTAAAGTTGTGATGAGAAGCATAAGCAATCAACAAACGAATGGATTCAAGACGAGCAACGGGAGCAAAGGTTTCACCGTAGTCGATACCCTCGACTTGGGAGTAACCTTGTGCCACCAATCTTGCCTTGTTGCGAATGATGGTTCCATGAGCATCTTGTTTGTTCTTGAAAATCCACTTGGTCCCAATGACATTGCGGTTCCCCGTTGGCCTTGGCACCAACCTCCACACCTTGTTGTACTCGAAGTTGTTGAGTTCTTCATGCATGGCATTAAGCCAATCCGGATCTTCGAGTGCTTCATATACCTTTTGGGGTTCAACACACGAAACAAACGCGTGATGTTCACAATAGTTTGCCAATTGTCTACGAGTGCTTACCCCCTTTTCAATGCTTCCAAGTACATTCTTCATGAGATGACCCTTGGTGGTGAGCTTGGAAGCAATCTTGGCGGCACGACGCTCTAATTCCTCCTCGGAGGTGAGTTGAGGAGCGGTTACTTGATCATCTTGAGCGCCGTCTTGAGCATGTTCTTGATCTTGAACTTGCACATTAGAATATTTAGGCACAAAAGATACGAAGTTGTTACATTACCGTTCTAGGAAAAGCATGAAATGAGTAGCAAGCTACATAGGTAGACCCATTGTGTTGATGGCGCAAAAGGCGAATGAGTTTTTGATGACTTATTTATAGTACTGATGAATGTTAGGTAGAATCATCGCTGCATGTGCCATTGGTACTGAAAATGACTTCATCATCTTCACGGTTGGCAAAAGTTATATCCATCTACAATGGTAAAAACCGCTAGGCAATAGAGGAGCATAATTTTGAAAAGGATGGCACATGCGAGAGGCAATGGATGGCGAGCTTACAAAAGGGGCAAAAGAATATTACAGACAAAAGTTCCGTCAGGATAGTTATATTAACAAACAACTCTATAAGAAGGCTTGTGTTGATCAGTTCTAAGAGAACACAATGGAGATGCGTTAAAACATGATACATCAGGGGTAAGTAAATGCACGGTGATGAGCGCTATACATAATGTTATGGTAAAGAAGTCATGGATGGCAGCTTCAATACATAGTACATACAAATAACATAGTAGATTGAAAACTGTCATTAAATGACTGGAAGTAAAACAGGTGGTTGTAGAATGTCATGAACGCTGATACAACACATAGTTGTTTATAGCGACGCGTAGCATGCTAGACCGGGCTAAAGCATAAAGACTGGCATAGAGCAAGACGGTGCCTATGATGATCACGCATAGTTGTTATAGCCATCACCCATGTCAGCAGCATGAACCTCACCGTAGCTTGTGTCTAAGTCCAAATCATACGGATATATATCTTTTTGCTGCAGTGAGAGAGCCGCACCTGTGGTGTTCGGACGGGCAACCACTGCATCATGAATCTCCAGATAGCTTGCTTCAGATTACAAACAGACATTAAGGCAGCAGGGTCCAAGGCAACGCCACCAAGATCAACAGGATTACAAACGTTAAGGTAACTACCCCAACCGAGGGCGTTCAGGTCGTGCACACAACCGGCGCCAACGACCTATGACCACCCATGGATCCTACCCCCTCTCCACACCAGTCATCGGCGATAAGGTACGTCAACCCTAGTAAGGAAGATGCCCACGGCACCAGTCATGATCACTTTGAATCGCGAGGAGCAACGGTACCCGTGATAACTTGCGCCGCCGTATACCTAGGGTTAGCCGCCGCATCAAATAACTGTAGCCGTCGTGCACACAACCGACGGCAACCGAGGTAGCGTTAACCCTAGACAGAAGAAACCCACTTTAGCCTGCGTAATCACTTTGTATCACGATGAGCAGCACTATCAGAACAAGATCCGCGATCGCCTGGGCCGCCGAAAAGCTAGGTTACCCACCCCGGTAGATTAACCACTACCACGAATATGGCGGCATGTTACTGCGAGCGAGAAAAATGTGGGGAAACGGGATGCGGTACCTGCGAGCGCTGGAGGTTAACGACGGTGCCGCGCGCGCTCTCAAACGAGATCGCCGGCGGCGATCTCGTAGAGAACCACAACTGAATGATGGAGGAGCTGCGTGAGTTGCGTGATGGATGGAGCTGGCTTCGGCAGGTCGTACCTTGTTGTGGGGTCGTGTGATATTTTTTTTTCAGGGAAGGGCACCGTATAAGTACGTATAGGTTATACGGGGCTTGTATATGGGCTACGGCTGACAGGAGAAAAAAATATCTCACAGGGGTCAAGAATACCTTGGAAAATTGAGTTAGGGGCCACTGAAGCAACGCTCAGTGGTCGGACCCAAAAATTAACCAACTCCTATGAGCCAACCACCGGCCGCTGGGCGGACGGCGGAGGCGATGCCTTCCTGCACCATGCAGCTTGGACCAGACGCCAATGCCCTTGCAGTGTGACCCTTGGCTACCATGATCGGCCGCCATGGATGAGTGGAGCGATCGTGATTACCGGAAAAGGCCCATCGCTGCTTGCAAGTTGCATTCTAACCTGTATTTACTGTTTTGTAGACTCCGGTGGGATGCATTTGCCGAAGGTACTCCGCTATGGGATGTTGATCCAGTCGCTGGTGAGTTGGCTGTTGGTTTAAATGGAGACATGTACTTCCTCCGTCCGGAATTACTTGTCACGGAAATAAATGAAAATGGATGTATCTAGAACTAAAATATGTTTAGGTACATCTATTTCTATGACAAGTATTTTTAAACGGAAGGAGTACTACATACCACCCGCCGATGCTCTGTCTCCGCTTCAGGTGTCATGGCAGATCAGACGCCAAAGACGCTGGGTGACATCTTGGGGGAGGAAATCTGGAGTTTTATTATGAGATGGGATGAACAAGATCCAGTTAATGATACTCTCTCGAGGCCACCGTCACGAGCGCTGGATTTCCGGTGAGCTCGACGGTCATTAGGTCCAGCGGATGGTGGTAGAAGATGACGTTCTTTTTTCTCCTTAATATATCCCCTTTGTATTTTGTGCTGGATTGCGCTAGGAATTGTTTACTATGGCGGGACCTTTCTTTCTTTCTTTCTTCTTTTTCTTATTCTTCTTATTCTTCTTTTTGTTTTTTGGATGTGTGCATCCGTGATATCTTTTGACATTTGGTTGATGCAGAGTCTGGGTGTAATTGATAGCTCCGCGATATTAATATATTCTCTTTATAAAAAAAAGGATAAAATTTTACGTCCAGATTATAAAATGTATCCCACCTATTATCTCTATCCATTTGAGATCCGGTGGTTATGTGAGGAACCTTTAGATTTGCGCTGAATGGTGGGTTTCACCTGCTACGTCACCATGTGAATTATGACAGTATGTGTTACTCCCATGCGCCCCTTTTTGACGACTGGTTTGAGTATAATTTGGGACTGAAATGCCACTAGGTAATTGCAATGTTTGATTAGAGGAGTAATTACCATCAGCTACTAATGACCCTTCCAATTCAAGACACTGATTTGAGTATAATTTGGGACTGAAATGCCACTAGCTAATTACAATGTTTGATTAGAGAGGTGTAATTACCATCAGCTAACTAATGATCCTTCCAATACAACACACAAATTTGAGTATAGTTTGGGACCGAAATGCCACTAGCTAATTAGTACAATGCTTGATTAGAGAGGAGTAATTACCATCAGCTAACTAATGATCCTTCCAATACAACACACAGATTTGAGTATAGTTTGGGACCGAAATGCCACTAGCTAATTAGTACAATGCTTGATTAGAGAGGAGTAATTACCATCAGCTAACTAATGATCCTTCCAATACAACTCGGCGATACTATCTAGTCTCCTCTTCGGACTGGACAAGATCCGGTTGCCCTTCGGCTCCCGCCGTCGCAAGCGCCGGATCTCCGGTGAGCTCCACACCCACGGTGATTAGATTGAGCGGAACGTCATAGAAGATGAAGTTGTACGTCCAAATTAAAACATGTGAGGGGTTTTGTATGCAACATAGTAGTATTTAAGTGGCTAGAAAGGGTACCCCACCTCTTATCTAATCCTTCCATTTGAACTCCAGTGGTTATGTGGAAAAGTTTCAGTGAGTTACGGTATGTGTTACTCCCATGCATTTGTTCCTTATTGTGTTTTCTTGTGCACGATAACCAAGGTAGTGATTTCAGTATAATTTTGGACTTCAAACAAAGAGTGTTTTTGCTGGAAAATGTTTTCGGCTTCCTTGCTGGGTGGTGCTTTGACGACAAGGCCAAGGGAGGCGAGCTCCGAGCTACTGGCCGCGAGGGCAGTGGTCAACTCGTTGACAGTGTTGTTATATTGCGGGGATGGGTAGTCACATGGGCTTTTGTGCCTCTGCTTTTTCGTTTGTGATGAGCAAGGACAACACACATCAGACGGCTAGGGTGGAAAATAGGACCGGGCGAAAGTTTAGGCCGGCCAATCCGCGTCTAACACTACCCTTTGAATATGCCGACTCCATCATTTTGGAAGTTCATCATTTTTATGTGATCTCATAGGAAATGTGCTCCTTGGCCTACAAGTGCTTCAGCGATATGTATCTCCGATCCATATATTCTCGGTCACAAAACTTGTACTGGCAATCGTAATATCATCTCATTGAAAATTAATTAGAGTAAATTATCGAGAGAGAAAATTCTAATAGCAATATTGTCTTCTGAATGGAAAATATCTAACAGTAGTAAGCAAAGAGCACAATGAGGTAGGTAGGTAATTAGTTTATACTCCTTCCGTCCGAAAAAACTTGTCATCAAAATGGATAAAAAGAGGTGTATCTAGAACTACAATACATCTAGATACATCCCCTTTTATTCATTTTGATGACAAGTATTTTCAGATAAAGGAAGTATATGGTTCACCACCACCACTTCATAAAAGGGCGAACTAAGCTGTCTTGGACAGTTGTGGCAGAGAACCCCCTGTAACCTTGTGGATTACCAACAGTGTAGATGGTTTCAAGCGCCGCCGTTTTGGGATCATAGTAGCCCAATGACCTCCCCGTGTTGAGCAAAATGCGTCCATCAATTGTGCCAGCACCCATCAACATGACTTCCCGCGACGAGTATTGCGGTGAGAACTTATCGAGATGGATACGACACTCCACGTACCAAGCCCCGTCCATGTCCTTCATCCTCCATACGTCGATGACATTCTGGTCCTCGTCAAACCATGCCATGGAGATAGCACCGTAGAGCTCGAGGATGGACGTACGGCCGCCGCCATGGCTGCTCCATGAAGGACCATGCATGACCTTGAACTCTCCGTTTATGACGTCGAATGCCAAGAGCTCGCACACCGCAGATTCCGGCCCAAGCATAGGTTCAACCACCCAATAAATCTTGCCATTCACGTAGGCTGGCGGCACGTCAAGGGCCACCGGCCTTGGCGGAGGATCATGCGGACACCAGTCATCGTCTGTCCGCAGCCAACGCGCGTCACACCTCAGTTTGTACTCTCGTGTTGCCATGTTCTTCTCCTCGTATGCAAGAGATACTATGACATGGTCCTCCACCTCGGAGTCGTACCCCAACGCGATTGAGGTGCCGAAGAAGACTGCGTCTCTCTCGACATCTTCTATTCTCGCACTAACGCCCAAGGTAGGGTTGTATAGGTAGTCACCAAAGCTCCACCTCCCTAAGTTTAGGCCATGGCATGGCTGAGAACATTGGACTGGATTATCCAATGGTAGGCCATATAAGAAGGTGTTGTTCATGTGCTCATCCAGGTCACTGAATGAACCCACCAAGGGGTCGAGGACGAACTTGATCCGCGGGCGTGTTGCGTGGACGGCGGCGTGCGATCGGATGAAAGAGTTGGTGGTGATCATGGCGCGCCATGCCCTGCTCACGAGGCTGAGTCTCGAGACGGACCGTGCCGGCAACCACTTGAGGACGTGGAACCAAGCTTCCATCACCGGTGAAGAGGAGACCATCTCCTCAATGTCGCGGCCCACGGGCACAAGGCTCTCCTCGAAAAGGCCGAGCGCCGGGTAATCATACGTGTCATGGAAAGCGCCGGCGATGGCCTCGTCTGACCCGGAAAGAATCTCTGGTGCGCCTGCTGCAGCATTACGGTCTACTGCGAACACCTTGCAAGTGCCTGTGCCGAACATTATTTTCTTCTCCGACGACGATCCATTGGCACCATTAGACAGACAGAGAGGAGCTGTCCACCTCGACTGCAGCTGCGACCGCTCTGGCTCCGGCCAAGCCGCCCGGTCGATGCAACAGAGCTGCTCCCACCCTTGTGCCTCGTAATCACGCAGCAGCCATACATATAAATGGCACGGGTCGCCGCCGCTGAAGACGCATAGGCACCCGTCGAGCTCCGTCGTCCTGAGACTGAGAGGGTCCTGCCCCAGAGCCAGAGGGCATGGCGGCAGTGGCAGGGAACCAAAGCTCTCGTCCCTGACGTTGAAAGTGAGGATGCCCCCGTCGTAGCGGCAGAGGAAGTGCAGGTGGCCATTCAAGAACACGGCCGGGTTCGCCTCCGTCACAACGCACATCGGAGGCTTGGAGGTGGCAGGCCGCCAGTACGCCGGCGTGTCACCGCCGAGAACGAAGACGTCGCAGCACGGTGCATCGACGGAATTAACCTCTTCTTTGCTGAAGATACGGACTGCCTTGTACCGGTGGGTGGCCGAGCAGTAACCAAGGCCGTAAACGACATCCATGTAGTACGGGAGTGGATACCGGGAAGTCTTCTTGGACGGCACTCGGCTGTCGGGGAGAGGAAGCACCGCGCCGGTGGATGGGTTGCAGACGTAGTAGCCGCCACCCCGGACGCAGCGGAGGAGGACGAGGCCATGGAGGGGCTTGGTGAGGGGAGCGGGGAGCAGCAAGCCGTTACCCATCAGCTTCGTCACCGCACCACCAGGCTGCCAAGCGTAAAAGAAGTAGTCGTCCGAGGGCTCGTCCGTAGGACAGAAGAAGAGCTTTGGCCGGCCGGCGGCTGCCTGGTAGTTCGCCCGCCGGAGGTGGAGCTCGAGGAAGCCCGCCGACGAGAGCGTGGCCTGCCACGAACGTGAGACGCAGCGGAAGCGCCCCGCGGACTTGGCCGGCAGGTAGGCAAGGATTTCCGTGACGACTTTGTGTGGCAACGGCGACCTCTGTGCCGAGGCATCGTCGTGCTGCTGCTTCTCCTGCTCGTGCGCCGCCATCGATCCTAGTGCTTGATTTTTCTGGGCTGTGGTGGCTTCCGATGATGCCCGATCGATCTTATTTAAAACGGCGAGAAATCAAGGTTGGCTACGTGAAGCAGGAATCGTGCTCGCGTCTGAGTTAGATTCGGTTTGGGCGCCCCGTGTCTTGTTAGGGTTAGTTTCCTAGCTAGTGTCTACGTGTTTGAGTAGTACTACTATAGGTGTTAGCTACGTAGTGTCTACGAGTTTGAGGTTTACTTGAGTTAGTTAAGGTAGAGCCAGGCGTGTCCTAAACTCCTAACCCTAGCTAGTAGTACTAGTAGGATTGATCATGTACAGTTCAAAAAAGGAGGCTGCTACAAATCAATCGGTTGATTTATTCAGAATTAGAGGGCTTAGAGGTCCCGCTCCCCCCGCTCCGCTCTGCTCCCGCCGCCGGCCACTCCGGCCCGCGGCGGCCACCAGCCCCCGTCGCTGCCCGCTCGTGGCACCGGCGCCACCCCCTCGTTCCATGGGTCGCTCCCGTGCCCGCTCACGTTCCTCCTCGCGCTCCTCTTCGGCGGGCAGCGCAGGGTGGGGCACGTCCTGTAGGGGAACGTAGTAATTTCAAAAAAAATCCTACGCACACGCAAGATCATGGTGATGGCATAGCAACGAGAGGGGAGAGTATTGTCCATGTACCCTCGTAGACCGTAAGCGGAAGCGTTATGACAACGCGGTTGATGTAGTCGTACGTCTTCACGATCCGACCGATCCAAGTACAGAACGTACGGCACCTCCGAGTTCAGCACACGTTCAGCTCGATGACGATCCCCGGACTCCGATCCAGCAAAGTGTCGGGGATGAGTTCCGTCAGCACGACGGCGTGGTGACGATGATGATGCTCTACCGGCGCAGGGCTTCGCCTAAACTCCGCGACGATATGACCGAAGTGGAATATGGTGGAGGGGGGCACCGCACACGGCTAAGGAACGATCAGTAGATCAACTTGTGTGTTATGGGGTGCCCCCCTGCCCCCGTATATAAAGGAGGGAGGGGGAGGTGGGGCCGGCCCCCAAGGGGTGCGCCTGGAGGAGTCCTACTCCCACCGGGAGTAGGACTCCCCCCTCTTGCCTTGTTGGAGAAGGAAAGGGGGGAGGGGAAAGAGGAAGGGGGGCGCCGCCCCCCTCTCCTTGTCCTATTCGGACTAGGGGGGGAGGGGGCGCGCGGCCTGCCCTGGCCGGCCCTCCTCTTCTCCCTCATGGCCCACTAAGGCCCATTATCCCCCGGGAGGGTTCCGGTAACCCCCCGGTGTTCGGTAAAATCCCGATTTCACCCGGAACCATTCCGATATCCAAATATAGGCTTCCAATATATCAATCTTTATGTCTCGACCATTTCGAGACTCCTCGTCACGTCCGTGATCACATCCGGGACTCCGAACAAACTTCGGTACATCAAAACTTATAAACTCATAATAAAACTGCCATCGTAACGTTAAGTGTGCGGACCCTACGGGTTCGAGAACTATGTAGACATGACCTAGAACTATTCTCGGTCAATAACTAATAGCGGAACCTGGATGCCCATATTGGTTCCTACATATTCTACGAAGATCTTTATCGGTCAAACTGCATAACGACATACGTTGTTCCCTTTGTCATCGGTATGTTACTTGCCCGAGATTCGATCGTCGGTGTCCAATACCTAGTTCAATCTCGTTATCGGCAAGTCTCTTTACTCGTTCCGTAATACATCATCTCGCAACTAACTTATTAGTTGCAATGCTTGCAAGGCTTATGTGATTTGTATTACCGAGAGGGCCCAGAGATACCTCTCCGACAATCGGAGTGACAAAACCTAATCTCGAAATACGCCAACCCAACATGTACCTTTGGAGACACCTGTAGTACTCCTTTATAATCACCCAGTTACGTTGTGACGTTTGGTAGCACTCAAAGTGTTCCTCCGGTAAACGGGAGTTGCATAATCTCATAGTTACAGGAACATGTATAGGTCATGAAGAAAGCAATAGCAATATACTAAATGATCAAGTGCTAGGCTAACGGAATGGGTCATGTCAATCACATCATTCTCCTAATGATGTGATCCCATTAATCAAATAACAACACATGTCTATGGTTAGGAAACATAACCATCTTTGATTAATGAGCTAGTCAAGTAGAGGCATACTAGTGACTATATGTTTGTCTATGTATTCACACATGTATCATGTTTCCGGTTAATACAATTCTAGCATGAATAATAAACATTTATCATGATAAGAGGAAATAAATAATAACTTTATTATTGCCTCTAGGGCATATTTCCTTCAGTCTCCCACTTGCACTAGAGTCAATAATCTAGATTACACAGTAATGATTCTAACACCCATGGAGTCTTGGTGCTGATCATGTTTTGCTCGTGGAAGAGGCTTAGTCAACGGGTCTGCAACATTCAGATCCGTATGTATCTTGCAAATCTCTATGTCTCCCACCTGGACTTGGTCCCGGATGGAATTGAAGCGTCTCTTGATATGCTTGGTCCTCTTGTGAAATCTGGATTCCTTTGCCAAGGCAATTGCACCAGTATTGTCACAGAAAATCTTCATTGGTCCCGATGCACTAGGTATGACACCTAGATCGGAAATGAACTCTTTCATCCAGACTCCTTCATTTGCTGCTTCCGAAGCAGCTATGTACTCCGCTTCACATGTAGATCCCGCCACGACGCTTTGTTTAGAACTGCACCAACTGACAGCTCCACCGTTTAATAAAAACACGTATCCGGTTTGCGATTTAGAATCGTCCGGATCAGTGTCAAAGCTTGCATCGACGTAATCATTTACGACTAGCTCTTTGTCACCTCCATATACGAGAAACATATCCTTAGTCCTTTTCAGGTATTTCAGGATGTTCTTGACCGCTGTCCAGTGATCCACTCCTGGATTACTTTGGTACCTTCCTGCCAAGCTTATTGCTAAGCATACGTCAGGTCTGGTACACAGCATTGCATACAT
>LR880967.1:18732144-18744933 GCA_904067115.1 Aegilops sharonensis
TACTCCTTTATAATCACCCAGTTACGTTGTGACGTTTGGTAGCACCCAAAGTGTTCCTCCGGTAAACGGGAGTTGCATAATCTCATAGTTACAGGAACATGTATAAGTCATGAAGAAAGCAATAGCAATATACTAAACAATCAAGTGCTAGGCTAACGGAATGGGTCATGTCAATCACATCATTCTCCTAATGATGTGATCCCATTAATCAAATAACAACACATGTCTATGGTTAGGAAACATAACCATCTTTGATTAATGAGCTAGTCAAGTAGAGGCATACTAGTGACTATATGTTTGTCTATGTATTCACACATGTATCATGTTTCCGGTTAATAAAATTCTAGCATGAATAATAAACATTTATCATGATATGAGGAAATAAATAATAACTTTATTATTGCCTCTAGGGCATATTTCCTTCACGCTCGCCTCGGTGCCAGATCTTGCTCGGTCTGGCGGTCCGTCCGCTGCACCGGTCGCTGCCCCGTCCCCGCGCGGGTCAGCGCCTGATCCGGCTGCTGCGCCGCGTATTCTGCTCCGGGGCGAGGGATCCAGCGCGGCCGCCCCGTCCTGCCCGGCGGATCTGGCCGTGGCACCCCAAATGGGGCGTCCTCGCCTTAAATCCGTTGTGGTAGCTCCTCCTTCCCCTGTCAGCGCTTCCGTTTCGGGCATGGACGGTGGATGGACTACCGTCTCGTCCCGGAAGAACCGGCGTTGCTCCTCCGATCCGGCGGTCCATACCTCACCCCAGCGCGTGCAGGCGCATACCCACCGACGGCCGCCCCATGCCGACGCAGGCCGGCTCGCCTTCTTAAGGTGGTTCGACGGCCTCTGCTTCCGGTGCCTCAGCACACTCCACCGCCGCAAAGATTGCAGAGATCCCTTTCGCTGCATCATTTGCAAGCGTCAGGGCCACTCCGGCAAGCAGTGCCCGCAGAACCCAAGAAACAAAGGCCGGGGCGGCTCGGCCCCGGCATCCCCCCAAGTCAATCCACAGCCGCATCCGCTTCCCCACCCCCCCCCCCCCCCCCCCGCGCCCCCCTCGCCCCCCCGCCCCCCCCCCCCCCCGCCCCCGCCCCCACTCCCCCCCCCGCCCCCCCCCCCCTCCGCCTCCTCCCTCCCCCCCCCCCCCCCCCCCCCGCGCCCCCCTCGCCCCCCCGCCCCCCCCCCCCCCCGCCCCCGCCCCCACTCCCCCCCCCGCCCCCCCCCCCCTCCGCCTCCTCCCTCCCCCCCCCCCCCCCCCCCCCGCGCCCCCCTCGCCCCCCCGCCCCCCCCCCCCCCCGCCCCCCCCCCCCCCCCTTCTCCACCACCCCCCTCGCCGCCCGTCGCCATGGCTTCCAGCGGCTGCGTCTCCCACGTCGACCCCTCGCGCCGCCTCCGTTCAAGCAACAAGGTCGTCTTCTCTTCGCCAGCCATGGACCATGCCGTCTTCGTCCTCCGTCACCACGCTGTCACTCTCACCGCCGTCGGTGGGAAGGGCATCACCAACCCGCTCATGGTGGGCAAGGCCATCGAGGACCAAGTGCGCGTCTCGCCGCACCTGATGCGGGTCATGGAGCACGACCCCGAGGACTTCTTCATCCACTTCGACCTGCCGGCGCTGCGAGACAACGCAGTGGCCCGCGGCTTCATCATGGTGGACGGCATTCGCTTCAACATCGCTCCCTGTCACGACAACAACCACGCCGCGCTCCTGAAGCTCAACCTGCATGTTCGGGTCGTCATCGAGAAGCTGCCGATGCACTTCTGGTCCATCGAGGGTGCAGAGGAGGCCCTGGGTGACCTCCGCGTCATCGACCGCCTCGACAGCCGCACCTACGAACGCGACCACACGAAGATGTTCGCCTGCTGGGTGTGGGTTTGGGATGTCGCGCACATCCCAACCAAACGCACCCTGTGGGTGACCAAGCGCGGCGTCGGGCGAGTGGTGGAGATGCTTGGCTACTCGCCACCCGATCGCAAGGTGGCCCCTCCTCCGAACGTCAAGCGCTACGATCTGCTGATCCACGTCGACCGCGTCGAGGATTGGGCGCCCTCCTACTCGCCGCGCTCCTCCCACTCCGGCCAGAGCGGGCTGCCCTCCTCCGACTTGGACGACGGCTCCCCCCTCCCCCACACCGACCCAGGCGTCTAGTACAAGGGCGTGGAAGACGGCCAAGGGCGCGGACGCCGCCAGGCCCCGAGGGTGGAGTCGTCTGGCTGCCATGGCCTGGCTCTCCACGGACAGCGTTGCGACCACGATGACGACAGGAGCCAGGGCGGGGGGGCGCTCCTGGAAGGACACCCAGTTGGGCAGGGGTCGCGCATCCATCGACAAGACGCCTGCGGCGGAAGCCTCATCATCCAGGCACAGGAGCCGCACTCCTTCGCCGCGTCACCGCGGCGGCACGCAGCACGGCCGCAGTCTGGAGCGGCGCCATGAGAAGCGCTCCAACGACCTCGCTGCCTCCGGCGCCAACCCGCCCCTACCGCTGCGCCCCATGACCCCGCCTCCGCCTCCGCCCTGCGCCGTCGACCCCATCGCCGACTTCTTCGCCAAGGCCAAGCAACCACTCGAGACGCCCCCAGAGTCGACTGCATGCAGTTCGAGCTTGAAGCTACGATTGAGGCCACGCTCTCCGCGCCCCTCGTCTTCAGCGCCCCGAGCCCGCCCCGAGCCCTCCAAGTGCAACCCTCTTCCTCGACGCTGGAGGTGCAGCTCGGCGCGGTTACTCGACGCGTCAGTGACATGGTGATCGCGCCGGAGGAGTATGCTGCCCCGGACCACGCCCTCTTCATCGACCCGCCGCCGCCGATCATCAAGATGCCCCCGCCGCGCAAGTCTGCACCACCCAAGTCTCGGACAAGGGCCCCCTCCGCCCCTGTGCGTCAGAGCGCCAGGCAGGCGATGATGAACTGCTCGATCCCGGTGGCCGAGCGCGCTGCATTCCGCATCGTTCGGGAGCTGGGGCTGCTGGGACCGAAGGACAAGATGACTCCGCAGGCCGCTGAAGCGCTCATCCGCCGTTTCAAGGAGCCCCTGACCGTCGACGACATCGCCTGCATTGCTAAGCTCACTCGCCTGGACGAGGCGGCTCTCCTTGTGGCTGCAGGCCTTGCTGGACCTGACGGAGCTGCCACTGATGGCCAGTAGTTCCTATGTTAGTAGTCTTCGTTAGTAGTAGTCTCCGAGGGTGGCTGACCTTCTGTCAGTTAGAGTTAGGATCTTGTTTCCCGATGATGCTCTGTAATTGTAGCTGTGGTCCGTCATGTAGCTGGCACCGGCGAGAGTTGGGGCCTATTGGTGGTCGCCGGCGCCCCCCTGGTAGAATGGTTGTGTGCCTGTTTTTCAGTATCATCAATCCAATAAACCTTTCGGAGAAATTCTGGTGTCCCCATGATTGAAAACCTCTGTCCAATTCTCTCTTGGAATGTTCGGGGCCTGAATTCGCCAGCAAGAAGAGCTGCTGTTGCTGAAATTGTTGTTTCCCATCGCCTTGGTATTCTTTGTTTGCAGGAAACAAAAATCTCTACCTGGACTACTGATTTGGCCAGAGAAGTTGGAGGTGCAAAGCTTAGAGACTGCGTTGTGTTGCCTGCCCTAGACACTAGAGGTGGTGCTGCCATCTTCCGGGACCCTGATGTTGTGGAGATCAACTCCCATGCAATTGGACAGTTTGCTATAACAGCTCAAGTTAGGCTCAAAACTTTGGGTAAATCCTTCTGGTTGACTACCGTCTACGGACCGGCTGATGATGAGAGGAAAGAAGATTTTCTGACGGAGATAAGAAGCTCTTCCCCCCAAGTTGGACAACCTTGGTTGATTAACGGAGATTTCAACACAATTTATGAAGCCAGAGACAAGAACAACGACCGAATAAATCGCAGAATCATGGGCAGATTCAGAAGTGCCATTGACTCGGCTGAGCTCAGAGAAATCAAATGTAAAAATAGAAGATTTACATGGAGCAATGAAAGAGAGAGACCAACCCTTGAGAGCATCGACAAGTTCTTCTATAACATCAGTTGGGAAGCTCTTTTTCCCTCAGTTATCCTGATGGCCGCTTCTACGGCATGCTCAGACCATTGCCCTCTCCTCCTGGTGGATGCCACCTCCCCAAGGAAAAAATCAAAGTTCCAGTTTGAATCTTTCTGGCCAAAATTCCCCCACTTTCACGAGACGGTGGGCAGAGCTTGGAACAGACCAGTCAACCACTCATGTGCTTTCGTCAGGCTGAAGCTGAAACTCTTGAGGACGGCAAAAGATCTGAAAATTTGGAGCAAGACACATTTCAGTGATGCAAGACTACAGTTCCATATTGCTTCTGAAATCATTCTTCGCCTCGACGTCGCTCAAGAGACCTGGTTGCTGACCCCGCTTGAGCTCGCTCTGAGAAAGAAACTGAAAACCAGACTGCTCGGGCTCGCTGCTATCGAGCGCGTACGAAAGAGACAGGCATCAAGAATTACATGGTTGCGTGTGGGGGATGCAAATACAAAAAAATTCAATGCAAAGATAAACTCAAGGCGTCGCAAAAACTTCGTCGCTGCATTGAAAACAAATGAGGGAGTGGTCACGGCACATGAAGACAAGGAAGATTGCATTTTTAAACACTTCAACAACCTGCTGGGATCCAAACAAGATTGTTTAAAAATGATTAATTGGAACGAGCTCCAGCTGCGGTCAATTCAGGGTGGGGGCCTAGATAACCCTTTCACCGAAGAGGAGATTTGGAACGCTATCAAAGCCATGCCCCGGGAAAAAGCTCCGGGCCCTGACGGCTTCAACGGCGTCTTCTTCAGAGCCTGCTGGTCGACGATCAAACATGACATTCTTGCGGCCTTCCACCAGTTCCACCACCTGGCCGGTGATCTCAAACCCTTAAACAAGGCACTGGTTGCTCTCCTGCCAAAGAAGGATGGCGCTGAAACAATTGCTGACTATCGACCTATAAGCTTAATTCACTCCATGGCCAAGCTCATTGCGAAGGTGCTGCAGCTCAGATTGTCACCAGTAATGAACCAACTAATCTCACCAGCACAGTCAGCCTTCATGAAATCCAAATGCATCCATGATAGCTTCCTTTATGTTCAAAATGTCGTCCGTTCGCTGCATCGTCGCAAAACACCAGCCCTGCTGATCAAGTTAGACATAGCCAAGGCCTTCGACAACGTCTCCTGGGAATACCTGCTGCAACTCCTAGCTAAATTAGGGTTTAGTGCTAGATGGAGGGACTGGATTTCGATGTTGCTAGTTAGTTATTCTTCGGCCTTCATTCTAAACGGCTGCCCTGGATGCGATATCGACCACTGTAGAGGGCTGCGGCAGGGAGACCCACTCTCGCCCTTGCTGTTCATCCTCGCAATCGACACTCTGCATCAACTCTTAGAAAGAGCACAGGAGCAGGGCTTGCTCACCCCCCTACCGGGTAGAATTGGAACCCTAAGAACTTGCCTCTACGCCAACGACACCATGATCTTCGCCAACCCCTCTCGCCAAGAGATCGACAACCTGCTCCTGCTGCTTGACAACTTCGGAAAGGCCACGGGACTCCGCATCAACTTAGATAAATCGTCCGTAGCACCTATAGCTGCGACGTCATCGATCTTCAAAACGTACTGCATGGGTTTGGCGGTCCGGTGGTCGGCTTCCCCCTGCGCTACCTAGGACTTCCCATCACCACCTCCCGCGTCCGGCTAGTCCATCTTCAATTCATCCTTGATCGCATAAGAGCCAGACTGGCGGCATGAAAAGGACGCCTCATGTCGATAGCAGGCTGTAGAGTTCTGGTCCGCTCCGTCCTAACGGCACTGCCTACCTTCGCTCTGACGGTGCTGCGGGCTCCAAAAAAGTTGCTCAAAGACAGACAAGTGCAGACGGTGCTTCCTTTGGGCTCAAGACGATGAACTCTCCGGTGGCAAATGCAAGATCAACTGGCCCACAGTTTGCTCCCCGACGGACTACGGGGATCTTGGCGTTCTTGATCTGCAGCAGTTCACGCGAGCGCTCAGGCTCCGGTGGATCTGGTTCAGCTGGCGCAATTCTGAACGGTCCTGGGCGGGCTCGGAGCTGCCCTGCGACGAATCTGACAGAAAGCTTTTTGCTGCAGCAACAAAGGTGAAAATTGGCAACGGGGAAACTGCTTCGTTCTGGAACTGTGCGTGCCTGGGATCATCGACCATGCGAGCTTCCTTCCCGACTCTGTTCACACACGCGAGGAGAAAAAACAGATCGGTTAAAGAAGCCCTCTCGGCTGACACTTGGATGCGAGATCTCGCCCATGGAAACACTGATGCCCTGCTCCAGGAATTTCTTCTGCTGGCCAGGCACATCCGTCTTGCCACGCTGCAGCTGCAGCCGGGGACCCCGGATGAGATCACCTGGAAATTCACGGCTTCAGGAAACTACACTGCTGCCTCAGCCTACAGCATGCAGCTCCTGGGCAGGATCAAATCTCCTATGCACAAACTAATTTGGAATGCCTGGGCACGGGGAAAAATCAAGATATTCTGCTGGTTATTAAGCAAGCAACGAATCTGGTGCAATGACAGACTACAAAGAAGAGGATGGCCAAACGGTTATTTCGGCCAACTATGTCTTAGAAACCTCAAAACGGCGACACACCTCTTCTGGCAATGCAACCTGGCCACGGCGGTTTGGTAGAGGTTGGCGGCATGGACCGGATGTGACGCTGTCGACCCGGCCAGATGGCAACCGGTGACAAACTCCACGCTCATCGCTACCAAGATAATCAACGACACCAGCCCAGCATTCAGGAAAGCTGTGAACTCCCTCATCCTCCTGGCTCTGTGGGAAATATGGAGAGAAAGAAACGACTACACTTTCAGGGGCAAGGTGGCATCCGCTTCTCAAGTAGTCACATCCATCAGGAGAGCCATCGATCTGTGGCGCGCCGCGGGCGCGACGTACCTAGAGCCCCCGTTCGGTGATACGTTGGGAGATATGTAACATGTTTAAACCCTAGCTCTTTTCTCTTTCTCTCCGTTTTCTTTTCTCTTTAATCCTTGACATACGGGTCACCCACCCCATGTTTGTTTTCCCCATTGCTCTCTGCTAAATCAATGCAAAGCCAGGAATCCCTGGATCTTTCAAAAAAAAGATTTATTCAGAATTAAGGCGCCCGCGGAGCCGTCCGATCGGCCGCATCTCAGCGGTAGGATGCACATGCCATCTGAGCCACGCACGGTCACTTGCTCGTGATAGACCTTTACAATGGAGAATGCGTTGCAACGTAGCACCGTCACAGCCATGTCCGGGCGCTCGCTTGAGATAGAGCCGCCAGCGAGCGCCGTGTCGGAGCACGGGTAGCCGCCGGTGACGCTTCACGGCAACAACAATAGTGGCGCGGCGGTGCTCCATCACAGCAACCGGGGCCGCCGACGATGCTTCACTGCAGCAGAGCCGCCGGTGAGCTCTGCGCCGGAGCATGGGTAGCCGACGACGACGCTTCACTGCAGCGACAACACCGGCTCGGTGGCGTTCCATCGCAGTCCCCCGACACCTCCGGCGATGCTTCACTGTAGCGCCGACACCGACGCGATGGTGTTGCATCGGTGCTCCATCGCAGCACCCGATGCCGGTGCAACGCTGCTCAATCGGTGCTCCACCACACTACCTGTTGGTCGCCGACAATGTTTTAAAGTAGCGCCGCCACGCAGTTCAATGCAACATCGGGGCCAAACTCACTGCGCCCTCCCTGCAGCACTCTCGGGTCGCACGATTTAATGCAAAGTCGCCGCCCTACTTGCCGTGCCCTTCTTGACGCACTGCCGCACCCCGTTGCTCCGCCACCATTGCTGCAAGGCCGGTGGCGAGTCACCGACCGCTGTTGCTGCTGCGAAGAGATCGAGAAGCTCCTCCATCCACGGTTGCAAAACTGGTGCTTCAAAAATGGACTCGCCACGTTGTTGCTAGGATGGCGGCGCTTGTGTGGTGCTGCGGAGGATGGTGGGAAGTGCGGCGAGGTCTAGCACCGGCAGCCGACGCGGGTTGCATCTGCTACTCTGGGTGGAGAGATGAGGAATGATAGAGGTAGGAGACGAAAGCCAAGAGATAAGGTAGGGAAATGACTGGCTCTAGAGGATGAGCGGTGCGCCTATGCTTGGTCCCACCAGAACGCGTGGCGTCCAGACGATGTGGTTGATTTCTTTCAGAAATCAGTCGGTTGAAAGCAAACGTTTTCCATATTCAAATTCATCCATAGCTGAAATGGACGGTACAACGGTTAGCTAGAGGATATACTCCATCCTTTCCGGTTTATAGGGCTCAAATCTGAAATCTCGTCAACCAAAACAAATGGTGGGTGAAGGAATGTATCTCGTACTTTAAAAAACTACTCAAATTAAACTGATGCATTAATTTGAATTAATTGCAGTGCATGCATGCTTTGGCCACTAGATGAGTAGGAACATTACATGCATTGGTGTGTATCTTTTTTATTCTTGCATGCAAATATTTAATGCCCTTCGGAATCTGAAACTGAGATGCAGATGAGCCCTTTAAACTGGAAAAACGAAAAAATTGAGATAAGCCCTATAAACCAGAAAGAAGGGGGTACATTGTTGCTAGGAGGAAATCACAAGTAAACTGGAAGTTTCTAGCTAGCCATAATCCCTATATAATTTAATGTGTTCATAGAATCCAGTTGCACCTGTGTTCAAAGAGTGGATGTGACTACGTACATACTACCTCTGTCCTGGTTTATTGGTTTCCTTTGTATTTAGTGTCAAATTTTGATAATAGATTTAACAAACAAAATTTCAATGCATGCCACAAAAATTTATACCATTTAAAACTAAGTTCAAATACGAATCCAATGATATAAACTTTTATGACATGCATTAACATTTTTTTAGTTAAATCTAAGGTTAAAAATTAACACAAAATATAAAAGGGACCAATAAAACCAGGATGAAGGTAGTAGTACGTTACTACTCCCCCCGTCCAAAATAGATGACCCAACTTTGTACTAAAGTTAGCACAAAGTTGATTCATCTATTTTGGAACGGAGGGAGTACATGTTTTAGCGGTGGCCACTTCGTGTTGACTGTACCACGTTTGCTACAAATTGCAAACGACTTGACAATAAGAAATTCAATTGACCTGGTGCTCATATATGTTTTTTATCAAAAAAAAATGTGTTTATTGTTGCGAGATCTCAGATATGTTTTGTTACCATGATGGGAAGGTTCTACGCATCATCCCGAGCCATTTTCGACACGGCCGGTTGCTACCGGCAGCCGCTGGGGGTTTTGTTATTTGAGAATCGAAAGAGAGACCATTCTTAGGTGGGGTTTTTTTTTATATACAGAAAAGGAGTACAAATTAACTTCATCACATGCATCGCTTGTGGTTGTGGAGATGGCCAGAAGTTGACCTCCTCCACTAGCAAAGTACAGTACAGAAACACGCTAGCACCATCCTACCGAGATCTGATCTCATATGATCCCTTCTTCTCACAAACCCACGTAATCAAATGGATTGAGCCCCACGGTCTCCGTTTGAACGAAAGGGGAAAGGGTACGAAGAGCTTGTTCGTTCCCAACAGCCAAATTATTCTCTAGTACTAGTACGTATTCCCATCCTAACTTTGCACTCATAATGCTCACGTCAATAATTGATCTCTTGGTCTAACTGAACAGCGGTGATCGAGTAGACGAAATGGCGCGATCCAGCATGTACCATGTTATGTTATGTACTCCTTCTGTTTCTAAATATAAGTCTTTGTAGAGATTCCATTATAAACTAGATACGGATGTATATAAATGCATTTTAAGTATGGATTCATTCATTTTGCTCTGTATATAGTCCACCTAATGGAATCTCTACAAAAACTTACATTTAGGAACGGAGGGAGTAGTATCCATATGACCATACTGCCTCCTGCCCTCGTCCCTCTCTTCACTTGCTCTGTGTGTGCCGGCCGGCAACCCGTCCCTCTCTTCACTTGCTCTGTGTGTGCCGGCCGGCAACCCGTCCCCCTGCAGCCTCGAGCTCCTCCTCTCCCGCGGCGGCGACCTCATGGCTCACCACACGACGTACGTCGATGTCCACCATGCAAACGGTTATCTCCTCATCTCTCTGCTTTGTACCCCACAAAATATCTCCGCTCTATGGATTCTTACTACTCATCGATGAGTGGTCGGATCCAAATATTAACCTCCTGTGAGGCAACCACCGGCGTTCGACCGGACGGCGGAGGCGGGAGGCCTTCCTGCAACATGCAGCTTGGGCTGGACGCCTGGTGGTTCCCATGGCCTTTTCAGCGGCGGTGCCTCCTACCGTGGTCGGTCCCCATGGATGAGTGGAGCGAGCAGCAACCATGATTACCGAACATAGCTTGTTGCTGCTTGCATTAATTCTTACATGTATTTACTGTTTTGTAGGCTCCGGTGGGATGCATTTGCCGAAGGTACTCCGCTATGGCCTATGGGATGTTGATCCGGTCGCTGGTGAGCTGGCTGTTGGTCTAAATGGAGACATGTACTACATACCACCCGGTGATACTCTGGTCTCTGCTTCAGGCGTCATGGCAGAGACGCCAAAGACGCTGGGCTACATCTTGGGGGAGGAAATCTGGAGTTTTCTCATGGGGTGGGATGAACAAGATCCAGTTACCGATACTCTCTCCGGGAGCTCCACGGTGGTTAGGTCCAACGGAAGGTGGTAGAAGATGAAGTTCTACGTCCAGATTATAAAATGTATCCCACCTCTTATCTAATCTATCCGTTTGAGATCCGGTGGTTATGTGGGAATGTTTCAGATTTGCACTGAACGGTGGGTTTCACCTGCTAAATCGCCATGTGAATTATGATATGTGTTACACTGTTACTCCCATGCATCCCTTTTTGACGGTGGTTTGAGTATAATTTGGACTGCAATACCACTAGTTACAATTTTTTATTAGACTATAATTAACATAGGCTAATTAAGGATTATTCTAATTCTGGGCATTGATTTGAGTATAATTTGGGACTGAGATGGCCCTAGCTAATTACAAAGTTTGATTAGAGGAGTAATTACCGTCAGCTGACTAATGATCCTTCCAATTCAAGACACTGTTTGAGTATAATTTGGGACTGAAATGCATGTGGTTACAGTGTTGACTAGAGGACTAATTAACATGCCTAACTAATTAGGGTTGAGGGTTACACATCCCACGGGCATTTTTTAAGATTCATACACAACTGAGAATGTGGGCAACTGGCACTCGAACTCGGACAGGTTGGCAAGTATCAACACCTACTAACCATCCAAGTGGAGCCTCGTCGGCCAGTTGCTATTTAATGATCCCTCCAATTCGAGAGGGGTACTGTTATATACTCTCTCTGTTTCATATTACCAATTCTGTTTTTGAACTGAAACCATGATAGGTAATGTTGAACGGAGGGAGTATTAACTAATGCTCCTAATCAGTTACACTTCACAAGTGATAGTGTATACATAGTATGTCATACTGGTCGGGCATGGGTGACGTAGCAGGCTTGCAACCAGGTAGCAACACGCGCAGGTCCGAAACCAGTCGATATTGTGGCCCAGACGAGGAGCCGGTGGTTAGCCAAGAGCGAAACATGCAATTGATCACGGTGGAAAGATCAGATGTGGATGGCACTACAAACTAACCAACGGACATGCTAGGTTGATGATGCTAGGTCGATCATAAGCTCCCTTGATCTGCTTCTTTAAGAAAACGATATCGAGGCATTGTTGTTTGTAGCCATTGGTAGGCTACCCTATATGCTAGGGTAGTATTAGTAGATTAGATGGCAATTATTGCATCTCCAAGCTATATCACTCAAACCATCGACACGTCTTCGGTATACTCTCATAATAGGTCATAACCCTAGAGTTAAGGAAAAAAATTCTTCATATTTAGTCAAACACTTTGTAAATTGAGGGCGCTTTCACTATAGGCAAATTTGCTTTGTGTGTGGGGAACACAGCCCACAAGGGACGTCGTCAAGTCAAGGGACGACAAGAGAGTTGCTATTTTGTTGAGCCCTTTTGTGCTTGGGTGCTGAACAAAGGACTATATTGACCCCGAGAAGGAGAAGCATCATGTCCAACATCAAAAGTTTCATCCCTGTCTTTCTCACCTCTTACTCTTGTACGTCTACCCGACCTGCCTCCCGTGTTTCCCTCTGCTCCAATCCAACCATAGATGTATACTAGCTAGTGCTGTTTCACAAATTTTGTCCGGTACATATCAAAGGCATGGTGTGCCCATTA
This sequence comes from Aegilops sharonensis, assembly GCA_904067115.1. NCBI lineage: Eukaryota > Viridiplantae > Streptophyta > Magnoliopsida > Poales > Poaceae > Aegilops > Aegilops sharonensis. The sequence goes on from LR880967.1 coordinate 18,744,377, forward strand.
AACGTCATTTACAAACACTAAAAAATGGTAATATAGGCAAGGATGCACAACCTCGCGTGAAGTTTAGTGTTGATGCTTGTCAACGTATTGTACACCACCAAATCCAGCATACTGCAGCAACATGAAATAAGACGTTGCGACGCCAAAGATCGGTCGGTTCTGTGCAATAAAAAGTGGCGTGCTGCCATGATCTGAAAACTATGACACTGACTTTGAACATTGAAATAGAAAAGAAAAATAATAATAATAATACTAGAGTAATTTGCAACACCAATCTTGTGCCACACTCCGAAACAAAACGAGTGCAACATGATGAGCAAACACTGCAATTGGTAAAATACACTTGCTGCAGCAGGCAGGCACGCAGCAGCAGCAGCATTTTATAAAATATCCTAAAGATGTCCTGACTCTTTCTTCTACCTCGTTGCAGATCTGAAAGTCAAGCACGCAGGCGGGCCAGCAGCTCGCTAGCTGCATCCGCCGCAGCCCATGTGGGCACGTGTTCCTCCTCGCCCTCCGCCGCACTCGCCGCGCCTCCACGCTGAAGATGCTCTACG
>LR880967.1:18785137-18797441 GCA_904067115.1 Aegilops sharonensis
CTGCGTCGGTGGAGCATCAACATCGTCACCACGCCGTCGTGCTGACGGAACTCATCCCCGACACTTTGCTGGATCGGAGTCCGGGGATCGTCATCGAGCTGAACGTGTGCAGAACTCGGAGGTGCCGTACGTTCGGTGCTTGGATCGGTCGGACCGTGAAGACGTACGACTACATCAACCGCGTTGTTATAACGCTTCCGCTTTCGGTCTACGAGGGTACGTGGACAGACACTCTCCCCTCTCGTTGCTATGCCATCACCATGGTCTTGCGTGTGCGTAGGAATTTTTTTGAAATTACTACGTTCCCCAACAGCGAATACATCATACGATGAGCCAAAGCGCCACATAGTTCTTTCAGGAAAAAGGGACATTGTGGGAGTGGAGGGCAAGACAGACATGTCTAAAGATTATGAAAAGTTTCATGAAATTCCTCCCTTCAAAGTCAAGGCTGACCCAAGAATCATGATAAACGATGAAGATTATCCATGGTTACGGCACAATAAGCAAATGACACAAGCGAAGAAAAAGTGAAGACTTTCTCCCACAACTATTATGATGATACCATGCCAACTTTGTAACAGACGAGTATGATACCATTTTCGTTTTGTACATGCACATGCTATGTGGGTGTAATTATGATACCTTGCCAACTTTAAACTTTATTAGAGTTCATATGAAATGCTTTAATGTCTTATGGTTCGGCCCTCGTAATACCATTAATCCCGGTTCTCTCCTTGTCAACTATGTTCCCACCAAGAACACTCTCAAGAGGGCAGCCACGTGGGCCATTTGTGACGCCCGGATAATTAAGCTACAGTAATCCTCCGTTAACGGTGCCATGTCATCACATTACTGTTGCTAATCCTCACTTGATCTAAATAAAAATTCAAATTCAGATTCAAATGAAGGTCCAAGATTCAAATTTCTCAAACATGAAAAATAAAATGTTCAAAGGGTGGCGGATATTCCATAACAAATTATGGCGGTGACCCAACACTGTTGTAAATTTTTTAAATGCCCTTTTGTGAACATAACAGTGGCTAAAACAATTATTTAAATGCTTTTTAATTAATAAAAGTTGCAAAGTATTTTATTTAGGTGCCAAGTTATTTTTGGCAGTGGCCTAATTATAAATACTAATTTAGGTGCTAACATCATATTTTATAAAAAAATAAAATAAAATAAAACTTATTAGGAAACAGAAAGTTTAAAATTAAAAGGAAAGCAAAACAGAAATAAAACAAAGCCCCCTTGGGCCACCTAGCCCATCTACCTAGCAGGCCTGCACAGCCCAGCCCAGCTCACCCTCATCTCCCTTCTCTGTTCAACAGGGGGATCGTCGCAATGTTCGACCGGCGCCATGGCCACCGATGGCGCTGTGGCAGCCATCCCGCGCCTCCCCGTTGTTTCCCCCTGCGGATAAGAGCATCCCAAACCCTAACCCTGGTCGGTTCCTCCTCATTCTCCCATCCACCTAGCCCCTCATCCAGATCCGCCTCTTGCCGACGCGTCCGTCGCCATTGCTGCTACGCCACCGCGGCAGCCGTCCTCTCTGCGTCTGCAGCTCGTGTCCACGGACCCCGCCGGCCTCCGCCTCATCTTCTGGAGCCCTCTGCTAGAGCCGGGGAGCACTGATGCAACCACAACGGCTCCGTCTTCCTCCTTCGACCGCCGCCGTTCTCCTCCGACCCCGGCGTCTTCTCCGTCTACAACAAGATCTGCGCTACTAAACTATCACAGGCCTTCTTGAGCCGCCCGGTGAGCAGCCCCATCCCACCTCTTCCTCCCTGGTCACTCGAGCAGTAGCCCAGATCCCGTCGCCGCCGACGGCCACCATGGGCGCGAGCTCGAGTTGAGCTTGGCCAGGACCTGTCTGCCTCGCCCGTTTAGCTCGTCGAAACGAGGTTGCACCTGAACGTGCCCCCACACTCCCATACATGCTCGCGCGCGCCTGCCTCTGCGCCCGCGGCGTCGTCGCTGCTGCTGCCGCCAAGAACCACTGCTACTGCATTTGCTCCGCCTCGTCGCCCCAGCCCTGCAGCCACGGTGCCCTAACCTCCCGCCCATGCTGGCCACCGCTCGCGGGGCATCGCACCCTTGCCCTGCATCGCCCATCTTCGGCCACCGCTGGCCCCAGCCGCGGCCTTCCTCGCCAGCGCCTGCCGAGGCCACGACCTCGCTGTGCCCCATTGGACGGTCGCCCACGCCCCAGCGCCCGGCCCGCGCTGGCGCCGCCCTCCATCGGCGTCGCCCTCCGCTGGTGCCGCCGCACCGCCCACCACCGCTGCCGCCGTGGACGGCGCCCACAGGCGCCGTCGCGCCCTTCTGGGCGGGCTCCCCGTCGCCCAGGCGGGATTGCCCGCACCTGGTTCCACTCCCAGCGCCCATTAGGCCCCCTCGGGCATATGACATATGGGCCCATTCCCTTGTTTAGATTAAAAAAAGCATATTAAACAGATAATTAGTTAATTAGTTAAACGCTTAATTAATCTTAATTAAACTAACGGACTAGATTAGGTAACTTAATCAGTAGTTAGATAAATGTGTGCATGACAGGGGGACCCCACCCTATGTTGACCAGTCAAACATTGACTGGTCAACTGGGACCCCCTGGACCCATTGGTCAGCCCCTGGGTGCACTCTGGGTGCACTACACCGGGTGCACTTAGCAGTTTCGCTATTTTAATTCGAATTAATAATAAATGTAGAATATTGTTTAAATCTTTGAAAAATCGTAGAAATTAAACCGTAGCTCGGATGAAAAAGTTTTTTACATGAAAGTTGCTCAGAACGACGAGACAAATCCGGACACGCGGTCCGTTCATCTCCCACACGTCCTTAGCATAGCGAACATGCAAAATTTCCCCTCTGGTTCATCTGTCTGACAGACGTCCGGGACCGGGAAAACTTTCCCGGATGTTTCCCCCTTTGCCTGTAACACCTAGCACTACGTTAGAACACGCCTAACACTGCTTATTGCTTGTCATGCATATGCTTGTGTGTATTTATTGTTTCTTCCCCCTCTTCTCTCCGGTAGACCCCGAGACCGTTGTTGATGCCCCTGTGATCGGCTACGTCGACGACGACCCTTCTTCCGTTTCAGCGGAGCTTCCAGGCAAGCACCCCCTTTGATCATCCCGATATCGCCCATTCTATACTCTCATGCTTGCATTAGATTTTGCTACTATTATTTTTTGCTCCTATTGTGATGCATAGCCTGGTTTTTTACCTGTTATTGTTACCTACCTGCTTATCCTAAACTGCTTAGTATAGGTTGGTTAGTGATCCATCAGTGACCCCCACCTTGTCCTTGTTGCCCCTGCTTCATCACCGATGACTCGATCAGCGTGATCGACGACCAGAGCCCGACACCTCACATCAAATCACGCCCCTTTAGTTGCTCGACTCTGCAGAGCTACTATCGAGTGCCGAGGGTGATCCCTGATAACGCACTCCCGATGATAATTCTGTAGTGTAGCTATTCGGTCGTGGTCATCGAGGGTGATTTCCTCTTTCACCATTCCCGGTACGGCTCTGTCGTTCAACACCTCAAGTGTGAACCTCGAGGGTGGTCCCTCTTATGTTCACCTTGATGATTACATTGAATGGAATCCACCGGGGGTGATTCCTTGGGTTTTCCCCTTGGTGTCTGGACTCACGGTTACAATGACTTTACTTGAGACCTTGGTGAAAGTCGGGCGGGCCCGGAGAGCACCCGCAACATGGTTACGTGGCACGGCCGGGCATTCTAGGCCCTTGTCGTAAGTCCACGAGACGGGGCGACGGGGTCACTTTCGATCGTGAGTCTCTGCTTGTCTCCGCAAGCTAATAATACACTATGGTTTGGGTATTTGTTATGAGTTGGCCTCTGGCCTTTACGCACCAACCACCACGTGAGAATAATTATGAGCCTCGACGTCGCGGTATCAGTCGAAGCTTTGTCAGACGTCCAGTTCAGCATTGTGGGCCTGTCGGGCCAGTGCCATCCAGTATGAGGTGGTGCTCGTCCCGGCTCGTCGCACAACGACCCGGAGTGCAACGGGCGATGGGCCCAGACCCCCGAGTGCTTAGGAGATAGACCGGCGGGGACCTCTCTGCTGAGCCTAGGTCGGGCTGTGACATGTTGATCCTCCGAGGCCGGGCATTGACCCCAGAAAGGTGTGTCCGGCCAGAGTGATCGAGCATGTTGGAAAACGTGGTGCACCCCTGCAGGGAAGATTATCTATTAATAGCCGTGTCCACGGTAACAGACGTTCAGGTTTATATCCTGATCTTATACAACTACAAATGGATACTTGAGCTATGTGGCTCCAAGATTGCTTTCTCGCAGGGAGTCAAGGAAGGATCTCTGGGCCTTAATGCTACAACATGCTTGTTAAATATAAACTGCTATTCTTTACTCTTGTACATGCTGCAAGATGCTCGGAGCTGCGTGAAGATGCTAGTCTTTGATAGGCTAGGCTTTCCCCCTCTATTCTGGCATTCTGCAGTTCAGTCCACAGATACAACCCTTCCATTTGATACAAATGCATACTTAGTATAGATCTAATGCTTGCGAGTACTTTGGATGAGTACTCACGGTTGCTTTGCTACCCCTTTTCCCCCTTCGTTCTTCTTTCCGGTTGATGCAACCAGATGGTGGACCCTTGGAGCCAGTTGCCACCGCTGATGGATGCTACTACGTGGAGGCCGCCGACGACCAGGAGTAGTTAGGAGGTCCCACGCAGGAGTCCTTGCTTCTTCGATCGTGTTGCTTTTGTGCTATCCTTCTTAAGGCATCCTTGTTTAACTTATGTCTGTACTCAGATATTCTTGCTTCCGCTGACTCTTGTGTATCGAGCTATGTATTCGAGCCCTCGAGGCCCCTGGCTTGTAATATAAAGCTTGTATTATTTTAATTTGTGTCTAGAGTTGTGTTGTGATGTCTTCCCGTGAGTCCCTGATCTTGATCGTACACATTTGCCTGTATGATTAGTGTATGATTGAATCGGGGGCGTCACAAGTTGGTATCAGAGCCGACTGCCTGTAGGATCCCGCTTTCCAACTCCTTGGCCGAAGTTGAGTCTAGTCTTTGAAAAACTATTTTACTAACATGGATGTGTGGCTTGCGGGCCCACATCGCCATTTGGGTGGTATTAGGATCTTTTATTCCTCGTCTATACTCTGGGACTCTGATCACTCTTCTATTCGGGTTAAATGATTTTGTTAACTCTAACTCTAGGATCTCGTAAATACTTTCTCCTGGTGAGCCCCTCACTCCAGATGGTTGCTTGGTGCACTAGAAGATCCTGAAGATACTCTTCGATGTTTTACCGAGTCCCTCGTACCCTTCGCCGTTGCGATCCCTACCACCGATAAATCCTGTAAATACCTACGTTGTTCTTGTTATTACAAGATGTCCTGAAATATTCTCGATGATTCCGAGAATTCTTTATGCTTACTGCCCTGCAGTTCCTTGCCGCATGAATATCCCTATGGATAATTACTCACTCTTATGGAGTATCCATTCATCCCCCGTTATTCTTATGCTTCGTAAGATACTTTGTGATACAATCCGAGCTTTCGAGGACCTCTGTCGCCTATTTCTCTAGAAGGTCTTACATGCCTACACTCTGGTTAATTCCATATGTCTAGCTGTATCCATTGACGTCCATTCTCATTATCATTTTGAGTCTTTTGATTTGATATGTTTGTGAGTAGTCACCATCATCAGTTGGTCCTTATAAATTATCATTCCGACTCAAGCGTCTTCCTGAACATGAGCTGGTTCTCGGCCAATCAGATTGCCATCGGTTGTGCCATAAGTCTATTCAAATTATCCATTCTTGATCAGAGCATTTGCTTATGATCCCTTGATTTGGGAATCATAATTCCTTTGCATTTGAACTCTGAGTTAGTCAGTTGCTTCTATAATCTGACCTCATTGCATTTTTTCTTCTTCTTCGGGTTGAGTACCAATGCTCACATCAGATCCCTTGTGGACCAGCAAATCCTTTGTTGGGCTCTATCCGACAACGTCCTTCATTTTTAGTAACCTCGTGAGCTTTTCCTCGGATACATAATGCCTTTGGTAAATTGTATCCCTTGCTCTCGTCAACCATACTCTGCTTTCGGGCTTGAGTTATTTACTCGTGAAGTTTGTGGTATATGTTCCTAATAGGTCCCTATGGGTTGAATCTCTGTCTTCCCTAAAGGTATGTGAACCCGGAAACTTCTACGACTCATACTCTACTGGTGTTATGCCAGATAAAATCTCAACACTACGACTTCTTCGAAAATGAGAAGTGAATGAAAGGTTATGCATTGGAGAGATGGGAGTCGACCTTGAACTTTGTGTTCATGCCCATGGACACGATGTAGATCCTATCATGGAACCTTCTTATTATAATAAGAATACTCATGTGATATGTTCATCTTGAATCTATGTTTGGTCCTTCGCAATCGTGGTTCCAACCATGATTGTTCTTCTTTGATTTCATTTCTCGGACAAGTTAAAGTACTTGTCTTCTTCAGATCGTTTCACCTGTTCAACCTCTACATTGATATACCTTCGGGTATTATCCTCTGGTATCTCGAGAATATCACGGAACTACATAACTTCTTATGAGTTCTTGATCAACTATTATTTCTTGCAGATTCAAATTTTTCACGGGTTCTGGGTTGTTAGACACTCGAGAACACCGATAACTGATTCGAGTCTACACTTTCCTTTCCATTGTTTTGTTCAACCTTTCTTGTAACCTATCATACCTGATCAGTGATAATTCCCTACTTATGTAAACACCTCGGTGTACATTCTCTGTCAGTAAGACCTTGTTACTATTGTTGATAACATTTTGGTAGCCACCGATGGACGAGAACTTTGCCTATTGGTCCGCCTCGTCTTAACGAGGAGGAAAATGGTTCTCTTCGTCCCTCGCCCTTGGTACCAACGTTGTTGCCAACATAACTGACATGCTATCCTTTGACCTACCTTGCTATCATGACCGTGCATATGTTAGCGCCCTTCCTACCTTTAACCCACATGGTGGGCCCATAACCCACAGGTCCCAGGATCGAAACCTGACTCTCCTGTACATGTCTGTCTTCCAAAATTGTTCCTCACACTTGGCTTCGTATGTAATTCACGAGCCACCTTCTTGTGATCTATTCTGCTATCAGATGCAATACTTATTTTCGATGTACTGAACCCCTTCCACACTCTGTTTCAGACATCGAACGATTGTCCATCCGCTTGAAGCTTCTTATTGCTCCACCTAGCTCTCGATGACTTTCTTGAAATTCAACTTGAGAGATGCCTCTATGCCATGTCGCGAGATAGCCCCCAGGTACCTATCTTGTGTTAAAACCCGTCCTTTTCGAGTCTTTCCTCCTACTACACCCCTTAAATCTCGGGACGAGATTTCTTGTAGTGGAGGAGAATTGTGACGCCCGGATAATTAAGCTACAGTAATCCTCCGTTAATGGTGCCATGTCATCACATTACTGTTGCTAATCCTCACTTGATCTAACTAAAAATTCAAATTCAGATTCAAATGAAGGTCCAAGATTCAAATTTCTCAAACATGAAAACTAAAATGTACAAAGGGTGGCGGATATTCCATAACAAATTATGGCGGTGACCCAACATTGTTGTAAATTTTTTTAATGCCCTTTTGTGAACATAACAGTGGCTAAAACAATTATTTAAATGCTTTTTAATTAATAAAAGTTGCAAAGTATTTTATTTAGGTGCCAAGTTATTTTTGGCAGTGGCCTAATTATAAATACTAATTTAGGTGCTAACATCATATTTTATAAAACAAAAAATAAAATAAAACTTATTAGGAAACAGAAAGTTTAAAATAAAAAGGAAATCAAAACAGAAATAAAACAAAGCCCCCCTTCCCTTGGGCCACCTAGCCCATCTACCTAGCAGGCCTACACAGCCCAGCCCGGCTCACCCTCATCTCCCTTCTCTGTTCACACAGGGGGATCGTGGCAATGATCCACCGGCGCCATGGCCACCGATGGCGCCGTGGCAGCCATCCCGCGCCTCCTCGTCGTTTCCCCCAACGGATAAGAGCATCCCAAACCCTAACCCTTGTCGGTTCCTCCTCATTCTCCCATCCGCCTAGCCCCTCGTCCAGATCCGCCTCTTGCCGACGCGCCCGTCGACATTGCTGCTACGCCACCGCGGCAGCCGTCCTCTCCGCGTCTGCAGCTCTCGTCCATGGACCCCACCGGCCTCCGCCTCATCCTCTGGAGCCCTCTGCTAGAGCCGGGGAGCACCGCTGCGACCACAACGGCTAAGTCTTCCTCCTTCGACCGCCACCATTCTCCTCCGACCCCGACGTCTTCTCCGTCTGTAACAAGCTCCGCGCTACTAAACTCTCCCAGGCCTTCTTGAGCCGCCCGGTGAGCAGCCCCATCCCACCTCTTCCTCCCTGGTCACTCGAGCCGTAGCCCAGATCCCGTCGCCGCCGATGGCCACCATGGCCGCGAGCTCGAGTTGAGCTTGGCCAGGACATGTCCGCCTCGCCCGTTTAGCTCGTCGAAACGAGGTTGCACCTGAACGTGCCCCCACACTCCCCGTACATGCTCTCGCGCGCCTGCCTCTGCGCCCGTGGCGTCGTCGCTGCTGCTGCCGCCAAGAACTGCTGCTACTGCATTTGCTCCGCCTCGTCGCCCCTGCCCTGCAGCCACGGCGCCCGACCTCCCGCCCGTGCCGGCCACCGCTCGCCGGGCCTCGCACCCTCGCCCATCTCCGGCAACCACTGGCCCCAGCCGCGGCCATCCTCGCCAGCGCCTCGCCGAGGCCACGACCTCGCCGTTCCCCATTGGACGGGCGCCCACGCCCCAGCGCCCGGCCCGCGCTGGCGCCGCCCTCCATCGGCGTCGCCCTCCGCCGGTGCCGCCGTACCGCCCCCGACCGCTGCCGCCGTGGCCGGCGCCCACCGGCGCCGTCGCGCCCTTCTGGGCGGGCTCCCCGTCGCCCACGCGGGATTGCCCGCACCCGGTTCCACTCCCCAGCGCCCATTAGGCCTGCTCGGGCATATGACATATGGGCCATGCCCTTGTTTAGGTTTAAAAAACGTATTTAAAAAATAACTAGTTAATTAGTTAAACGCTTAATTAATCTTAATTAAACTAATGATCTAGATCAGTTAACTTAATCAGTACTTAGATAAATGTGTGCATGACAGGGGGACCCCACCCCATCTTGACCAGTCAAACATTGACTAGTCAATTGGGACCCCCTGGACCCATTGGTCAGCCCCTGGGTGCACTCTGGGTGCACTACACCGGGTGCACTTAGCAGTTTTGCTATTTTAATTCGAACTAAAAATAGAATATTGTCTAAATCTTTGAAAAATCGTAGAAATTAAACCGTAGCTCGGATGAAAAAGTTTTCTACATGAAAGTTGCTCACAACGACGAGACGAATCCGGGTAGGCGGTTTGTTTGTCTGCCACACGTCCCTAGCATAGCGAACATGCAAACTTTCCCCTCCGGTTCATCTGTGTGACAGACGCCCGGGACCGGGAAAACTTTCCCGGATGATTCCCCATTTGCCTGTAACACGTAGCACTATGTTAGAACACGCCTAAGACTGCTTATTGCTTGTCATGCAAATGCTTGTGTGTATTTACTGTTTCTTCCCCCTCTTCTCTCCGGTAGACCCCGAGACCGTTGTTGATGCCCCTGTGATCGGCTACGTCGACGACGACCCTTCTTCCGTTTTAGCGGAGCTTCCAGGCAAGCCCCCCCTTGATCATCCCGATATCGCCCATTCTATACTCTCATGCTTGCATTAGATTTTGCTACTGTTATTGTTTGCTCCTATTCTGATGCATAGCCTGCTTTTGTACCTGTTATTGTTACCGACCTGCTTATCCTAAACTGCATAATATAGGTTGGTTAGTGATCCATCAGTGACCCCCACCTTGTCCTTGTTGCCATGCTTCATCACCGATGACTCGATCAGCATGATCGACGACCATAGCCCGACACCTCACATCATATCACGCCCCTTTAGTTGCTTGACTCTGCACAACTACTATCGAGTGCCGAGGGTGATCCCTCATAATGCACTTCTGGTGATAATTCTGTAGTTTAGCTATTCAGTCATGGTCATCGAGGGTGATTTCCTCTTTCACCATTCCCGATACGGCTCTGTCGTTCAACACCTCAAGTGTGAATCTCGAGGGTGGTCCCTCTTAAGTTCACCTTGATGATTACATTGAGTGGAATCCACCGGGGGTGATTCCTCGGGTTTTCCCCTTGATGTCTGGACACACGGTTACAATGACTTTACTTGAGACCTTGGTGAAAGTCGGGCGGGCCCGGAGAGCACCCGCAAGATGGTTACGTGGCACGGCCGGGCATTCTAGGCCCTTGTCGTAAGTCCACGAGACGGGGCGACGGGGTCACTTTCGATCGTGAGTCTCTGCTCGTCTCCGCAAGCTAATAGTACACTATGGTATACACTATGGTTTGGTTATTTGTTCTGAATTGGCCTCTAGCCTTTACGCACCAACCACCACGTGAGAATAGTTATGGGCCTCGATGTCGCGGTAACAGCCGAAGCTTTGTTAGACGTCCAGTTCAGCATTGTGGGCCTGTCGGGCCAGTGCCATCCAGTATGAGGTGGTGCTCGTCCCGGCTCGTCGCACAACGACCCGGAGTGCAACGGGCGATGGGCCCAGACCCCGGAGTGCTTAGGAGGTAGACCGGCGGGGACCTCTTTCTAAGCCTAGGTCGGGCTGCGACATGTTGATCCTCCGAGGCCGGGCATTGACCCCAGAAAGGTGTGTCCGGCCAGAGTGATTGAGCGTGTTGGAAAACGTGGTGCACCCCTGCAGGGAAGATTATCTATTAATAGCCGTGTCCACGGTAACGGACGTTCAGGCTTATATCCTGATCTTATATAACTACAAATGGATACTTGAGCTATGTGGCTCCGAGATTGCTTTCTCGCAGGGAGTCGATGAAGGATCTCTGGGCCTTAATGTTACAACATGCTTGTTAAATATAAACTGCTATTCTTTACTATTCTACATGCTGCAAGATGCTCGGAGCTGCGTGAAGATGCTAGTCTTCGATAGGCTGCCTTTCCCCCTCTATTCTGGCATTCTGCAGTTCAGTCCACAGATACAACCCTTCCATTTGATACAAATGCATACTTAGTATAGATCTGATTCTTGCGAGTAATTTGGATGAGTACTCACGGTTGCTTTGCTACCCCTTTTCCCCCTTCGTTCTTCTTTCCGGTTGATGCAACCAGATGGTGGACCCTTGAAGCCAGTTGCCACCGCTGATGGATGCTACTACGTGGAGACGGCCGACGACCAGGAGTAGTTAGGAGGTCCCAGGCAGGAGGCCTTGCCTTTTCGATCGTGTTGCTTTTGTGCTAGCCTTCTTAAGGCATCCTTGTTTAAATTATGTCTGTACTCAGATATTGTTGCTTCCGCTGACTCTTGTGTATCGAGCTATGTATTCGAGCCCTCGAGGCCCCTGGCTTGTAATATAAAGCTTGTATTTTAATTTGTGTCTAGAGTTGTGTTGTGATATCTTCCCGTGAGTCCCTGATCTTGATCGTACACATTTGCGTGTATGATTAGTGTACGCTTGAATCGGGGGCGTCACACCATTGGTCCCGGTTCGTTTGGATCTTTTGGTCCCGGTTCCACGCACGAACCGGGACCAATGCCTCGCCCCTGGCCCATGACCATTAGTCCCGGTTTGTGCCACAAACCGGGACTAATGGGTTGGTCCTCATTGCGCTCAGAGTTTAGTCCCACCTCGCCAACCGAAGGGCGCTCACACCGGTTTATAAGCCCGTCCCTCTCTGCCTTGTTGAGCTCCTATCAAAGTGAAAATAGATGCCCCTATACAGGGAATTTGACCTAAATTCATAGTGAATTTCTCTTAAATTCATAGAAATTTATTATGAATTTAGGTTGAATTTTCTCTATAGGCGCATCTATGTTCATTTTTTTAGTAAAGTTAATCATAAACTTGTGATTCACACAAATTTCAAAGAATTCAAACTTTAACTACTCGTATTTGAAAACTAATGGCACTAACAAAAAGTTTATAATTTTTCTAAAACTAATGGCACTAACAGAAAGTTTATAATTTTGCTGACCTAAAAGAAAAAGAATTAAAAAATAAAGCAAAAAAAATAAAAGAAAATAAACAATGCAGAAAACAAAACAAAAAAACTGGAAACAAAATAAAAATAGCAACAATAAGTATTTTGTTGTAAGTAGAAACAAAATAAAATGAATAAAGCAACAAATAAAACAAAAAAACAAAAAAA
>LR880967.1:18814367-18828310 GCA_904067115.1 Aegilops sharonensis
CCCCCTTCCGACGGTCCTTATTGCCGCTGCTCATGCTACTTGCCACTGCTCGTGCTCATGTTGCTTGCCGTTACTGCTGCGTATGTGCTGCTGCTGCCGCATGGTGCTGCTGCTGTGTGTTGTTGCTAGTAGTTGCAAGTGATGAAATAACAAACCAATATATAGCAATATATGAATAGATAGATGGATGTTAGATACATGGATAAAATGTAGTTTTTTGTTTGTTTTGTGTAGTTTTATTAGGTTTTTTGATACATACTCGATAGTTTTTACTAAGTTTGTGAATGGATGTTAGTGAAGTTAACAAATGTTTTAGACACTTAGTTTCTTAAATATGGATGAATAGATGTTGGTCAAGTTTGTGATAGATGGATGTATATTGGTCAAGTTAGTGTCATATTGATCTTGCTAAAAAAAGTTGAAAAACAAAATTTGATACTTGACAAAAATTAGGATATGAAGTATCATCATGATCTAAAAACTTGACTAGATGTCATTAGCAATATGATTTTTTTGATAGTTTGTTGTGTTAATGCTTTATGTGATGTGATGCCCTCAAATTTTTTGACTCGGTAAAATTTACAGGCTTTGTGCTATCTCATCTCCCTGGAGCCTTCGTCGTCTGGGTTTTTGGTCCGTGATCTGCCGTTGTTCGACTACTTCCTCTACAACGGAGGGTGAGCTACGAATCCACCTTCACCCCTACCCTCTTTCAAGTAGATTAAATTTTCACATCAAGTCGTGTAACCTAGGCGTCTCCCGTCCGAAAGGGTTGCATCGATAAATATGCATTCAATTGCATATTTATCACCGCAGCTCTTCGGATTGTCCAGCGTTTTCCACGGACAGCCCGAGGATGTGTAGATTGTGTACGTTATCCATGCTCTACCCCATTCCGAGACAGGATTTCGGTGGCGCCTCCCAGTTGTTCTCCGGATGCAGATTCTCTCGGCATTTTTCCGAGACGTGTATTTGGAGAACAGCGGGGAGGTGTTGCTGAAATTTTGTCTCGGAATGGGGTAGAGCATGGACATCAGACTCGATCTACACATTCCCGGGTGGGATTAGGACCCATCTTTTCCTATTAGAGATGTAGGTGGATTAAATGTCGTTTCTCGTCAACGCTGTAAAAAATAAAATATTGATGTGAGTAATTTAAATTGAATCCTTATTGTTGTGTGGCTTCCAATAAAGCAGAGATGGCAGATAATCAGTGCATGTGTAGTGGGTTTTTCTGTCGGAATCAAGTAACAGCATAGTGGGTCGAGAAAACTGATGTCTTTTTGAAAGAGATATTCCGTAGTCCAATGAGGATTGTGCCAGAATGCCCCTGTGCCAGATGTAAGAGACGTATACGCAGAGATAAGAGTGAGATGACTAAGCACCTTCGCACGCATGGATTTATGCCCAACTTTAGTATGCCGATAAACATTACCCAGCGAGACAGTGGTAGAGAGGAGGTGATACGGCAATGCATCGCTGGTTATGAGGATGATGGGGTTAGAGACATGCTAGATGATGTCTTTGCTGCACAGCCGACACCTCTGTCACATTCAGCGAATGAACCAAAGGAGCCGGAGGAAACCGCCAAGGCCTTCCTGGGTATCTTGGCCTCGTCAAAGACACCTCTTTATGAGGGTGCCAAGCTCTCTGTGCTGGATGCCATCTCGCAACTGATGGCAGTCAAGGCTGAGTACGGCTGTAGCATAGGTTGCTTCGAAGCATTTCTGGTAGTATGGGCCAACAGCCTGCCTGAGCGCCATGACATGCCGAATACCATTACGCTACGAAGAAAATCATGAAGGAGCTCTCCATGGATTATGAGAAAATACATGTTTTTCCAAAGAATTGCCTTTTGTTTAGGCATGAGTATGCGAATGAAAACTACTGTAGGAAGTGTGGTTCCTCTCGGTATATTGAGGTGGTCGATGAGCAGGGTCAAAAGCAGCAGCTAGAAATCCCTGTGAAGGTTCTTCGGTATCTTGATTTTATAAAAAGACTGCAGCGCCTTTTCATCACCGAGGAGTCTACCAAAATGATGAAGTGGCACAAGGAAGGGAAAAGGTACAATCCAAATAAAATTGTACATCCATCAGAAGGTGAAGCATGGAAGCCATTCGATATAGAATACCCGGAGGAAGCAGCCGAGGCTGGGAATGTCAGACTTGCTATATTAGGCGATGGGTTCAACCCATATGGTATGTCGTATAATCTATACAGCTGCTGGCCCATATTTGTTATTTCGCTCAATCTCCCTCCCGGCGCCATAATGCAATGCAAGACCATGTTCCTGTCGCTTATAATTCCGAGACCTGAATGTCCGGGGAAGGATTTGAGTGTGTTTATGCAGCCGTTGGTGGATGATTTGCACCATTCTTGGTACTTCCCGAGGTTGACAAACGACTGGCATCTGCAGAAAAATTTCTTGATGAAAGTTTGGCTACAGTATTGCATGCATGACTTTCCCAGCTATGCCCTATTCTGCGGATGGTGTAGAAGTGAGAAGATGCCTTGCCCAGTGTGCATGCAGGCCTTGATTTTCATTTGGCAGAAGAAGGCTGGAAAGGATGTTGCCTTTGACCTGCATCGACAGTTCCTCCCGCCAGACCATCCTGATAGGAAAGACAAGAAGAACTTCACAAAAGGCAAAGTTGTACATGAAGTAAACGAGATTCCAACGTTTTCTGGTGCGAATGTGCTTGCTCACACTAGTAGAAAAAGGGGCAAATCTGAGACACATTAGTGCCGGTTTGATTTCGAGCCAGCACTAATGTGTCCATTAGGATGTTGTCAGTCTGGGGGCCCGTCCAGCACCTGTAGTACCAGTTCGTGGCACGAACCGGTACTAAAGGTCGACATACATAAAACCTTCGTCCACCCGAGCTCGCTCTGTTCTTCCCCTTTCCCCTCTCCTCCTCTGTTCTTCCCCTCTCTTCCTCGAGCTCATCACACATTTTGCCCAAAATTTGTCAAGATTTGAAGGCCCCCATCCATTCAAATGATCACAAAGGTTAGCAACTTTGTCCTTTCATCTCTCATTGCTAGATTAGCTCTTGCAATGCTTTATATAGTGATTAATTTGTGAGTTTAGTAATTTGGAAGGAATTATATGTGCTAGTATTTGATCTATATGTAATTTGAGGTCAAAAATAACACTTAGTTTGCATATGTAGGTGTGGTTTACTTAGTGCCTTCTAAATCTCCGTCGTAACCACCGTCGATCGTCCGCACCGTCCCGTCGCTGGCACCACCTTGTGGTGAGGCTCTTGTTCATGAATGTTTTACATTACCAAATTGATGTTTGCGTGATTTGGATATATAGTTACTCGTATAATTATCTTACTCGTACGTTGTTTGTTATACATAGTGCCATGGTTTTGATATCCGTCCCCGTCGGCCCTCGTCCTTGTTATGATTCGGATGTGGTATATTCTCTTTTAAAACTAGTTGTTGCATTTCATGTTTATGACAAATTATGCCCATCAAGTTGACATAGATATTTTTATCTAGGAGGTATGTGAACCGGAAATTCCAATCGACCCTATTGTCGAGAGGTTAAATTTAGTTGAAAGAGAAAACGAGTATTTGAAAGAAAAATTGAAAAGAATTGAGGGGGAGAAGATGGAATTGGAGTTGCATGTTGCCGATGTCGTCGATGATCACAAGATCAAGATGGAGAAAATGAGGTTGAAGATTAGAAAGATTAGAAAATATGCCATTGATAGTGTGGCTTGGTATCATTATGCTGTTGGATCAATTGTTACCTTATTTGCGATCTTCATCGCATTTGTTGTTGCATTTAAATTCTTTAGCTAGAGAGTTATTTGTATGTTGCATTTAATTAAGTGTTGTATATGAACTTTATGTATGAACTTGTATTAATTTGGTCTTCGGTGTTGTGTAATGAAGATGAGCCGACAATGGATGTATGATGACCGATGCTCTCCCGAGTTCATTAATGGTGTGCATACTTTTCTGCTTGCCGCTGAGGCAAACAAGCGGGCGGATGGTTTTATGCCTTGTCCATGTGCTGGCTGTAAGAATGGTCACAATTACTCTACGTCAAGAACCATTAACGTCCACCTATTTGAGTCCGGTTTCATGCCCCACTATAATGTTTGGACCAAGCACGGAGAAAGCGGGGTTATGATGGAAGACAATGAAGAAGAAGAGGACGACGACGGCTATCCTGGCCATGGGTTCCTGAATACGATGATACAACAATGGGGGAAGAAGCTGAGCCGGCAATGCGGGAAGAAGTTGAAGAAGAGGCATCATATGAGCCCGCTGATGATCTAGGTCGGGCCATTGCCGATGCAAAGAGAAACTGCGCAAGTGATCTGGAGAGGACGAAGTTGCAGCGCATGTTAGAGGATCACAAGAAATTGTTGTACCCGAATTGCGAAGCTGACAAAAAAAAGTTGGGCACCACACTTGAATTGCTGCAATGGAAGGCGAAGAATGGTGTATCTGACAAGGGACTTGGAAAGTTGCTGGTAATGATAAAGAATATGCTTCCAAAGGACAACGAATTGCCCGAGAGTACGTATGAAGCAAAGAAGGCTGTCTGCCCTCTAGGGTTAGAGGTGCAGAAGATACATGCATGCCCTAATGACTGCATCCTCTACCGCGGTGAGTACGAGGATTTGAATGCTTGCCCGGTATGCGATGCATTGCGTTATAAGATCAGTCGCGATGACCCTGATGATGTCGAGGGCGAGCGCCCCAGGAAGAAGATTCCTGCCAAGGTGATGTGGTATGCTCCTATAATACCATGGTTGAAACGTTTGTTCCAAAACAAAGAGCATGCGAAGGCGATGCGGTGGCATGCAGAAGACCGTAAGAAAGACGGAAAGTTGAGAGTACCCGCTGACGGTTCGCAGTGGAGAAAAATCAAGAGAAAGTACTGGGAGGAGTTTGCAGGTGACCCGAGGAACGTATGGTTTGGTCTAAGTGCAGATGGCATTAATCCTTTTGGGGAGCAGAGCAGCAACCATAGCACGTGGCCTGTGACTCTATGTTTGTATAACCTTCCTCCTCGGTTGTGCATGAAGCGGAAGTTCATTATGATGCCAGTGCTCATCCAAGGCCCTAAGCAACCCGGCAACGACATTGATGTGTACCTAAGGCCATTAGTTGAAGAACTATTACAGTTGTGGAATGGAACAGGTGTACGTGTGTGGGATGAGCACACACATGAAGAATTTGACCTAAAGCCGTTGATGTTCGTGACCATCAATGATTGGCCTGCTCTCCGTAACCTTTCAGGACAGACAAACAAGGGATACCGCGGATGCACGCACTGTTTGGATGATACCGACAGTATATATTTGGATAGTTGTAGGAAGAATGTGTACCGGGGACATCGTTGATTTCTTCCGACAAGGCATCTCGTAAGAAAGAAAGGCAAGCATTTCAAAGGTGAGGCAGATCACCGGACGAAGCCTCGCCAACGTACTGGTGCTGATGTACATGATACGGTCAAGGATTTGAAGGTAATCTTTGGAAAGGGTCCTGGCGGACAACCTATTCCGAAGGACACTGACGGACGCGCACACATGTGGAAGAAGAAATCTATATTTTGGGACCTGCCATACTGGAAAGACCTAGAGGTCCGCTCCGCAATCGACGTGATGCACGTGACGAAGAATCTTTGCGTGACCCTGCTTGGCTTTTTGGGCGTGTATGGGAAGACAAAAGATACACCAGAGGCACGGGAGGACCAGCAACGTATGCAGGGAAAAGACGGCATACATCAGGGTCAGGCCAGCTCCGCTCTTACCAAAGAAGAGAAGGAAATCTTCTTCGAATGCCTGCTCAGCATGAAGGTACCGTCTGGCTTCTCGTCGAATATAAAGGGAATAATAAATATGGCAGAGAAAAAGTTCCAGAACCTAAAGTCTCATGACTGCCACGTGATTATGACGCAACTCCTTCCGGTTGCATTGAGGGGGCTTCTACCGGAAAATGTTCGATTAGCCATTGTGAAGCTATGTGCATTCCTCAATGCAATCTCTCAGAAGGTAATCGATCCAGAAATCATACCAAGGTTACAGAATGATTTGGTGCAATGTCTTGTCAGTTTCAAGTTGGTGTTCCCACCATCCTTCTTCAACATCATGACGCAAGTCCTAGTTCACCTTTGCGAATAGATTAACGTTTTGGGTCCTGTATTTCTACACAATATGTTCCCCTTTGAGAGGTTCATGGGAGTCTTGAAGAAATATGTCCATAACCGTGCTAGGCCAGAAGCAAGCATCTCGAAGGGCCATGAAAAATGAGGAGGTCATTGAGTTTTGTATTGACTTTATTCCTGACCTTAGGCCAATTGCTGTTCCTGAATCGCGGCATAAGGGCAGACTGCAAGGAAAAGGCACGCTAGGAGGGCATCAAATAATATGTATAGACGGGCATTCTCTCACTGAAGCACACTACACAGTTCTACAGAATTCCGCCTTGGTGGCTCCGTATATGGAGGAACACAAGAATTTTCTACACTCCAAACACCCGGAGAAGTCTGACGACTGGATTACACGCGAACAAACAAGTACTTTCGCCAGTTGGTTGCAGAAACGTGCCCTGAATGATGGCGATATTCAAAATGACATGTACTCGCTGTCCCAGTTACCATCTTCGAATATAATGACTTTCAAAGGGTACCAGATAAATGGGAATACATTTTACACGATCGCCCAAGATAAGAAGAGCACCAACCAAAATAGTGGTGTCCGCTTTGATGCAACAACCAACACGGGAAAGGAAACATATTATGGTTACATAGTGGACATATGTGAACTTAACTATGGAGGTGATTTGAAGGTCCCTTTGTTTCGGGGCAAATGGGTCAATATGACACGAGGCGGGGTAACAAAAGAGCCGCAGTACGGAATGACAACAGTGGATCTCAACAATCTTGCGTATGCAGACAAACCATTCGTCTAGCCAATGATGTGGCGCAGGTTTTTTATGTGAAAGACATGTCTGCCAGGCCGAGAAAAAGAAAAGATAAGGAAGCGAATGGATCATATGAAGAGCCAAAGCGCCACATAGTTCTTTCAGGAAAAAGAAACATCGTGGGAGTGGATGACAAGACAGACATGTCAGAAGATTATGAAAAGTTTGACGAAATTCCTCCATTCACAGTGAATATTGACACGAGCATCCAGTTAAATGATGAAGATTTTCCATGGCTACGGTGCAAAGGGACACACGCGAAGAAAAAGTTTCACACCCAAAGATCTGGGATGTGATCGGCTTCACTATCATCACTTTCTTCTGTGTTTCACACCCAGGAGGGAATCTCTGTAATAGTTAGGGTAGTTATGTGTTTTGACATTTGAAACACGGAGAAATTTTTTGTGCAAACAAAAGTAGAGAGGGTTACGGCAAAAACTGGATGCACTTCGTGTACAAAATGGACAATCTCTTTCGAAGTATCAGGGTTTCCGACGAAAACTCAACTTTTACAAAGGCATTTCATTTTTTAAATAACCTAAGCATTACCAAATTGAACATAATGATAAAACACACTAATATTAAATATAAGAAAAAAGAATCACTGAAAAATCTTTTTTCAAAGTTAAGTTATTCACAAACTAGTGATTCAGACAAATTTCAAATAATTCAAAATTTAAACTATTCAAATTTGAAAACTACCGGCACTAACAGAAAGTTTGTATTTTTTTGTACCTAAAGCAAAAATATTCACAAATAAACTCTAAATACAGCAAAAAACAACTCAAAAATAAATAAACAAAAATAAATAAAGCAAAAAAAATTAAGAAAATAAAAAAGCCCGCCTACTGGGCCAAAGCGGCCTGCATGCGACTAGGAACCCAACCTTTTGTTGGGCCAGGATGCAGGCCCGCAAAGGCCCAGTAGGCCCACTAGGCAGAAGAGAACAGGTAGGCCCAGTAGGCCTACTTATGAGAGGAGCTCGAGAGAGCTTCCGCACTGGGGCTTATAAACCAGTGCGGTAGCCCCTCGGCTAGCGAGGTGGGACTAAACTTGCCGCACCGCACTGCGCCAGCACAGCAACTTTAGTACCGGGTCGTGGCACCAACCGGTACTAAAGTGTGGGTCTTTAGTACCGGTTGGTGCCACAACCCGGTACTAAAGGGTGGGTGCTTCCCGCCGCTTCGGCTGGCCAAAACAGACCTTTAGTACCGGTTGGTGGCTCCAACCGGTACTAAAGGTCCATCCTATATATAGTACACTTGAAAATATTTCAGTTTCCCTCTGTTTCCTCCCTCCGTCGCGCCGCCCTGCCCCGATCGACGCTGTCCCCGTCGACGTTGCCGCCCCCGCCCCTCGTCGCCGACCCCGGCCGTGCCCGCCCCTCGTCGCCGCCCCCGTCGACGTCGCCGCCCCGGCCGTCCCCATCCCCGTCCTCCCCGCCGTCGCCGTCGCCGCGCCCCGGCCGCCCCGTCGTCGCCGTCCCGCCTCGTCGTCGCCGCCCCGTCCCGTCTCCCCGTCGTCGCCGCCCCGCCCACGTCGTCGCCGCCCCGTCGTCGCCTCGCCGGTGAGCTCGCCCCGGCCGCCATGTCTAGTTGTCCACACACACACACTACACACACACACACACACACTACACACACACACAGACACACACTACACACACACACACACGCCATTTTTTATAGAAATGTTAGCAATTTTTCTGTTTTTTAGTAATATAAATATTATAATTGTTAGTTATATAGAAATGTTATAAATGTTTTCTGTTTTTTAGTTATAGAAATATTAGCAATTTTTCTGTTTTTTAGTTATATAAATATTAGCATTGTTAGTTATATAGAAATGTTATAAATGTTTTCTGTTTTTTAGTTATAGAAATATTTATAGAAATGTTAGCAATTTTTTTGTTTTTTAGTTATATAAATAGTTTTTGCGGGCCTATAGTATTTGTTAAATTTTATAATTAGTTTTAGTTAGATGAATTAGATTAATGTCAAATTCTTAGAATTTGCATATATATAGAATTTTAGTTATCACAATCAAATCATTTAAAAAATGTTACTTTTTGCAGGAATATAGTATTTGTTCTCGACGATATGCCCGGCCCGCATCCTCGCCGTCGACCCGTTCGCGACGACGTCCTGCTTCAGAGGACCCATGTCCGGGACTGGGCTCCGCCGGGCTGGCACTGGGAGGTGCAACCTGGAGGGGCACGCCGCTTGGTGAGGAACCCGACCTCGGGTCCCGTCGTCGACCCTGATCTTCTTTGGTGGCGTTCGCATGGGCCACATTCAGTGCAGAGGTAGCCGGCCCCGCCGGAGGTGGTGCGTCGCCGTGTCAGGGAGGAAGATGAGCACGTCCATCGCTACATGGCTGCTATGGACGACGTCAGGTTTCCACTACTTGGCGGGTTCTTTGGGCAGATGACCGGAGATATGATCCTGTGATGGTTCCTTCTCTTTGGGTGTGCACCGCCCGCGCCCCAGGAACCGCGAGTGGCGCCCTAGATTCTTCTGTAGTACTCGATCTTTATTAGGTACCTAGCCAGTGATGTATTCGATATATAATATTCGAGACGATGTATTCGAGATTATATATATTAAGACGATGATGTATTCGAGATTATATATATTAAGACGATGTATTCGAGATTCAGTTTTTCCTTATTGATTGCATCCATGCATTGTAATTTTAATACTAATTAAATTGTTTTATATTTCTCCTGTATTAGTTAAGTAAAAGCTATGGCGGACAATACTGGCAGAGAGAGAGAAGAGGAATTGTTCGACATCATACGCAGCCCTCACAGGCTAGATGATCTGAATGAAGCAGATGACGGCTCCCAATATCTGAACAATACCAGAGAGGGTGATGAAAAGATATTCGATCTAGACGACCGAGCTGATGAAGTCATGAACTATGATTATGATTATGATGACCCAGACAATGTTTGTGATGACACAGACAATGCTGATCTTCAAATAACAAAGACTACCGGCGAGGTATATTTATATAAGCAGGCATCATGGTGATCATCACATGTTTTTTTATTGAAGATATATTAACAAATCGATCATTCTTCTTTTAGCCCTCTGGATCGAGCAAATCTGCTTCTACAGACAGCAGGACAAAGCGAGGCCCAGGCAGATTGTTGAAGGATGGTGTAAAGTACAACATCGAATCCATCAAACCTAGTGGTGAAACTCTCACACCTAAGAACATTGCGAACAAGTGGACTCGTCAGTGCGGAGTTCTTGTGAAGGACAAACTCCCGATCTCCATTCAAGAATGGAAAGAGCCAAAGACTAAACGTCCAGGTGTTACTTGGGTCGACGGCAGAGCTAAAGAAGTCCTTTGGAAATCTCTGATGGAACATTTCACCCTACCAGATCATTTCACTAAAGCAGATGTGGACAAAGTGAAGGGCGCTGCTCTTAAGAAGATGGCAATTGCATTCAACACCCACAAGAAAACTGTATGGTCCAACTACCTCGCTAATGAAAGGAAGACTCCAGAATTCACGGGAACACTAGAGAAGCAAAGAGAGCACTGGGACGATTTCGTGACCTTCAAGGAT
Organism: Aegilops sharonensis; assembly: GCA_904067115.1. Taxonomy (NCBI): domain Eukaryota; kingdom Viridiplantae; phylum Streptophyta; class Magnoliopsida; order Poales; family Poaceae; genus Aegilops; species Aegilops sharonensis. The sequence goes on from LR880967.1 coordinate 18,824,902, forward strand.
TCAGAATTAGCTAAGGAACGGTCGATTAAAAACAAGGCAAATGCCGCAAAAAAGACACAGTTCCATAGGCTGGGTCCAGGTGGCTACGCTGTGGGATTGCCTAAGTGGGATAAGTCTGAGCAAGAGATGGAGGATGCAGGGGTCACACCGGTTACTAGGAACTGGCCCCCCAGGTGCAGAACTTGGTTCTATGCCCATGGGGGTGCGTTGGACCCGAAGACAGGCGAAGTTTCGCGGAAGGCAAGTCTAAAAGGAGCCGAACAAAAAATAATTGACGCAATAGAAGAAGCTCGAAAGGGGGTGTTCACGCCCAACAGAGAGAACGACGAGCTTATGCGCGCCCTGGGAAATCCTGAACACCCCGGAAGAACACGAGGCAAGGGCGTTATTCCCTGGTATGAGGGATTTTCAGAATGGAACGAGGACTACAGGACCCGTGCAAGAAGGAAGATGGAGGAGGAGAAGAAAAGGAAGCTGGAGGAGGAGCAGAGGAAGCGGGACGCAGAACGCCTTCAAGGCCTAGAAGCAAGGAACGCGGACCTGGCACTCAAATTCCAGCAGTAGCAGCAGCAGATCGACTCACTTAACCAGGAAAGGGGGTCTCAGCAGCGGCAGCAGCAAGCGGATGATCGTCCAGCATTGGATAGCACCGTCCCATCCATGCCGAGAAGCAGCATTGGTTCTGCCCCGGGCGATACACTGCTGGATACATACCGTGTGGATGACATCATAGAGAACACTAACTGTGAGCTACACTCCAAAATGAAGAACATATCCATGAACGTGGCGGACGGCGTTGCTTTTCCAGTTACCCCCGAAGCAACCTTCCATTGCATCCCGATTCAAGAGGGCTATGCTCGTGTCATGGTTGATGAAGTGGTGGACCCATATTCGGGGCTACAGCTTGACTTTCCTGGAGGTGAAGACGAGCGCACACTAGGAGAGGCCATACATCGTATCATCCTATGGAGAAAGGATTGCATCATCTTTCGAAGTCCACCGACACCACATCATCTGCCGACTCCGCCACCGAGTCAGCAGACTCCCGCTCCTCCAAGTCCACGAACGCGTGAGCCGACTCCTCCTCGAAGTCCGCCACCTCCTCCAAGTCCCCGAACGCGTGAGCTGACTCCTCCGGTTTCAAGTCTGGCACATCGTCATGCCACTTCTCCAGTTTCAAGTCCAGCACCGTGTCAGGCCACACCTCCTGCTTCAAGTCCGGCACATCGTCAGGCCACTTCTCCTGGTCCAACTCAGCCACGTCAGCCGTCTCCGCCGTCTCAGCAATCGCAGAAGAGACATGCCGCAGCTATGGTGCGTAGTGGTACGAGTCGAGGTAGTTCAGGAAGTACAGGCGGAGACAAGCGATGTAAATATGGTCCAAGCCTCGCTCGTCTTCCTCAGAGGCCTTACGACATGACTAAGGAGCAAAACGCAGCCATAGTGCAGGCCCAAGTGGACGCCCATTTTGGACCAAAACCGGCATCGCCGCCAAAGGAGAAAGTGTCTGAGAAAGTAATTGACCACTTCATTAAAATAGCTAGAGAACCAGCTCCCAAGCCTGTTGACTCGGTCTATGAGCGCCAAATCAGGAAACTACATCGAGAACGGCTAAAGAAGGAAGCGAGCTCGAGCTCGAGCCAACAAGCAGCGGGAAAAAAATGCGGGAAAACCGTTCCCCAGCTGGGAGAACAGGCGGCGCAATCGATCTCTCCACTTGTTGTGCCAACAACAACACATGAGAGGAGGCCGCGCGCCCAATATTATTGTGGGCAAACCGTTAAAGTTCCCCAGCTAGGCGATGTGGTAATAACGGAGGAGCATATAATGCAGACTGAAATGCTCAAGATCTCTGTTGGACAACTCCTCGAAATTGAGCCCAAGTCTCCGCTTAGAGAGGAGGAAATAAAATGGAAATATGCCCGGGGCAAAGCTTTGGTCCACCCAGACAAGGTCAAGAACCTCCCAACGAGAATGTATGAATTGCATCAATGGTACATGAACATTACCAAGATTTCCAATCGGGAGTCCCTCATGGTGAATGTCAAGAAGGAGCATTACTACCATGAGAAAGCTCTATGCGTTGAGTATTCAGAACTATATCAGTAATACAATCAAGACGCACTCGACAAATCTCTCGTCAGTTGCTATTGTTTGTAAGTGATTTCTTTGTGTAATTTTTGATCAATCATTACATGTAATTATCCTCACTATATATTCTTTTCTATGGTATTATATGCAAGATGAATATGTATGAAATGAAAAAATCTGGACGCTATGGCATTGGGTTCATTGACCCAAATACCATTAATGAGTACACATGGAATCTTGCAACTTCTAAAGCAGGTGTAGAGGAAAGCATGCTAGAGTTCTTGAAGTGCCTCAATACCAATGAAGATATACTACTTCCTTACAACTTCACGTGAGTTAATACAAATTATGTTTTTGCTTACTAGCTAGCTAGATGTTAATAACTACGTGTATACGGTTTACGATATATAGTTGATTAATTTTAAGCACATGCCTGCTTAATTAAGACATGCAAACGTGTGCGTATGAAGTTTCCACATGATCTTGTTAGTCATTAAAGTTGACAAAGCAACAGTCGAAGTACTCGACTCGCTACTTAAAGAAGATAAAGACTACACCATCATGAAGGGGATAGTCAACAGGTAATTTTAATCATTATTAACTATATCTCGGCCTATTATTAGTTCGTCATTTCTTGATATGAACTATTTAATAACCCCTTTATTGATTTTCTTTGCTGGTGGGCAGGGCTTGGGCAAAGTTCATCAAGGTGACTCCAGGCAAATGGCCCAAAAAGTTGTTTTGGCATCGACCAAGGGTAAATAATTAAGTAGTACTAGCTAGCTAGCCATCTCTTTAATTCTTGTTTCAATACCATTAATTAATTATCATGCTTGATTAATCATTATCTGATTCAATTCCATTCTCGTAAAGGCCCTGAAGCAGGCGCCGGGGAATGATCTTTGTGCATTCTACGTTTGCGAGAACATTCGCATGATGGCGTCCGAAAGGAGCAGATCTCAAAGACAAGAATGGGTACGTTGTCAGAACTCTATTCACACCATTACCGATATCTTGTAACACAACTAATACACATGCATATTGATCTCCTTCTTAACAGTTCAGAGAGGTGCGGGATAAGCTCCTACCCGACGAGCGCATACTAGCACTTCAAGAGGAAATAGCCGGATTTTTGCTGGACCAGGTCATAGATCCCAAAGGAGAATACTATTACCCGCTACCGCCCCCATGAACCACTTGCCATCGTGCATGCTCCGAAGGCACCAAGGCAACATGTAGGAGAAATTGTATATGTATATACATGTGTATGTGGTAATAGTTAATGGTGTTGGCTGTGAGACATTCGATGATATATTAT
>LR880967.1:18834023-18852077 GCA_904067115.1 Aegilops sharonensis
TTTTTTTTAAAGGGGGGGGGGGGTTTGGGGGGTTTTGGGGGGTTAATTTAGGTGTTTCATATATTGTGCTATAGCTAGCTAATTAATAGAGAAAAGCGTCCTCTCTTTTGTCCGTGCTTGGTCGACGCTACGTACTATATATACGTATAGAGAGGACTAGCTAGACACGCTAGCTAGCTAGTAAGCAAACGAAGGAAACAGAAGATCGTCATGAACATATATGCATACAGAGAGAAGTGATATCGACCACCTCTCCTTCTCGAGAGATTGGTCGAACAACAAGTTCTCATATATCTATCGGACACTACCGGCTACATATATACAGTAATTATCTTTTACAAATATAATCTCCTAACATACGGACGCGTGGTCCACATAGTATTCTCCGTCTTCAGCGATCACGTGGTCAAGAAAGAATGCCGCCAATTCCTCTTGAATTGCTCGCAGGCGATCTGGTGCTAGGAGTTCATCCCGCATCCGAAACATCAAATTTTAAGAAGGGGGTCAATATATATGAATGAATGAAACTCAACACAAATGATGGTAATAAACTAAAATTGTGAATATTGTTATTTACACACTTCATATTGTTTGTCAGAGTAGCCCCGCTCACAGGTCGTGTGGCGGATGGACTCACAAATGTAGTATCCACAGAAATCTTTCCCTCGTTCCTGCCACAACCACTTTACAAGAAACAGAGGTCAATCAAACTGATAATTAGCAAGCATGCTAAATGGTATTGATGAAGCTAGCGCTTGAATCACTAGGAGATGCGTGGAATATGCTACTATAGTACTTACTTTCGGGTGTCTAAATTGCAGCTTCTTCGGCAGTCCCGGAGCTTTTTTGGTGAATTTTCTCCAAACCCTGCCATACAAAGAAAACAATTACTTGATATCAGAAATGAACAAAGTTGCTGATATGGTGGATAATGATTGATTTAACTTACTTCTCAAGCATTTTAGTCATGTCCGCATACTCCTTGGGATCTTTTCGTTTGGAGTCTAAGACAATTACTACTCCCTGCTCAAGCTTAATCTCTAGGAGAATATAGTGGTACCTGCGCACACATGCATAACTCATCAATATTACATTACTATAACCTGGACTAATAAGGGAAACCGAATATGCCACAAGACAGTAACACTCACTTGAAGTTGTAAGGAAAGAGTATTATATCTTTGTGTTCATTTATTACCAACGATTGTAGCAAGTTGGCCTCGGTATTTTCGGCATGAAATTCAATCTCAGTTGCATCTATGAGATATGTGTTAATGATCCCAATATCACCCACTTGTCTTTTCTTGAATTCGCTGATCTTCAATCTGCATAATTTAGTGAGGATAATTATAAATACATGCAATGAAAGAGCTGAGTTATATAGAGAGACTTAATGACAGAAGTAGTACTACTTACAGACAGTAGCAGGTGACCGTTGCTTTATCGAGGGCCAATTGATTGAAAAACTGATAGAACTCCTCAAATGGAATAGGCAACGGTTCAATTCCAACGAGGTCATGCTCCTTTTTAACTCTCACATACAAAGTACTCCTCCCCTCAGACTCTCTGCAGGTTTTCATGTACCAATCATGCAATCTTCGCATCATCGTTGATAGAGATCTTTCATCTTTGACGAGAGGCTTCCCGTACTCGTATATTTGTATCTGCACCTCCAAGAAATCATAATGTACATCGTCGGGCAGGTAATCTTCAGGATTGCCATAACCGGGCACCATCCTCAGATCGACGATGTCGCTAGCAGGCACCTTGAGCGGGGGGCACGATTGCTTTGCTTGTTCGCCGAGCTGGGCAATTTGTTTCCCATCTCGTCGTTCTTTCATTCTTTGATCACTTTTAGTACTTCCCGACCTCTCCGCTCCGGCAAATGCCTTTCCAATAATGCGCTCATAGTTGCCTTTTGGCGGAGACTTGGATGGTTTTGTCGGGGCGGCCAGAGTGCGCTTCGCTTTCACCGGATCTACCTTCTCCTCCGGAGGTGGATGTCTCTTTGCTTTCAACCCTTCAAACCAGTCATCGACTTTGGTCTGCGCGATCTTTGCGTTTTCCTCCTCGGTCCTCTCGTACGGTAACTTCTCTGGAGTCTTCAGAGAAGGACCGAATCTGTATCTCCTCCCGCCTTTGGCTGTACTGCTAGACGCCAGCAAAGCAGGCGGAGTGGATGTCTTCTTTCCTTGCTTATGAGGCGGAGGAGAAGGACTACGACGCGCCGGAGCAGCCGGAGCAGCGGCGGGTCTCTTCCGCCCTTGCTGACGAGGCGGAGAAGGAGGAGGCTGGCTGCTCGGGCGCGCCGGTGCAGGCGGAGAAGGAGGCGGAGTGCCGCCACGCGCCGGAGAAGGAGCCGGCCGAGTGCCCTGATCGTCACTCGCCGGAGGAGGAGGCGGTGGAGGAGGCGGAGTGCCCTGACTCGCCGGAGGAGGAGGAGGAGTCGGAGGCGTCCAGTTCGGAAGGTTGATGAGATCCTTCCGCCATAGGCATGGAGTCTTCGAGCAGAACCCAGCCGTTACTCCCCTTCACCAGTAGGGTGGTCAAGCCGGAGGTCCTGAAATCCCTCCGTTATTTCATCCACCATCACCTTAGCATATCCTTCTGGAATCGGCCGGCAGTGAAAAGTTGAGTCGGGTTTAGTAGGATAAACAGAGCCAACAGACGCCTTGACCTTCAAATTGCTCCATTCCGCCATAAGGTGGCAATTTTGAGACTCCGTGATAGCATCCACGGGATAGCTGGCAGGAGCCGTCAAGGCATGCTCCGGCTGAAGCAGCTCGGTGGAAGCCACGTTGCTTCTCCGCTGAGATGGCGGGGTAGCTTCGGGGGAAGCTTCGGCAGGTCGTTTTCTCCGTTCTTCTTCTCGTTCCTCTAGCCCCATTACCCTTTCGTGCAGCGCCTGCATTTGGCTCTACTCCAGTTTCTTCCTCCTCTCATGGGTTTTGTAACCCCCTGCGTCCGGAAATCCAGCCTTCCACGAAACGGAGCCTGGCGTGCCACGTGTCCGTCCAGGGTGCTGAGGATTCCCGAGGGCCATTTTGAGCTCGTCCTTCTCCCTGTCTGGAACGAACTTCCCTTGCTGCGCTGCTTCGATATATTGCTTTTGCCTCTTGACTGGTATGTCCAATTGATCGTCCGTCCAAATGCACTTCCCTGATACAGGGTCCAAGGTTCCGCCAGCCCCGAAGAACCAAGTCCGGCAACGGTCTGGCCAGTTCATTGTCTCTGGTTCGATCCCTTTATCAAGCAGATCATTATCAGCCTTGGCCCACTTAGGCCGGGCTATGAGGTAGCCACCTGACCCTGTGCGATGGTGAAGCTTCTTCTTCGAAGCATTTTGCTTGTTTGTCGCCGACATCTTTTTACTCTTCTCCGACGTCTTGTGGGCCAGAAATGCGGTCCAGTCATCTCTGATCTTCTCATATTTGCCCTTGAATTCTGGTGTCTCTTTTTTATCGACAAACTTATTCAGGTCTTTCTTCCAATTCCTGAATAGGTCTGCCATCTTCTTAAGAGCAAAAGACTTGACTAATGGCTCTATAACTGGCTTCTCCGGATCATCCTCTGGCGGTAGGGTGAAATTTGACTTCAGCTCAGTCCAAAGATCATTTTTCTGCAGATCATTGACATAAGACACCTCAGGGTCTTTGTTCTTAGGCTTATACCATTGCTGGATGCTGATCGGGATCTTGTCCCTAACCAGAACCCCGCACTGAGCAACAAATGCCTTCTTTGTCCGGATGGGTTCAATCGGTTGGCCATCGCGCGCGATTTCTATGATCTCAAACCTTTCATCCGAGCTCAACTTTTTCTTCGGACCTCGTCTCTTTACCGAAGTTGTGCTCGATCCGGAGGGCTAGAAAAAAGAAACAAAGACGAGAGTTAATTAATATGTGTACATACCAAAACAATGAATGCATCAATTAGCTAGTCAGCACAGGCTTAACTAATATATATACCTGGCCGGACTCAGTTCGGTGATCACCGGAGCAGTCCTCACGGTCTACTTCTTCACCCTCTCCTTCTTGCACCGGCATTGGGTCATCGGAGCCATCATAATCATAGCCAGCTGCTTCTTCACCCTCTCCTTCCAGACCATCAGTGTCGTTGAAAAAACATCAACAAGCAGACGGCATCACTTCCTTCTGCGATTATGTCCCTCAACAACGCTTCTTGTGCTTCGTCTCGGGGCGGGGTGTCCATAGTTTCTACAAATATTTACAACATGGCAATTATTATTCAAACATGACAGATATGGATATATTAGTGGCAAACATAGAACTAGCTAGCTAATCACAATAAGGAATCATATTAATTAGTGGCCTCGACGCGGCTTCTCTAGGGTTTTGGGTGGCCTCGACAATGCTTCAAGGGTTAGGGGTGGCCTCGAGAATGCTTCAAGGAGGGGGTAATATCGACCCCCCGCCCCCACGTGTTGAAGCTATCGGGAGGGGGTATATCAACAACAAAAACGACGACACTACATCTATGTCCCACAAGTGACGTGGGCATCGACGCCCGCGTCACTTGTGGGAGGTGGATGTAGTGTCCGACACCGACGGCCACATGTATCTCACACCGACGATACTTGCTATTTAATTAGGGATTCCTCTACCGCTCGGCGACCCTCGACGACCCTCGTTCCCGATAAAAAAAGGAGGAGGGAGGGGGATCCCCTCCGGGAGGAGCCCCCGGGGTGTGTACAGCCCCGCCCTGACACGTGGCTGGCACGGTAGGGCTGGACGAGGTGTATCTGGGCACTCGTGAGCCAGCGTGGGACTCACGAGGCCCTACCTCAAGGCGGGTTGCGCCTGATCTTGAGACTTGGGCAATTGTATGTTTCTGCGAGATGGTTAGATACAAAACGCTCTACGTCCTTAGGTCTCGGCCCTCGAGCAAGCTCAGCCGCTGCTAGTATGCCAGGTCGGGATGCCGTGGTCAAGGCCAGGGGATGAGGGCTGGAGAGCTAGTAAGATCTCCTGAGTCGTGATGCTCAGGAGCCCCCCTTTTAACGCGCAAGCGACTTGCATGGGAGAGAGAAAGCCCGTAGTAGGCGGCAGGTGATAATCATAGGAAGATTAAGCATAAAAGGCAAATCAGCTTAGATAATGCAGGAGAGGGTACATGCCACTGGGTCTGGCCCGAGCGGCTTAGGGGATGATGCAGCCTGAGGGGCGCCCCCTAGTATGGTAAACCAAAGGCATAAGCAAAAGGGATACATGCTCAGGGACAGGCCCACGCGACCTGGGAATGATGCATCCCTAAGGGCGCTCCCAGCTGAAATGAACTTGGAAGATGTCACCTGATTTTGCCACAGATGGGGGGGTGCTGGAGTAGCTAAAGACGCGCAGTGAAGAGCCCGGCCCTCACGATCCACCAAAGCCCTGAACCTCGGGAGGCTCTGGGGACTCAGGCGGTTCCCTGAGGACCGTCTCCATCTCTGCCAGGACCTTGTGATGCCTGGCCTCCTGAGGCACCAGGATGCTCCACAGATGGCGCTGGTGGACAGCGGCCACGTTCGGCAGGCCGAAAGGCATGCGAACGTAGCTGTGCAGCGGACCCTCGTAACGTCCCACGTGCGAAGGCCAAAGGCGCTCCTGAGACGCGGCTCGGTTGAGCCCTGGTAAGTCGATGCAGATGCGCAGCCCGCCATCGTCGCCTAGATGGGGGGCTACGCCAGGCAGGCGGCGATCACTGCGTGTGGTTCTTGATTCCTGAAGCTCCTGAGTGACCTTGGTGATGAACTCCTGAGGGTTGGGTTTCCCTCAACTCGTACCTTCCCGAGGGAAACGTGCTGCGAAGCACGCCTCCAAGTGGTGCCCGAGCGCCTCCCTCGTGATCTTGGCAAAGTCTGAGGCCCTCCAGAAGAGAGCCCCCGAGCCCTGCCCGAGGAGGGCGCCGGGAGCGCCTTCCTATGCAACAGAGGAAGGCGCCCCTTGCACGAGCGCAGATCTTCATGCGGCACCTCCGGAGATGGGAGCCTCCTGAGGCCTTGAGCCGGGCGATGTTTTCTTCTTCTTGGGAACTGCCTCAGGAGGGTTCTCGCTCTTGCAATCTGGGTCCTCAATTGATGCCGCTTGAAAGGCGCGCTCGAGCACACACTCGGCATCCTTCTTTTCGCAGGGGACTGTGATGACCCCTCCGGTCCCTGGCATCTTGAGGACATTGTAGCCATGGTGGGTCACCGCCATGAACTTGGCCAGGGCCGGATATCTGAGGATGGCATTGTATGGCAGGCGAATATGGGCGACGTCGAAGTCGACGAGCTCAGTACGGTAATTGTTGCGCTGTCCGAAAGTGACAGGGAAGCGAACCTGCCTTATCGGAGTGGTGGAGCCGTCAGTGACTCTGGAGAAAGGCTTGGTAGGCTAGAGCTGATCATATGGCACTTGAAGGTCGTCGAACATCTCGACGGACAGAATGTTGAGTCCGCGCCACCATCGATGAGGGTCCTGGTAACTTGCACATTGCTGATGACTGTGGAACACAGCATCGGAAGGACACCAGTTGTGGCCGCACACTTGAGTTGGTCTGCCGAGCTGAAAGTGATGGCGCACATGGACCATCTGAGCGGGCGTGTGGCCTCGAGCTTGGGGAGGACTGCAAACTGCTCGAAGATGCATTGAGAGGCTGGGGCTTGGGCACCGCCCAAGATGCAAGCGATCGCACGCGGCTCCTAGAAGCCCCCGGCTCCCTCGTCCTGGTGGTGGTCGTCATTCCTCCTTGGCGGTGGCAGCGGAGGGAGACCTGCGTTATCTTGCAGGCGGTCCTCGCGAGGCTGATCCCTCTAGGCTCCCTCACGAGGCTGGTCCTGCCAGCGATCCTCGCGAGGTCGGTCACACCACTCCTGGCGAGGGCCTCTATCGTCCCAGCGTCCTCTGCCTCTTCCTCCTCCTCGGTCGTAGCCCCGGTCGTTGCGCTCGGGGCGTCAACCGACGCGTCCTTCTCGAACATCTCTGAGCTCTTGGCATTCGTTGGTGTTGTGGGTGTAGAGGTTGTGGTAGGCACAGAATTGGCTTCCCTTGGACGATTCCGGTTGGTCCCTGCCACGCTTCGTGTGTGGCTCTGCTGCGAGCACGGCTGCTCCTATGTGCTTCACGTCCTTGGCCTTGGCCTTCTTCTCCTCCGGGTCAGGAGCTGGAAGCTCGAGGAGGGAGATGCGTCCCTCCTCAGCTCTTGCACACTTGGTTGCTAGGTTGAACAGTTCCAGAGATGTGCACAGATCCTCGTGGATGGAGAGCTCCAGAGATGTGCTCCAGAGATGTGCACAGATCCTGGGAATCTTGAGGCGAGTGTTGTTGAAGCGCTGGATGTACTTCTTCAGGGTCTCTCCAGGCTGCTGCTTGATGCGGCGCAGGTCACCCACGCCGGAGGGCGGTCGCGAGTGCCCTGGAAGTTGGCGATGAAGTGGCTGTGCATCTTGTCCCAAGAGGAGATCGAGCCGGGAGTCAGGTTCAGGAGCCAGGTGTGGGCTCCGTCCTTGAGTGTCATGGGAAACTAGTTCGCCATGACCTTTTCGTCTCAACTTGCCGCCTTGATGCCTAGCTCGTAGAGCTGCAGGAATTATGCGGGGTCGGTGGTGCCGTCATAGCGAAGAGGCAGGTCCGTCTTGAACTTGCCGGGCCAAGCGACGCTACGCAGCTCGGTGGTGAAGGCGCGGCAGCCTGCCGTGGCCACCGGAGCTTTTTGCAGACGTGGGGCCTGCTCTTGATGGTTCTCGTGCGCTGCTGCCTGTGGCAGCACGGGATCTTGGCGTGCTGGCGCGGGGATGCGGTCTTGCTGCGCTGGTGCAGGGAGCACGCGTGTGCCTTCTTGAGGCCGAAGGATTTCTTGACAGCTTCTTTCTTGCCGCGCGGGCGTCGGACGCGGTGGGTCGCGCCCAGGGGCCGCGCGCCTTGGGCTAAGGCGCCTTCTTGGGGAGGAGGTGGCGGAAGCGCCCCCGGAGCCGCATCGCCCATGTAGGACGGAGGGCGAGGCAGCGAGAGGGACTGTGCAGGAGAGCCCCCTGCGGCGCTGACGAGCTCGGTGATGCGAGCGAGCCACTCCTCGTAGAGGTCGTCGACGGGGCGGTAGTGCTAGAGCTCACGTGCTAGGGAGCAACGCGGTGTGCGCGTCCGCGGGGGCGCGACGAGCGTGAGACGACGATCTAGCTGGGGTCAGCGAGGGAGTGGCGGTGCGGCCTTCCCGCCGCACCGAGGGGTGCAGCGAAGATGCTTGCGGCTCGTTCCCCGCCTGGCCGGTGGTGGCGTGGGTGGCAGGCGACGGAGAGCGACGAGGTGCCCCATCGACAGGAGCCGTCTGGGCGACGTGGGCGGCGAGAGCAGCCCCGCGCTCGGCGCGAGCTCGGCGAGCGTCCGCCATGGATGCGACGAAGCGATGGGACGCAGGCTAGCGGAGAAAAGATTCCGGCGTGCCCCTACATGGCGCGCCAAATGTCAGATTTCGGGTTCCGGCAAAACCCTTAAGGTTCGAACTCTGGGGTGCGCGCGAAGATCTTCTCCCTACCGATCCGCTCCCACAAACCTCCCCGCGATTCTAAGCTAACCAGATGAACAACACAAGGGACACGGGATTTATACTGGTTCAGGCCACCATTATGGTGTAATACCCTTCTCCATTGTGTGGTGTGTGCATGGATTGCCTCTTGGGCTGATGAGGAACAGTACAAGGGGAAGAACAGCCTCGCGAGGGGAGGTGTTCTTGTGCTGGTGTGGGTGGTTCTGGTCTGAATGCCTCTCTCATGCTACGGTGGTGGCTAGCCCTATTAATAGAGGCCTTGGTCCTCTTCCCAAATATTGAGCGGGAAGGGATTCCATAATGGCGGGATTTGAAGGGGGACAGCCAGTACAAGCTATCCTGTCTAAAGGTGGTTTTCGACTGCCAAAGGCACTGGCGATGACGCCGTCTTGGGCTCCACGGTGACCTCCGTCTTGCCGTCCTTCTGGTCCTAGTTTTTTTACACCGATATGCAAACCTTTGCTAGATTCCTCGGTACTCCGCGCCTGCGCATGGCCCCTTAGCACCAAAGAGGAAACAAGGACACTGCGCCGGCCGGAGCCCGCCTAGCGCCCGCCTGGTCATGATCGTCATGGCTTGCGTCATGTGCGCCTCGCGAGGTACTCCTCGCATTGATCTCTCCGCCTCCTCGCGAGCCTGCCTAATTAGGCCGCCCCTGAGGAAGCCTTGTGTCGTCTGCCCCGCGAGGCTTGCCCCTCGCGAGGGTCTTGAACTTGGGTTGATGAAGACGGGCCGAACTGGGCCACTGCTGAGCCACGCCGCATGCCGCAGGCAGGCAAGTCTGGATACCCCCATATACAGGACGCCGACACTCCCCTCCTCCACGCCTTTATATACGAAGGAGGGGGCACCCCATAGACACACAAGTTGATTGTTTAGCCGTGTGCGGTGCCCCCCTCCACAGTTACACACCTCGTTCATATCGTCGTAGTGCTTAGGCGAAGCCCTGCGCCGGTAACTTCATCATCACCGTCACCACGCCATCGTGCTGACGAAACTCTCCCTCGACCTCAGCTGGATCTAGAGTTCGCGGGACGTCACCAAGCTGAACGTGTGCAGATCGCGGAGGTGACGTACCTTCGGTGCTAGGATCGGTCGGATCGTGAAGATGTACGACTACGTCAACCGTGTTTTCATAACGCTTCCGCTTTCGGTCTATGAGGGTACGTAGACAACACTCTTCCCTCTCGTTGCTACGCATCACCTAGTGATAGATCTTGCGTGATTGTAGGAAATTTTTTGAAATTACTGTGTTCCCCAACACTGGCTGCCAGTTTATGTTGTTCTGACTCATCGCAAACAGTTCATTGGAGTGAACCGTATGTCACGCATCGCATACACAACTTTAATTTGAATTTGTTTGATGTCTCCGTCATTACAAACATTTTGTATCTTTTTTTACGGTTTATTACATCACCGTTTGTGATTAATGCTCGCCCGCAGTTTCGTTGAAGGATCTCTGATTGTACTGTCACGTTTGGACCATCCTGCGGTAGTGTAAATTATATATACTATAATAGAATGAAACAATAAAAAATTATAGATAAGTTAAAACGTATCAGAGATATTCAAACTTCATGGACTGCCTCTCGGAATTATCTTTGATCAGGATCGTATCTTTACAAATCAAGTACTGCAAGAGCTCTTTCGCTTGGGCAAGACAGAGTTAAAGATGAGTTCTTCGTACCACCGTCAGGCAGATGAGAAGACAGCGGGGTCAACCAGTGCTTAGAGACATACCTCCGTTGCGCTGTTCACTCTTGTCCAGCAAAGTGGTTGGCGCTGGCCGAGTACTGGTACAACACATGCTTTGACTCGGTGCTCCGGAGGACACCCTTTGAGGTCATATATGGTCATTTGTCCAGCAAATTTGGTATTGCCTAGTTGTACGATTGCTCTGTTTCAGACTTTTTTTTATAAAGGGCGCTTTTATTATTTTAAAATGTAGCATCAAACCGATACAAAGCATTTGGAGTATCACCTGACCTCTGCATAATTAGGATACAGACAGCCAAACACCAAAAATCTGATAAAAGGAAAAAAACGACAATTCGGCAACAGTAGAGTCCTATAGACTGACACTATGCCTATGTCAAAACGGTTGATGGACCGATCCGGAGATTATGCTGCCATCCATATTGGGTAAAAACCTCCGTAGCCACCTGCTCCAACCGCGCACACACCGCCTTGAATAGCGGTTGGTACTCCGCATGTTGTAGCATAGACCACATATGACGTGAGTACGTACAACGGAAGATAATCCATAGAGGAGAAGCATTTTTGTCATTAAAACCAAATCGTTTATACATAGCCAAAGCGACAATAGTAAGGCATACGCTCTTATCCTTATTAGCGTTTTGAACTTATTTGAAATACCGTCCAACCAATGACCAAAAATATTGGCATCCCTTGTGGGCGGATACAAATTTGACGCTATTTGGATGACCGATCACGTTTAACGCGCAAACTTGCATTGAAAAAGAGGTGTTTGATTGTCTTGTCATGAGTACAAAAACAAGACTTCTTACTTCCTGGTCAGTTGCGTCGTGCGAGGTTGTCTTTGGTTAACACAACACCTCTACAAAGATATTACATGAATATTTTCACTTTTAGTGAAATCTTCGAGGCGGGATATATTGGTGGAACATCTCAAACAACAACACAAACCAGCACAAGACCAGATGAAGGCACAAGCTGACCGTCATCGCACTGACAGATCGTTGGAGGTCGGGGATGCAGTACTCCTCAAACTGCAACCCTTCATCCAAACTTTTTTGGCGCGTCGACTTTTCCAGAAGCTGGCATTTCACTACCATGGGACGTTCACTGTCCAGGCTCAACCGCTCAAGTGGGAGCTGCCGTTTATCACCTGAACCTACCAGAATCGAGCAAGATCAATCCGGTGGTGCATATGTCGTTGCTCAAGAAGGCGATTGGACCAGAGGTTCCGGTCGGTACTGAATTACCACCGGCCGACTCTATTTTGCAGGCAGAGCAGGTACCCCTGCGAATGGTCGATCGCAAGACGGTTTGCTCTGTAGGCTATCCTTACCCATGAGTACTGATCCAGTGGAGCAATCTACCACTATCGCTGGCCACCTGGGAGGATCCCGAGCTGCTGCTGCAACAATGGTTTCCAGTCCAACCACCATGGGGCAAAGTGGCCTTCAAGCGGGGAGAATGTCACGGATGGTATGGCAGGGCCGAGCCAGGCACAAGACGCTGACGAGGGGGGTCCACAAGACAGGAGGCAGGAGAAGAAGGCGAAGGCAAATCACTGGCCATTGTGGCCAACGATGAACGTCCTAAGCACGGCAGTGTGTGTGTGCGCGCAGTTAGCTATAAGCAAGTACCGCACGCGAGAGGGATTATCAAGTTTTTTATAAGGGAAATGTTTAGGCACGGTGCGCCGGCCGAACGCTTCGGCCGGTCGCTCCACGCGCGACCGCTTCCAGCGAATATAGCTGCGACACGTGGGGTGCGAGTGTCCCACCTGGGACGCGTTGACCCATGATGCTGGCCTGCGCACGGCTAAACCCATCGCTAACCTCTCCCATCTTCTCCGCTAACCCCGTGCCATCCAAACCACGGCTGCTACTGAGAACGCCATCGACGACCTCCGCACCTCCTCCCTCCCCCCATCGGCCCACTTTCCCCCCTCTTTTGCAGATCTGCGGCGGCGGTGAGTTGCAACGGTGTGCGGCAACGGTGGGACGAACCATGACCGGCTAGAGCTACAACCATGGTGACTGGCTGTCGCTATCCCTGCTGCGCCCCACCGAGCGCCGGCGAGCCGCTACCGCACGTGGCCGGGTACGAGCCGGAGTGCACGCCGGCGAGATGCTACCCCGCACGCGGCATGCAAACCACAGTTGTGAAGCTGCAGCCACCGAGAGCTTAGGGAGGAGCTGCAACGGCTTACGGCCGTGTTGTGGCGGCATGACGGGCGGCGCGTCGGTGAAGCTGAACGACGGACGGTGAGCCGATTAATGTTGCAACCGACCACGTGATTTGCTGGAACCAGCATTCTGGGGAGCTACAATGAGCCGTGGTAGTGCGATGGCGGAGCATGGTGGGGATGCCACGACAATGTTGCAACCGGCGTCACGATTTGCTGGAATCGACGTCGCGTTTTGCTGGAACCGGAGACCGTGTTTGCTGGAAGTACCCGTCTCAAGATCGATGAAATGCTGCAGCCAGCGTGGTAATTTTCTGGAACCATTGTCATGGTTTGCTGGAACTGGCTTTTTCCTCCATCAATGGTGACCATGGTGACCACGGTGACCGCGGTGCATGTAGTGCATTTTCTCCTGTTTTTATTTGCTGGAACCAGTGTCTTCTTTTGCTGGAACCAAATACATTTTTTGCTACCATGTCTTTTTGATTTCCTGGGCCGGACCATTTTTTGCCGGAAGCAGCCTAGTTTTTTGCTACAACCGTCTTCTGCTTTGGCAACGGCGTCCATGCCGGAAATCGTCGGTGATAGAGGAGCTTCCACCATTGGCAACAGAGATGCCACAGAGAGGGCTGCAAACTATCAGCGGAATTTTTGCTGCAACGTAGGAGGTCGCATGGCACGGCGAGGTTCGCGGCGCTGCACCAGAATGCGATGGGACCGGCAGAGGAGAAGCAGGACTGCCGCGCGGTGAGAGGCGAGAGGCGGGAGGCCGGCAACACGGCGGGGCTCGCGACGATGCTGCAAGGGAAGACGAGGAGGCGAGGGTAGGCCGTCGGCGCGTGCGGGGGCGGCGCCCTTTTTCCTCGAGGGGGATTCGATCGGGCGGTTGTGAACGCATGCATCGGGCGGCTGGGGCTGTCCTGCCGGTGCTGCCCTTTTTGTAATCAACTGAACTAAGGAGAAGCTGTCCTGCTCTCTTATTGGTATCCTCCCTTCCTTCGTCTCCTGCTCACCTACCTCCTTCTCCCTTCGAGATCTAGATCAGCACTGTGACATTCAGGCCATCCGATCAAACTCAGATCCGACAGCCAGGGAGCATGAAGAGTCATCAACCAACTGAATGTAAGCTTAATTCGCCAAAACAAAGTGAATCTAAGCTTTTCTCAGTCTTTTTTTACATGGAAGTAGACACTACCAGTGTTTTGGTTATCGAACGAAATTCCGAGCTTTCGCGCGGTTACTGCGTTTACCAACCCCCCCTTAGAAACACACATACCGGGCAAAAAAATCTCCAAAAATTTGATAATTTTGAATTCAAACGCGCGCAGTATAATTAAATAGAGGCCATCTCTATTGTACCTACAAAACTGGTCCTGGCCTAGTGGTGAAGCTAACCTTTCCTGATCAGCTAGTCTTTAAAATATTGGAATTCAAAATCTGATTTTAAATTTCGTCCGAAGTTTTTCGAAATTTCGTGGTTACGGTGATAACCGCAAATTCAGGTGCCCCTCGAGAAAAAAGGTCCCCTTGGGATCCAATACTTTGCACACTACTTCTTTTTTAGACGAGTACACTTATTTCTTTTTTTTTCAGGTGAAGCAGTACACCCTACTGTAACTTTGTTGCTTCTTCTAAATTACCTTCAAAATCGTAAGTCCACTTGCAGCTATAGCCACTAGAGCAAGTTGAAGTTTATGGTCAGAAGTCAGAACCTTTTCACATGTCAAGCAACCTTTCCATAGCAATTCTACCCTGGCCGGAACGCGGCGTTGTGCGGGGCGCGGCGACGCTGGGCTGCCACGCTGGCTGGCGTGGAGGGCTGCACGAGGCGGGCTGCGTGCTGGTGATGGCTACGACGGCCGGTGGTCGATCTGCCGGATTTGGACGACGCGGGGGCGGTGGCACCTATGCTAGGCAGAGTCGGGCTGGCATCCGTGGTGCACACGGTCTAGCTGGTTGCTCGCTGGATTCATCTTGTCGCTTGCACTCGGCCTTCTGGATCGGCGGCGAGGCAGGTCGGGGAGGCATCCCGGTGCTCGTGATGTGCTATTGGTGGCTATATTTGACCTGGCGTCGGGTGCAGCTACTGACGGCGGCGGAGTCCGATGGCCCTTCTCGGCATGGAGACGGGACATGGCGGTGGTGGTCATCTCCTCCGTCGGAGGTGGTCGGCCTGAGGCTGGGTTGTCGGATCTCCAGATCCGTCATCTAGTCCAGGCTACGAGTTGGGGAATTATGGTTGCCGGTGAAAATCGAGCCGACGGCAGGCGATGGCGGCGTTCTACGTCGTGACCTTGATGAAGGCATCGTTGTGTAACTGTTGTCGACCAACTTGTGTTGTTCCGAGGGAAACCCTAGATCTGGTCTTCCAGATCGGACGATGGCGGCACTACGGTGTTGTTTCTCTCTTGGGAGCATCGTTTGTGGAGCAGCGCCGGAAGACAGAGGCAGGAGGTGGAGCGGCTTCGTCTTGCACGGAGCTTCGGTGGAGCTGTCAAGTCATGCCTGGCCGACAGGTGCTACGCTAAGTCCTGCCTGGTTGGCAGGTGCTACGCATGACAGATCTTCCAGAGTCTTCCTGTCTGGGCAGATGAGCGCAGGGCGGTGGCGCCGTTGGGCGCCGTGGTGGCGTCGATGGATGTCCAGACTGACAAGGACGATGCGGATATCTCTCCTGAAGATGGGTCAGTGGTCTGATGATGATGGCGGCTTCTAAAACGTGTGCACGTGGTGTGCGTTTTAGGTAGGCTGCACCGACTGTTGGTCTCGATACGGTATGTGGATGGATCGGTAACGGCACCGGTATCTCTACTCCTAATGTCTCAGTTGGTAGGTCGCGTTCCGGGTTTTATTTTCGTCCCACCTCACCCGGTCTTTTTTGGTACTTCTTTGGTACTTCCTCCCACCTCCCTCTCAGCCGCGAAAAACCAAGGAAAACCCCGCGATCGAGTCCCGCACACGCCCAACCTCCCGTCTCACGCTAAGCCGCATAGAACCAAAAAAAAACCTCAAGCCAAGTCCCCCGCCCGCCCCCACGCACTCCAGGCCCTAACATCCCGTCGCACCAAGAGAGACGAACCAAAAAAATCTACGAATAGTCCGCCGGTTATTTTTCGCTGGTTTTTATTTCGCCTCACCACTTTCGTCGGTTTTATTTCGCTGGTTTTATTTCGTCTCCCTCCCACCTGTCTTTTCGCTTCACCACCCACATAAACCCATCAGATTAGTTACCATAAAAAAAATCACAATCAATCAAGTATTGATGATCAGATTAGTTACTATATAAAAAATAAATCGCAATCAATCAAGTATTGATGGGATATTTCCTTATATTGATGTGATTTCCCCTTTTTATCATCAATCGTCTCTACTGCCTAAAAAATGCGTAGTTTTCCTTTTCGCTTCACCGCCCACATAAACCCATCAGATTAGTTACCATATAAAAAATAAATCGCAATCAATCAAGTATTGATGATCAGATTAGTTACCGTATAAAAAATAAATCGCAATCAATCAAGTATTGATGGGATATTTCCTTATATTGATGTGATTTTCCCTTTCTTATCATCAATCATCTCTACTGCCTAAAAAAGTGCGTAGCTTTCCTTTTCGCTTCACCACCCACATAAACCCATCAGATTAGTTACCATATAAAAAATAAATCGCAATCAATCAAGTATTGATAATCAGATTAGTTACCATATAAAAAATAAATCGCAATCAATCAAATATTGATGGGATATTTTCTTATATGGATGTGATTTTGCGTAGCTTTCCTTTTCCTGCCAACCGACCGCGTCCCGTCTCCCTACATCCGCCCTTGTTGCTCTGCCTCCCGCATGAAAAAAACCCTCTCGTTTGACCTCCCCCAAACCCCGCATGATGGAAAAACCCAGCCGCCTGCTTCCCCTCCTATCGACCGCTCCATACGTCCAGATCGCGGCCCCATCCCCATCCTCCTCTCACGTCACGGCCGATGGACTGCCGCCACCACCCTCCTACTCTCTCGCCGCCGTCGTCCTCCCGCTCGCTCGCCGCCGCCGTCGCCACCAATCCCGTCGAAGGCGTCGTTGCTGCTATGTCGCCTCCTTTCCCCATCCAAGCCTGACCATGGCAATGGCGCCCTCTCATGTGTCCCGCGGTGAGGTTTGGGGAGGCGCGACCACAATCCAGTAGGGATCTCACCGCGGACCAGTCCACTGGGATGGGTGTTGCCTCCGTTGCGAATGGGATCGAAGGGAGGGACTACTTCGTCGTCAAGGTCGGCGAGGCAGCGGCCGATTGGGAGCCCGGTTGTGAACATGGGAGTTCATCCCCATGGAGGCGGCGGCCGTGGAGATTGGATGTGAAGCAACCCCACTTGCCGGTGGTGGAGGCTTGCCGTCCATGTGATCCTTTCTTCACCCGGTATCCCCATTCCTTGTCTCCCATTACAAAAGCGAGCATAAATGAGAGCAGGGGCTGATTTTCATCACTTCATTTATCATATTTTTAGTTGCTTTTTTGAGATTATACAAGATGCTCTCGATCTGTTTTGTCAAATTACTTGGATCGTCTTATGGAATTGACAGCCATCGCATTTTTCACCTCATGTTATTTCTTAATCCTTGTCCCACTAGTCATCCACTACATGTTTGGTAATGACGTGATGTTGAGGCGGTTAGGAGAAGCTTAGCAGCCAGATCAAGGGCTATCGAGATGGATCTGGGAGCCAAGCAGTAGTTCTTCTGTTAAATTTTGATTATTATCTTTTCTATTGTTACGATTGTGGGATGGTTGATTTTGACTCAGTGTAACATTTGCATTTGTTTCCCCAGCTTGTTGGCATAGATGTGTGGCACTGCGGCAACTAATCAAGAGCGAGGGCAGTGCACATCAGAGCTACGCTGAATGTAGCGAGTCAACCACGAATTGGTTATGTTCACATGAGGGATGGGAGAGGAGAGGAACATTAACATTTTTCATGATTTGAATGAAAATTTCAGTCCATAGTTTCTCCGTACGTGGCAACACACTAACGGTACTCATGGGCTTAGGATGAAAGCAGCGCCAGCGGAATCAGTAGGTTGGATGGGAAGGCGGTTGTTGCCCTTGTCCCTTGGTGCTAGCCTACCGTGGTGGCCTCACTAACTTGCTCATTGCGAATACGAGTTCGTGGGGTCGCGAGTTGCTGCAGATTTGTTTTTATCACTTTTTACAATATTTATTGATGTATCCCTAACTCATCGAGCCATTTTTAGCTTTGATTTCCCATATACGCCAGCCTAAATATTGAAGGAAATATGCCCTAGAGGCAATAATAAAAGTTATTATTTATTTCCTTATATCATGATAAATGTTTATTATTCATGCTAGAATTGTATTAACCGGAAACATAATACATGTGTGAATATATAGACAAACAGTATGTCACTAGTATGCCTCTACTTGACTAGCTTGTTAATCAAAGATGGTTATGTTTCCTAACCATGAACAAGGAGTTGTTATTTGATTAACAAGGTCACATCATTAGTTGAATGATCTGATTGACATGACCCATTCCGTTAGCTTAACAGTTGATCGTTTAGTATGTTAATGCTTTCTTCATGACCCATACATGTTCCTATAACTATGAGATTATGCAACTCCCGTTT
>LR880967.1:18885525-18901862 GCA_904067115.1 Aegilops sharonensis
ATAATATGAGATTATATTATACCTGGCCAACTATCGATTCATTGGCATTCCCAATGTGACTGTTCATATTTTCCATTTCAAGAAATTTTCTCATTATTTCTGATATAGAAGGCCTTGAATAGGGGTCCATTTTCTGGCAGAGTGACCCTATTTCGATGCATTTAGTTACTTGTTCGTGGTATTCTGCTGGTATTGCTTTCGCTGATTTATTCCATCTATGCCTCCATCTTCTAAGTATCTGCAGTTCGCAAAGGTGATTAAGTATGATACATAAAAATTTCACTCAAATAATATGTATATGCAATTATACATACCTATTTTTTGAAAAGGGGAATACCTCGGCCTATGCATCATGGGATGCACACAGCGAATTAATATTTTTATTGTAAAAGTCACAAGTAAAACATATAACTCTAAGGAATAAATCTGCACTGGATAAGGCCATGAGAAAATAGACGGAGTACCTACTGCAGGGGTTGCCGGAGTACCTACTGGATAAGGCAATAAGAAAATCTGCTGTGGAGTAAGCACGCTGGTGGTTGCATGTGTAACTCATTGTGTCACTTCTAGTTGGCTACAGAATCACTTGTTTTTTCATGTTTTCGGTTTTCACTATTTTGTGCTCAGATTTTACCAATCAAAGTCAACAAATCAAGATTGTTCTCACGTCTTAAACAATTTAATAAAAAAATGCATCATGGCAACGTATAACGTAGTGCCCTCCTACTGCACCGAGTCATGCCATCTTCGTCGTGTCTGTTTTTTTACAGACAATGAGAAAATGACAAAGGTAAAATGCATAATCATCAAAGACAATGTTTATCGCGGGTCACCGGCTGGTTCTTGACGCCAACAATAGATTTTGAAGATCTAGTCATGATAAATACACTGTTTGAAAATGGTACAAAATTTGGTAAATGGACTTCCAAGGGGTATCCCTAATTTCAATTTTGGGAAAATAAATTAGTGGTATTTTGTTGTTGTGGTCAATTCACACATATTGTCAACTGGCCCGATCTATGTCAAAGTCGTTGGCCCCTTTTCTACATTTGGAATATAAATTTGACTGTTTCAAGGATAGTTAACGGCGTTTGTCATGCATGGAATTATAGAGGAAGACGTTCGTGAATCTGTTATGTCACCTACTGGTCGAGATTCCTTGGAATCACAAGGATGGATGTGGGTTGGCTTATAGGGAGTCTTGGTGGCTCAACGATATGACAATTATAGTATCATTGGAGCTTTCTTAGATGGAGCAAGCAAGCAATACAAATGGGGAAGGAACATCACAGATCACACATCGGAAGGGCAAAAATGTTCGACTATTGTGGCTCAAGGGAAGAGTTGAACATTGTGCTCCATGGGAGTCTCAAAAGTGCACTCATTAGTAAGAGAAGCACGAGGTAGGATATCCTGAATATTTTGGAAGAAGTCAGCAGAGGTAAAAGAAACCACAATTCGAAGAAAGTAGCAAAGATGGCCAAAGTTAGACATAAGAAACTGCTCACTAAGATGTGCCCTCGCTAAAGAAATGTATCCAGGGTTGTCGACAGTGATGATCATGTTATAGAAGAAGAAGAGCCAACCACGAGCAGAAAGGTGGAAAAACATCGCAGACTCATGAGCCCTTGCCGAAAAACTAGCAGCAATCATCATGGAGGCGAAGCGCTCAAACCAGGCACGAGAGGCTTGCTTAAGGCCATAGAGAAAGCCACAAAGATGAAGGATCATGTCATCGGGAACAGAATACCCCGGTGGTGGTTGCATGTAAACCTCCCACTATTAGTGGCATGGAGACCAGACGCCCACTGATATGCTGCCGCTGGTAAATATTACTTGTGGCGCATCATCCCCATGCCATTAGTAACATACGTAGTTGTGGCATGCCAAGTTGCATGCCAACAGTAGAAGAAAACGCTAGTGACGTTAATGTATAGGAAAACTCCACTAATATAATTCCCATGCCTAAAAAAAGTTGCCACAGCAGGGTTTTTCAGCAAATGTCCATTTTTGTTGTGGCAGCAAAATGAGCCCGTTGGCTCAGTTTTGCAACAACACTCCGGCCACAACAATTTCATCAGCCATTGGAACCACACCTCCAAAGGCCTGAGCGAGAGTGAGCGCATGTCGACCATGCCTGTACCACCACTCTCCACATATGCATACTACGGCTGGCTAAGCTCCAACAGAGGCGGAGAGGGCGTTGAGGCAACCGTCATCGCCCCAAGCGAGCCCACCTGCAAGGGCACCATCGATATGGGCGAAGAGGGTTCCACACTTAACACCTGCAACTCGGGCATACTCTGCAGCATCGGAGGAACGCCCTCAATAACGACCTCACTCCCAGAGGCACTCGACATGACAGGTAGTGGCGACGTGCAGAGAGGGACACATGGGGAGAAACATCCATAGAGGCATGCTTCTTGTACGTCCGAAGAACCATCGTGGAGCTCGGCCAATGGGGACATCAGAGGCACAACTGGAAGCCTGATAAGAGCAGCCTCCGCGCATGCCACAGTCACAGTGGCCTGAAATTGCTCCTCCACATGCGAACACGAGACCAGAGTAGAGGTTGCAACCCTAAGCTTCTCCACATAAGCAGGGAGCTCAGACAAGCAACTACCCTCATCGCTCGCGGTGAAATCCTCAACATGAGCAACATTCTCAATAAAACCTGCAGCATGCATCATAGGCGACTGGAGTGATATTGGCGAGTAGCCCAGCTGGCAAACAACAACCTCCATCCGCTCCAAGAATCCCCCGACCAGAGTTGTCCACCCCTCCAAAGCAGTCATCGTGCCGCGAAGGGGTTGGACCACCTCCTCCAAAACAAGAGACGGTTAAGGATTGTATCTCTGAGAGCAACACTTCCATATAATTAGCAAGGAGAGGCTCGAGCAATCCCAAATCAATAACAAGAGACTTGCCGGGGTCGGCTGCAACAACCGAGGCTCAGGTTCATCAATGCGGTTGCGGAGATCCAGGAGTCGAGCGGCTGGACTGGGGAGGAACTACCCACATTGCTCGCGGCGAAAATAAAAAATAAACTATTTTCTTACAGCAAACATTGCTTAGTTCTCCGCCTATGTCCGATTTTTCGTGATGAAATCACATTCATGGAATCACATAAGCATATTGAAACACGCAAATCACGCAAAGTCAATGGTCCATGAAATTTTTTTGGAGCATTGACTTTTTTTTTGCCTGGACCATTAAGAATGTGATTCCATCATGCAAATTCGCACACAGGTGAAACACGTCAGTGTTCACTAAAAACAAAAAATAATTTTGTTGATAAAATTTTCATGTTCGTCTGGGTGCGCATTGCGGAAGCAGAAACTCCATGTACGTTACCATGACATGATTGAAAATTGCAGCGAAAACTTACTAACACAAGCATGGTGTGAAAATATACCACAACTGCACCATCACGGTTTGAACTTTGATGTGTGTGTGAGTGGGATGTAAGAGGAATTCTGAGCAATGAATCATGCACCACTGCCGGAGGTGGAAAGTTTGGATAGATGGTGGAGGGACAAAAATAGTGGATGAAATAAGAAAAAGGAAAACAAGATGAATAGTTATTTAATGGTAAGAGAATTGTTGATAACACCGCCCTATTTGCACGAGTATCCTGAAGGTTTATATTAAACTACGAAAATATGTGTGCTCGGTTTATATTTAACTACGAAAATATGTGTGCTCCTATAGCAACGCACGGGTAATTAACTTGCGATGGATTCAGGCAAGACACCATCCAATTAATGGCTTACAGGGACAAGGGCCACAGACATGGTTGGACAAGACACCAATTTACCTAGACGTCGCCGTCGGCACCGAAAATCGTTCTGGGATGGCCAGGTTAACGACACGGCTCGCCTGAGGAAGAAATCATCTCGGATGAAGCCCACGGCACCGAAAATTTCCCTAGGATGGCCAGATTGACGGCGCGGCTCTCCGGTGGCTGAATCCGGCTATTCACCGCGACATACGTATGTGCTCACCGCTGCTCACCAGATCTGGCCAGAACAGATAACCGTGAAGGGGATGGGCGACATCGTTGTGGAGGTAAGGGGAGGGGATGGTGAGCATGGAGGGAATACGGTAGAGACATGCCAAAGTGGGGAGATATGGTGGCTGCAATGCTGTGGAGGAGAGGAACGAGTGAGAGGGGTGGCTGCGGTGAGAGAATCGGTTGTGACGGGGAGAAAGTGAGAGGAGTGGTTGCGATGAGAATAAGGCTAGGTAGCTGAAAGAAAAACAATTTGGTTATGAGTTGAGAATTTTTGTAATTATACTTGCTCAAATATTGCGTGAACGACAACATTTCTGATATTGTGCGAGAATAACTAAGCGCATCAAGTAGATCTTAATTCGTAATCGATTATTTGTTGGATCATCATTCTTTATGTATAAATCACCAAATTGTTTCTTATCTTTTCTATACATGTGAAATTTAACATGCATTATATTTATATATAACTCTAGCAAAATATTTCAAAAGCCCGTGGCAACGCACGTGCATTCTACTAGTTAAAATTAGATACTGTGTGTAAATTTGTAGTCTTAGTCAGCTTCTTATTATCTACTATCTCTGTAACTAAATATAAGATGTTTTTGTAGTTCACTGCAAAAATGGCTTATATTTGGTTACGGAGGTAGTACTAGGGTAAGTGCCAATACGACCTAAATATAGCAAGTAATCTTAAGCTGCCCCATGATGAAAAGTTTCACTATTCTCAAAGAAAGACGTTTAGAAACATAAGTTTAGTTTTGGATAGACATGACATAAGAACTGACAACATAAAAAAATTGCAACATAAATATTGTTTATCCTATCAAAAGATGAAGTGTAACTTTGTCTGGTGGTTAGAGCATCTACATCCGCGATAGGCAAATCTGGCCCCTGAAACTCCGGCGGACGCGCCCGCGCGCGTCCACGGGCATTGACCGGGCACCCCTCAAATAATATAATCCACATTCGGACACCTCAGTTATCATATCTAAGATCCATAAAAACTCTTGCAACTATGTCGATGCACACACATCGTCCGGCTACTCCATCACTACTAACTAAATATGCCATCAGACTACCAAAATTTGGCATGTTTGGCTATGGTGGAGATCATCCAAGGCTGCCCTTGCCCTTCCCGGCACCCTTGTCTTCCTACTCGCGGAAGCACCAGTCGAAGACACAGTGCGGATCAAGCCGGATTTGTTGTCGGAGCTATCCTTGTCGTCATTGTCCGCCTTCTCCACCTTCAGTGGTAGTACAACCATGGCACGGACCGTCCAATTCTGCTCACGGGCGAGGGCGCGCGTGTTCCTCCGCTGCTATTTTTTCACAATGCGGGTGCAGATGGCTTCCTCCTCTGTGGCCGCTTGCGCCGCCGTGATACGGCCTCGACGACTCTTATCCTCTCCTTCCCATGGCGGCTGTCCGTTCTGGGACTCGTAGTATGCCCGATCGGTGATGCAGCCCCAGAGGACCCGAGCGCCCATTGAGCCGACGCTAAGGAGTCGCGGTAGACAGATCCGTCCGTCGACCAGGGCTGTCCTCTCGGGAGTGGCGAAGTGCAATGCGGACCGCCATTGCCTCCTCCAACCCGCACGGGATGATACCACAGTCGACGCATCCAGACTGGTCGAAGTCAGATTTGCTTCCTACCATGCCGGAGACAGCTGGATCCCGTCAGAGGTGAGCTCGGCTGGCAGAGTGGAGTGGAGGGGAGTGGAATGGAGGGGATTGGAGTGAAGTGGCTAGGGTTTGGTCCGACGAGTGGATGGGGACGAATATATGTGGGGTCGGTCGGGTGGGCCAGCATGGGCTCGGTCCGACGTGGCAGGCGTGCCGGACACGCCCGGGCGCCCACATACCTGCCTCATATTTGGGCTGAATATGAGGGATGCCCGTCAGCCCGGGCGTTTGAGGCCCATTTGAGGCATCCGCCTGGGTTGTAAAATTATGACCGGTCACTGATCAGGCAGGCTGCTCAGGTGTTTGAGGAGGATTTAGTGCGCCCGGCTGTAGATGCTCTTAGCTCACACACGCGTGAGATAAATAGGGTATAGATGTGCATCTTAAACGTCTAGCCTGCTGGGTCTGGAGCTATTTGTACGAGTCACTTTGCAGTAGATCGTGTGGTCGAGGTCGTTTCCAATTCGCTGCATTTTTCATTTTATTTCAGGAATTTTATACATAAATAAGTAAAATTCATGGGAGCTATATACAAAAAATGCTTCCAGCCACTCGCGGGTGGGGCCTACGCCGTGGCATGCCACGTGTGTGGACCATACGCCGGATACTGTAAAAGCACCATATTTACACGCCGAGACAACTTAAGTGACCATAATTCTGTATTTTGCAAGTTTTAGAACTAACTGAACATCAAATGCAAGTTGTATGACTCTTAGTGATATTTCCTCAAAATTATAGTATGAAAGTTGCTCGGATGGAAAAAAGCAAGCAAGACAGATGGGAAAGGAACTGTTATGGAAGCAACTTGCGATGTGACTTTAGATCGGGAGGGTGAGTTGCAGCCCGAAAAATTCTAAACCTGGGCTCATGATATCCATGTTATGAATGCAAATTGCCTATATTACATAGCTCAAGGGGTATTTACACACAACATCAAAGATCACACATCAGAAGGGCAAAACAATGGCACTCAATATATGGTAGTATTCAAATTAAATAGGAGCCATAACAGGCCAAGGGCATTTCTAACTGATCACCTAAAATAGAGGAGTAAAACGGCAGAGTAAACCTTATTGGAGTAAATTTACTCCACTAAGTTTTCGCCATTTCTGGCTGATCACCTAAATTTAGTGGAGTAAAATAAAAATCCGTTTGCATCACATATTCAGCCGCCAAAACACATTTCCTCACTTTTTTATTTTATTCAACGACATTGGAGTACTAATTCACCAATTCTTTGTCATGAGAGAAACACAAAAGAAAACAAGAATAATAATTAGACATTTTAAAAGATATCCAATTTCCCTAACTGCTCCCACTAGTTGGATTAATATTTTCTCTATGTTTCCCGCACAAAAAAGATCTTCTCTATGTCTTCATTGTTGACCTGCGGATTCTTGAGTTTCAACACTTCTTTCTTCTTCGATTCTAAAGAAGTAGACGTTGATTCACATCTAATCTCATCTCTAGTCTTATCTCTAGCATCAATTCTAGCAACGAGTGCATAAACATCTATCAATTTTTGTACTATCAATAGATCGATGTATTCTTTTTTCCAATACCAAAACTTGCATCCATCCGACACATGCAGATGAGCAAACAGTGAGCTACCGAAATTGTGTCGAATTTGGTGAACAACCGAATCAAAACAAGCACATACCCCATCATTTGTGCACTTGAAGAACACCCATCCGGGGTGTTGCGGCATGGTAAAAACTCGGCGCACCACCTTCCGTGTGCAGTCGATGCACTGTATGACTGGCATCAGCGAGCCAGCGAGCCACTGTGCCAGCGCCGAGCCCGGGCAACGGCCGGACATGTATTTGTCGGCGAACATCCAAGGGGAGAGATTTGAGTTGCTGGAGGATGAACCGGTACCTGCATGCAGCCCAGAGGCGTCGTTGTGGTTGTGCGGTCCGCTTTCCGTCCAATCCATGGCAAGGCGCAGCTGGCAGAAGCCGGAATCGAAAAATCCGGCAGCGGCTATAGCAGCCGCGGATCCACCGGTTTTCGCCAGGCACGGGACGAGGTGGCGCAAATCCAAGTGGTAGGGGACAGAGGCGGAGCCTACTCTCCGGCGGCTGGTGGATGCCGGCGGGGGGTGGGAGGAGCGGGGCTGGCGCAGATGACGTGCAGGATGGGAGGGGGAGGCAGTGGACGAGAGGCGCGGCTTTTACTCAGCCACTGCGCGGAGTAAATATAGGGGGATTTTTAGGAAGAAGAGTAAAACTTTACTCCCTTACGACGGGTAAGGGATCAGCTAGGTCCCGGCTAGAGGAATAAAAAACGCATTTTTACTCCTCTAACCAGTTATACGGGTTCGGTTAGAAATGCCATAAGGTAAAGTATTAATATATTTAAAAGAAGGAATTTATGCATTGAGATAAAAGCACTCTTACATTATTGCTATCATTGGGGATACCCTTATGGCCTGTCACTAATTCTATGATTATGACGCCCAAACTATAAATGTCTGACTTGGAGGACTTCCTACCACCAAATAGCAGGTTTTCCGGAGCACAATACCATCTGCATGAAATACAACAATTTTGAGCATGACAGCATAAAAAATGTGTAATATGGTACATGTGTAGATTGGTTGTGCAGATTTGTAGCCTACGGTGTTGCGAAATGGTTTTTGGTCGTCGTTTGTGAGTTCTCCATTGGTCTTGATAGACCAAAATCCGTAATCTTCGGCATCATGTGTTTATCTAGCAATATATTGGCCGGCTTGAGATCCATATGAAGAACAAATTTGTCCATGTGTAGATGATGCAATCCCGCGCATATCCCTCTAATTATCAGATAACGACTTTTCCATTCAAGTCCTCTTAATTCATCTATGGAAAAAGAAGAACCATCCATGCATGAAATCTCAAATATGATGATTTACCTTAAGTGTCGTCACTTGAAAAGCAAAAACAAAGAAAATAAAGAAGAAAAACTAAGATTTACATGGAACACCAATTAATATACCAGTAATTTTTGCATCTAGGCCTCCATTACTGAGATACTCGAAACAGAGCAATCTTTCTCTTATCTCAGCGTAAATGTATCCTCTAGATTCTGGGATTTTGATTGGTGTCTCAACTGTATGAGAACATAAGCCAAGAAACCGGACTACATTTGGATGGTCAACCTCCATTAGGCTGTTAACCTCACGACGGAAGAGCTTCTCATCAATTGTCATGTTGCTCCTGATCCTCTTCACAGCAACACTCATATTTCCGACATCACCCTGTTTAATAGTTTTCATGAGTATTCAATTACGCCAAATTTAGCAGTGTACTAGAAGCACGTTGTTAGAAAAGTAGCACCAGCAATAGAAGGAATTGGTACGCAACACCAATCACCCAAATTATATTTGCTTTGGCACTCAAATCGATATCTTAAGTGTTCGGAAAATACCAAGTTTCCACTAAAAGTAAAATTGAATTACCTTGTAGACTGTTCCGAATCCACCTTCGCCTATTATTCTATCAATCGAAAATCCATCTGTAATTTTCCGTAGAGTTTCTAAGGGAAGATGCGTTGGCTTCATGTTCCCTTCAAGTATTTGCTCCAGGACATTTTCTTCCATTATTCTTCTATTAACTACACAAAGTAGATGCGCAATCATGATTAATTTGATAAAAGGTAATCTAATCAATAGCAACTGGCAAGATCGTCAATGACGGAGACAAGGAAGTAAATAGCTACTTGTGACTTAGCCTTGTGCGCAGGTCGTTGATCTACAGATCTAGCACGAACTGGAAACTGCTGTTGCAGATTGAGGTCCAGTTATGTGGTCAAACCTTGTAGTGCCAAGAAACAGAGTTAGCTGAGCATATATAGTTAGATGAAGTGGAAACTAAAGCGAATAAGTTCACAAGAACAATACAGAATAATAGCTAGACATATAGTAGATCTCAATGTATCTTTAAACAGGAGGAGAGAACAGAGAGAAAAATCTGACTTCAATGTGAAGCAACACTAGCTTGTAACATACCTGTAAAGCAATGGATCCAACGCTCAGAGGTCAGGGAAGACACGAGTGGAACTCCTCTATATATGTAATGAAGTTTTGCCTCTTTCTATATTAATTATTATTTCTTATCTTCGTACAAGGACTTAGCAAAGTCTACACCTATGGCAATGGGATGAACGATTCCCTTGACGAGCTGGACTCTGACCACTAACAGCTAAGCATGGTTAAACAAAGCAAACTAGCTACATAATTGCAGTTAATGTAAGATAGTTTGGTGATGCAACGACCTAGTTGCCTCTAAATGTCTAATACATATTTGTTGTATGCTGTCAGCAAGATGCACAATATATTATATAGCGACCATCCTGCAAATGGTTCTAAAATTAAGCCCATGTGATGCGATGTGATGGGGACGCCTTGAGAGTCAGAACAATATTGTCAACTGGAATGGAAGACTGCATTCATCTTCCCTCAAGTCGTCATTCACTAGCGATTGATCTGAACAAGCAAAGGTTTTTAGAAAGTTCCACTTGCTCTCTCTGCCCTTATCTGCTTAGAGTCGAAATGCTATTGAAAGGTTGCTTGACATGTGAAAAGGTTCTGACTTCTGACCAGAAACTTCAACTTGCTCTAGTAGCTGGCTGCAAGTGGACTTACGATTTTTCAGCTAATTTAGAACCAACAAAATTTTGATCGGCACAGTCTATTTGCAAAAGAGAACAGATAAAAATCGGGGCCTAAATTTGGAGTGCAAAGCAAATTGATTCAAACACACATTCACAGTGAGCCTGTGCCCAGATCGCTTCGCTTTAATTGTGCTGATCAGGTCCTAACGTTTGGAACGCTAAAGCCATCATCGTACCCTGCAGGGTACGCGTTCCTTTGAGCTAGCCTCCACGTCCCCCTCCACTCATCCAAAAGTCAGTGTTGGCAGGGTCTTGAACTCAAGGCCTCTTGGCTCGGATACCATATTTAAATCATGCTCCAGTCAACTCATCCAAACGTCCGAACTGATAGAAAGAGGCGGGCAATATATTTCAGCACCCCTGCTGTGACGCCCGGATAGTTATGCTACAGTAACCATCCGCTAATGATGCCACGTCACCACGATTACTGTTGTTAATCTTGTGATGATTCAAATCCTGTTCAAATTTCAAATTTAAAATCAAGTCAAACAATTAAAGTTTTCATAAGTCAAAACTAAAATGTTCTTAATGTGACAAATAAATCATGGATATATTGGTGGAGAAACAACATCTTTATATAATAATTAAATACCCTAAAGTGATTAAAACAACAGCAAAAACAATTAGTTATACTCCTAATATATTTTACAAAATATTAAACTATTTTAGCTAGGTGCCAAAGTTATTGTAGAATTGGTATAATTAATGTTACTATGTTAGGTGCTAATTGACTATTTTACCAAACTAAAACAAATTGGGAAATAAAATTAAAACAGAAAAGATAATAAATAAAAAGTTAAAAGATAAAACAAAAATGAAAAGGACCCCCCCCCATCACTGGCCTTTGGCCCAGCAGGCCGCCAGGCCGCCCAGCCGCCCCCCCCCCCCACTCACTCCCTTATCCCCTCGCAACCGCAAACCCTAACCCCACCGACACCCACTCTCCCCCACTCGCTCGCTGCCTTTCCCCCCGATCTGGATCGAGATCGGGGGCACGACCTCCACGCGCCCGACGCCGCCGTCCTCTCCGCCGTCGCCCATCGTCACCAAAACCTCGCCGGTCTGCCTCTTCCTCCCCGCCGGTCTGCCTCCTCCACGTCGCCGTCGTCCTCGACCACCACCCCGACCCCCGCTGCCCTTTTCCCTACCGGCTCCGTGAGCTCCCTCCCTTTCCCTCTATGTCCCGCGCGTCCGTCACCGCGTCCAGGCTGCGCTCACCGCGGCCGGCCACGTCCCGCAGCTCCACGCCGGCGCGCCGCCCGCGTCGTGCTCGCGGCCACCAAGGCCCCGACCGCGCGCCGTTCCCCTATCTGCCGCGGCCGCCTCTGCTTGCTCGCGCCCTCCCCTGCTTCTTCGCACGCATCCGCCGCACCGACGCCGCCCAGCTCCGACATGGCCCTCCTCCTTTCACCCCGCTGCCTCCCTCTGCTTCCTCTGGAAGTGCGCGAGCTCGAGCTTGCCCCCGGTGGCCTCCGTGACTCGAGTCGCCGCCCATAGCGGCCATCCGGCGTGCCTCCGCCGTGGCTCAAAGCCACCGGTGCTTAAATCGCTGGCCTAATAGGCCATTAGCGCTAATTGCGCTACCAACCCCCTGCTGAGCCACTAACACGTGGGGCCAACCCCCTGGAACGATTTCAAAAATAAAATAAAATAAATAATAATAATAATTAGTTAAAGAATTAATTAATTTAATTAATCATAATTAGATTAATCTAATCACTATTAACCTAATTAATTGTTAGTTAATCAATCAGTCAATGGCATGCGGGACCCTCTTGTAAGTTTGACCAGTTAAACACCTTGTTGACGGCTGACATCTTGCTGATGTCATACTGATGCAGTAAACCTGTTATTGAAATAAACTAAATCTGTTAATTACAAAAATGTAATATGTTTGAAAATTAATATAAAATAAATCGTACTTCGGATGAAAATACTTTGTACATGAAAGTTGCTCAGAACGACGAGACGAATCCGGATACGCGGCCCGTTCGTCCGCTAGACATCCCTAGCATAGAAAACATGCAACTTTCCCCCTCCGATTCATCTGTCTGAAAACGCGAAACACCGGGAATACTTTCCCGGATGTTTCCCCCCTTCGTCGGTATCACCTACTACCGCGTTAGGGCACACCTAGCACCGCGTATTGCCATGTTATGCTTTGTGATGCCTTGATTGCTTTGTTATTTATTGTGTTTCCCCTCCGTTACTTCTTTCCGGTAGACCCCGAGACTGCCGGCGATGCCAGTTCGACTACGGAGTTGACGACCCCTCCTTGCCAGAGGAACCAGGCAAGCCCCCCCCCCCCCCTTGATCACCAGATATCGCCTATTCTCCGCTATACTGCTTGCATTAGAGTAGTGTAGCATGTTGCTGCTTTTCGTTAATCCTATTCTGATGCATAGCCTGTCATTGTTGCTACATCTGTTGATACCTTACCCGCAATCCTAAATACTTAGTGTAGGATGCTAGTTTATCATCTGTGGCCCTACATTCTTGTCAGTCTGCCTTGCTATACTATCGGGCCGTGATCACTCGGGAGGTGATCACGGATATATACTATACAGATGGTGACTAAAGTCGGGTCGGCTCGTAGAGTACCCGCAAGTGATTCTGACGAGGGGGCTGAAAGGACAGGTGGATCCATCCCGGTAGAGGTGGGCCTGGGTTCCCGACGGCCCCCGACTGTTACTTTTTGGAGGAGCGACAGGGCAGGTTGAGACCACCTAGGCAAGAGGTGGGCCTGGCCCTGGTCGGCGTCTGCGGTTACATAACTTAACACGTTTAACGAGATCTTGCTATTTGATCTGAGTCTGGCCACTGGCCTATACGCACTAACCAACTACGCGAGAAAGATATGGGCACTCGATGCTGTGGTATCAACCGAAGCCTTCTAGACGTCAGCAACTGAGCGGCGCGCGCCGGGTTGGACCGTAAGCCTGCACTTGTATTAAGGGGGCTAGGTCTGCTTTCGGCCGCGTACGCAACATGCAGGTGTGCAATTGGCGATGGGCCCAGACCCCTGAGCGCATAGGATTTAGATCGGTGTGCTGACCTCTCTATTGGGCCTAGGTGGGGCTGCGACGTGTTGATCTCCCGAGGCCGGACATGACCCCGGAAAGTGTGCCCGGCCAGAGGGATCGAGCATGTTGGGTTATGTGGTGCACCCCTGCAGGGAAGTTAATATATTCGAATAGCCGTGATCTTCGGTAACAGGATGACTTGGAGTTGTACCTTGACCTTATGACAACTAGAACCGAATACTTAATAAAACACACCCAGACAAGTTTCAGAGACAGCCCAGTGATCGCTTTCCCACAGGGCGACGAAGGGAGGATCTCCGGGTAGGATTATGCTATGCGATGCTACTTGGAGGACTTCAATCTACTCTCTTCTACATGCTGCAAGACGGAGGCTGCCATAAGCGTAGTCTTCGATAGGACTAGCTATCCCCCTCTTAGTCTGGCATTCTGCAGTTCAGTCCACCTATATTGCCTCTTTACACATATACCCATGCATATGTAGTGTAGATCCTTGCTTGCGAGTACTTTGGATGAGTACTCACGGTTGCTTTGTTCCCTCTTTTCCCCCATTTTCATCTTCTTCTCGGATGCCGCAACCAGACGTTGGAACCCAGGATCCAGACGCCACCGTCGATGACGACTACTACACTGGAGGAGCCTACTACTACGTGCAGTCCGCTGACAACGACCATGAGTAGTTAGGAGGATCCCAGGCAGGAGGCCTGCGCCTCTTTCGATCTGTATCCCAGTTTGTGTTGTACTCAGATATTGTTGCTTCCGCTGACTCGTCTATGATCGAGAACTTGTATTCGAGCCCTCGAGGCCCCTGGCTTGTATTATGATGCTTGTATGACTTATTTTACTTTTAGAGTTGTGTTGTGATATCTTCCCGTGAGTCCCTGATCTTGATCGTACACATTTGCGTGCATGATTAGTGTACGGTTGAATCGGGGGCGTCACAAGTTGGTATCAGAGCTGACTGCCTGTAGGAATCCCCTTTCGAAACTCCTTGACCGAAGTTGAGTCTCGTCATTGAAAATGTTTTTACTAACTTGGCTGTGCGGCTTACGGGCCCACGTCACCATTGGGTGGTATTAGGATCTTTTACTCCTCGTCTATACTCTGGGACTCTGACCTCTCTTATTTTCGGGTTAAATGATTTTGCTAACTCTAATTCTAGGATCTTGTAACTCTATTTCTCCCGGAGAGCCCTCATTCCGGAATATCACCTGCTTCGTCAGAAGATTCTGAGGATATCCCTCGATATTTTCCTGAGATCCTTGTGCTCATTGCCTTTGCAATTCACTGCCACCGATATATCTCTATGGATATTTGCATGCACTTGTCATTCTCTTGATCATTCCACGTCGCTCTTGTTGTTACAAGATGCCTCGAACTATTCTCCGTTGCACCGAGAATCCTTTGAGTTTACAGTCTTGCAGTTTTATTTCGCATGTAAACCCTTACGGGTTTTTTCCTCACATTTATCGAGGAACCGTTCTTCTCAATTGTTCATGTGTCTCACATAATTCTTCGGAATACTTTTCGATCTTTCAAAAATCCTCTGTAGCCTGGTACTCTTGAAACTCTTGCCTGCTTGCATTATGGATAATTCCATATGACTAGTAGTCCTCGTGAACATCCCTTGTCTTAGTCATTTTGAGCCTATTGATTCAAAGTGTGCGTACAAATGCAATCATCATGTTATCCTTTTTAAGATCATCTTTCCGGCTCAGGCGTCATTCCAGACATGAGTTGGTTCTCGGCAATTCAATCCTTTA
The DNA here is from genome assembly GCA_904067115.1 of Aegilops sharonensis. Lineage (NCBI taxonomy): Eukaryota > Viridiplantae > Streptophyta > Magnoliopsida > Poales > Poaceae > Aegilops > Aegilops sharonensis. The sequence continues at coordinate 18,900,681 of LR880967.1, forward strand.
TGTATTGTCCAACTAAGTGTTTTCAACTTATCCATCCTTGATCAGAGCGTCTGCTTTTGATCCTTCGTTTTGGAAACCATAATTTCTTTCTATTTAAGCATCAGACTAATTAGGTGATTCTTGAATCTGATGCCTCTGCATTCTTTCTTTCTCTGAGTGAGTATCGGTACTCACATCAGCTCTGTTGTGGATCGCCCGATCAATTGTCGGATTTTTATCCGACAGTGTCCTTCATATTCAATCACCTTGTGAGTTCTCACTACTAGGAAAAGGCCTACGAGTGGCGCACCAGTTTTGCCTACTAATGACGCACTACTGGTGCGCCACTAGTATTTTTTACTAATGGCGCACCACTGGTGCGCCATTAGTATACCAGATACTAATGGCGCACCAGTAGTGCGCCATTAGTATGCCTAGAGGTGCGCCATTACTATCTCACTTAGTAATGGCGCACCACATAGGAGTGCGCCATTAGTAACAAAAAAAAATTTCAATTTTTTTTTCAAATTTTTCTTAATCTTGGGTCACTATGGCTTAATCTCGCGTCAATATGCTTAATCTCAGGTCAAATCGCACTCCGTGGTCAAACTTCCCGAAAGGTCACCCATCCTCACACTACTTCAGCCCAAGCTTAACTTCAGAGTTCTATCCAACCCCAGCACCAGCTCACTTCACAGGCACTTGTTGATATATCTAGCATATCAATCCTATTAAACCTTGTTGATGTTTAGGACTTTGTTCATGTTCATGAGTGTGATGAATTTTGAAAAACTATTTCAAACTTCCGTTCATATTACGTATCATATTTGAAAAAAAATCCCGAAAAAAAATTCGAAACTAATTTTTTTCTGTTACTAGTGGCGCACCTAGCAAACGGTGCGCCACTAGTAAGTTTGAAATTTTTTGAATTTTTTTGCCTCCAGATCTTAAAAGGCCCGTAACTTTTTTTTCTGTTAGGTTTTTTAGGATTTTGAAAATTTGGATGTCACTTTTCGAGTAGATGATTTTTCATATAAAAAACTTTTTAATCCGAGTTCGTATGCAAAAGTTTTGCCCATTTTACTAAATTCCAGAGAGATTTTGCAAATAAAGTCAAAATTCATATTTGTAAATTTTTCCCAATAACTAGACCACATATCACATGGGAAACTTATTTTCTTTTATTTTTTTGACATTTTCATC
>LR880967.1:18910548-18920928 GCA_904067115.1 Aegilops sharonensis
TAGTTTAGTATTTGGTAAAATATATTAGGAGTATAACTAATTGTTTTGATGTTGTTTTAATCACTTTAGGGTATTTAAAAAATTTATAAAGATGTTGTTACTCCACCAATAATATCCATGATTTATTTGTCACATTAAGAACATTTTAGTTTTGACGTTTGAAAACGTTAATTGTTTGACTTGATTTTAAATTTGAATTTGAATTGTTTTTGAACCATCACGAGATTAACAACAGTAACCGAGGTGACGTGGCATCATTAGCGTGGAATTACTGTAGCCTAATTATCCGGGCGTCACAATTCTCCTCCACTACAAGAAATCTCGTCCCGAGATTTAGGAGGGGGAAGTGACGGGGAATGGATTTGGTTACGAAATTCTAACGAATCATCTCGGTCTTGGTTGCTCTTCTCGAAGAAGTTAATCCCTTTCGTTGATGTCTTCATTTCTCTGCTTCGGTCATCATGATGAAGTAGGCATCCTTGCTTCGGGAACTCCATCGTACTTATGAAAGGATATGGGTGTATTTCGGAAGAACGGGTCGCTACAGTGTTGCTTATCTAGTAGATAACATCAGGGAAGGTGGCGGAAAGTAACTCTCAATTTGAAACTTAAGGCATTATCGAGAGCAAAGTAAGAAGGTGCAAAATAGGAGTTCCAAGTGCATAGGCAATCGTTCGTCGCCTGAAACGACTTGTGAAAAGGGATTCGAATCAATGGAATAAGTATTGCGTCTGATACCAGAATAGATCATAAGGTAGTTGGCTCGTGAATTACATATGAAGTCAAGCGCGAGGAATATCTTTGGCAACATGGTGTACAGGAGAGTCAGGTTTTGATCCTGTGGAACTGTGGGCTATGGGCCCACCATGTGGGTTAAAAATAGAAAAGGAGGTGATGTCTTGCACAATCATGTAAGCAAGGCATATCAGAGGATAGCATGTCGGTTATATCTGCAACAATGTCGGTACCAAGGGCGAGGGACGAAGAGAACCATTTTCCCGCTCGTTGAACGAGGCGGACCAATAGGTAGAGTTCTCATCCATCGGCGATTACCGGAATGCTATCAACAATAGTAATAGGGTCTTACTAACAACGTGGTACCACAAGGTTCTTACCTAAGTAGGGGATTATCACTGCTTAGTTAAGTCGGATTACCAGAAAGGTTAAACAAAACAATAGAAAGGAGAATACGATTATCAGAATAATCAGAACAATGGAAAGGAAAATGTATTTAAGCACATGTTTCAGGGGTATATCCTTCCCAAGGACAAGCAGAGCATGATATCCATGACAAGATATAATGTAGAAAACCCTTTAGGTAAGGGAAGAGATATTTCATGACATTACCCATACAATGGTGTTTGGATAATTGAGAAGGAAACATTTAGCATTGGGCTTCAAATGTTCTTGTTGAAAATCGGGGTACCACAGACATGCTTAGAGATAGCATTGGCATGGTCTTCAAGCAAAGGTTAGACTTTGGGTACTCAAAGGATCCATCAGGAACGACTTATGGAATAAGTCTTACAGTTTCCTCATGGAAGAATGGATAACATTGCTAAAAAGGGAACTATAACAATAGGGCCTCCAGCCGGGGGGGAGGGGGGTGCTAGGCATGACATCATGTTACCGGGTCATCAAAGGATCAACATCATAACTCTTGGAAAGTTGTCCCAACCATCATATCTGACCGAGATTCATATCCAACTGGTGTCATGATACCTCAGACTCAGGGGGTCCGAGAGGAAAAGGTGCAACACAAATCGACGAAATGACATTGCAAGATTCTCGGGAAATGAACTATGGAAGCGAGTTCCGAAACAAGAGTTCATCATTAAATCAAGGAGAGGACAAGGAGGTGACTGAGGGACTCAGCGACAATTCATCAAAATTTCCGACAAGATGGATTTCCACAATTATGTGAACAAGGAGATAACATTTGTCAGATCAAATGGTATAATGATGTATGCTCGAGGAAACATACTCAATTAAACATTGGTTGAAAGGTGCACCCGAATATGGGTTGGGTTGCACGATGAATGTTTGAGTGGTGACTTGACGAACAAAAGAATTAGAATGAAACTCGACCATTCACTTCAAAGCAATAGGGTTGCTAGAAGTTTTGAATCCACACATCATAGTTCAATTGTCGGTATTCCGGTTAGAAACAACACGGGTACCAAGAAAGAATGGTGAGGGTGAGAAGTATCACCATACCAAGAATTCTTAAGAGGTGGTGAAATTCCCATGATATTCTTGACATAAAAGGTGCTAAGACTTCAAGGTAGAACATAACATAAGTCGGTTAACAAGGAACTCAAGGTATAGCCACAACACGAACAAGTTTGTGTTGGAAAGAAGGCAAGGAAGTAGTCGATGACAACACAAATCATCGAGGGGCAAGGATGGAAATTCTCATCATGAATTTGATTGATATTCTGGAAGAGCTCAGAATGTAGATAATGATTACGACACAATTGTCGAGAGATTACCTGAAGATGTAATCGATTCGCGATCACATCAAGTCAAAAGAATGATGAAGCAAGAGGTTATTGGAACCATGGGTACGACACAAACTCGAAACCAAGCTTGTTGTCTGAGGTAGAATGATATGACGAGGAATATCGACGTAAGCTTAGCTCATCATCGAAAATTATGCTCCAGGAAGGACCAGGTAGCACGGTTAAAATTTAGCACGATAATGATATAGCCAATCAGGCTAGGAATGACTTGAAGGATTATTAAACTCGTAAGCAACAAGAATTACTTAGAGTTATTGAATCGGAGTGCGGAATCGATTCACTTATCGGTGTTCTCGGTTGACCAACAACCCAGAACCCGTGAAGTGACATTGACAGGGAAAGGTAGCACTTCATCAAAAGTTTGCAAGATGTATTACAATGGCATGATATCCTTGAGATACCAGGGGTAATACTCGAAGGTAGATCATAATAGAGGTTGGGCAGGCATATTGATCTGTAGAAGACAAGTGCTTTAACTTGTCCGAGAAACGGAACAAAGAAGAACAATCATGGCCGGAACCACGGTCGCAAAAGACCAAGCATAGCCAAGAGAAGAAGTTATCACAAGGGGATTATTGTTACTATGAGAAGCTTCCATGATAAGTTCCACCTCGGGTCCATGGGCATGAACACAAAGTTCAAGGTCGACTCCCACTTCTCCAATACACAACTTCTCATTTACTGCTCTCATTTAAGAATGCTTAAAGTTTGAAAGTTTAACTGACGGAATACCAGGAGGTTATGACCCATGAAGACTTTTGGGTTCCCAAAATTTAAGGAAGGTATATGTTCAACCCATCGGGGCATCTTAGAAACATATATCACAATCTTTAGGAGTAATTAACTCAAACTCGAGGGCAGAGCATGGTTGAGAAAGCAGAGGATACAATTTACCAAAGGCATTTCCGAGGAAAGGCTCACAAGGTTATTGAATATGAAGGGCGTTGTCAGATAAAATCCAACAAAGGATCTGGTGGTCCATAAGGGATATGATGTGAGTACCGGTACTCAATAAGAGGAAGAAATAATGCAAATGCATCGGATTACAGAACATCAGAATAACTCGATGCTTAGATAACAAAGGACTTATGATTTTCAAATCAAGGGATCAGAAGCAATGTTATGATTAGGGACGGATAAGTTGAATAGCCTTAGGGGTGCAATCGACGGCAATTGGATTGGTTGAGAACCATCTCAGTCTAAGCCGGAAAGATAATTTAAAAGGATCAACTGATGATTGCGTGCATTCGCACGTATTGAATCAACGGACTCAAAAATGATGGTGACAATGGATGCCAATATGAGTACTATACTTATGGGATTAATCATAATGAAAGCAAACAAGAAATCCCAGAGCAATAGGTTGCTGAGGATTTTCGGAATATCGAATGGTATTTCGAAGACTTTTGTGTAACACATGAACAACTGGGGGATGAGCGGATACTCGATAAGTGCGAGAATTAACCGTAGGGGTATTCAGGTGACAAAGAACAGCAAGGCAGTAAGCTCAAAGGATTATCAAAACAACGACGAGTTTTTCAGGGTATCTTGTAATAACAAGACCAACTGGGGATGAAGGTAAGAATAACAGCTGCAAGTAGTTATCCATAAGGGTTTACGGTGGAAGGGGAATTGCAAACGCGATGAACACAAGTTCTCGAGTTAACAGCGGAGAGTATCTTCAGGGTCTTCTGGTGCAGCAGACGATCATCAGTAATAAGGGGCTCTCCGGGTGAAAGTGATAACGAGATCCTAATGTTAGATTTAGTAAAATTCATTTAACCCGAATAGAGGAGAGATCAGAGTCCCAGAGTAAAGGTCGAGGAGTAAAAGATCCTAATACCACCCAATGGCGACGTGGGCCCGTAAGGCACACAGCCATGTTAGTAAAAGTTTTGCAATGACTAGACTCGACTTCGGCCAAGGAGTTGGAAGGGGGATTCCTAGAGGCAGTCGGCTCTGATACCAACTTGTGACGCCCCCGATTCAATTGTACACTAATCATGCACGCAAATGTGTACGATCAAGATCAGGGACTCACGGGAAGATATCACAACACAACTCTAAAACATAAATAAGTCATACAAGCATCATAATACAAGCCAGGGGCCTCGAGGGCTCGAATACAAGTGCTCGATCATAGACGAGTCAGCGGAAGCAACAATATCTGAGTACAGACATAAGTTAAACAAGTTTGCCTTAAGAAGGCTAGCACGAACTGGGATACAGATAGAAAGAGGCGCAGGCCTCCTGCCTGGGATCCTCCTAACTACTCCTGGTCGTCGTCAGCGGGCTGCACGTAGTAGTAGGCACCTCCAGTGTAGAAGTCGTCGTCGACGGTGGCGTCTGGCTCCTGGGCTCCATCGTCTGTGTCGCAGCAACCGGGTAAAGGAAGGGGGAAAAGGGGAAACAAGGCAACCGTGAGTACTCATCCAAAGTACTCGCAAGCAAGGAGCTACACTACATATGCATGGATATATGGGTAAAGGGCCATATCAGTGGACTGAACTGCAGAAAGCCAGAATAAGAGGGGGATAGCTAGTCTTATCGAAGACTACGCTTCTGGTCACCTCCGTCTTGCAACAGGTAGAAGAGGGTAGGTTGAAGTCCTCCAAGTAGCATCGTATAGCATAATCCTACCCGGCGATCCCCTCCTCGTAACCCTGAGAGAGAGCGACCACCGGGTTATATCTGGCACTTGGAAGGGTGTGTTTTATTAAGTATTCGGTTCTAGTTGTCATAAGGTCAAGGTACAACTCCAAGTCGTCCTGTTACCGAAGATCACGGCTATTCGAATAGATTAACTTCCCTGCAGGGGTGCACCACATAACCCAACACGCTTGATCCCATTTGGCCGGACACACTTTCCTGGGTCATGCCCGGCCGCGGAAGATCAACACGTCGCAGCCCCACATAGGCTCAACAGAGAGGTCAGCACGCCAGTCTAAACATAAGCGCACAGGGGTCTGGGCCCATCGCCCTTAGCACACCTGCACGTTGCGTACGCGGCCGGAAGCAGACCTAGCCTATAGGCGTTCTGGTCCAATCCGGCGCGCACCACTCAGTCGCTGACGTCACGAAGTGCTTCGGCTGATACCACGACGTCGGGATACCCATAACTACTCCCGCATAGATGGTTAGTGCGTATAGACCAAATGGCCAGACTCAGATCAAATATCCAGATCTCGTTAAACGTGTTAAGTATCCGCGAACGCCGACCAGGGCCAGGCCCACCTCTCACCCAGGTAGTCTCAACCTGCCCTGCCGCTCCGCCACAAGTAACAGTCGGGGGCCGTGGGAAACCCAGGCCCACCTCTACCGGGATGGAGCCACCTGTCCTTTCAGCCCCCATCTCCGAACAGTATCACAGGTAATGTAATAGTGTAAAATATATAGTATATGCCCGTGATCACCTCCCGAAGTGATCACAGCCCAGTAGTATAGCATGGTAGACGGACAAGAGTGTAGGCCACTGATGGAACACTAGCATCCTATACTAAGCAGTAGGATAGCAGGTAAAGGTAACAACAGTAGTAGCAAGGACAGGCTATGCAGCAGTATAGGATTAACTGAAAGGAGTAACATGCTACACTACTCTAATGCAAGCAGTATAGAGTAGAATAGGCGATATCTGGTGATCAGGGGGGGGGGCTTGCCTGGTTGCTCTGGCAAGAGAGAGGGGTCGCCAACTCCGTAGTCGAAATGGGCAGCAGCAGCGTCGGTCTCGTAGTCTACCGGAGAGAAGAGGGGGAAGAAACAATGAATACCATGTAAACATATGCATATCGACGCATGACATGACAAGTAACGATGCTAGGCGTGCCCTAACGTGGTATGAGGTGGTACCGGCTAAGGGGGGAAACATCCGGGAAAGTATTCCCGGTGTTTAGCGTTTTCGGGCAGAGGAGCCGGAGGGGGAAAGTTGCAAGTTCGATAGGTTAGTGGTGTGTGGCGGACGAACGGACTGCGTATCTGGATTCGTCTCGTCGTTCTGAGCAACTTTCATGTTGAAAATAATTTAATCCGAGTTACGGATTAAAAGATATGATTTTCTGAAGATTTTATTAATTTTCCGGAATTTAATTAATTATTTAATTTAGTTCAAAAATGGAATTATGACATCAGCATGATGTCATGCTGACGTCAGCAGTCAACAGGGGTTGACTGGGTCAATCTGATGGTGGGACCCGGTTGTCATTGTCTAAGACTAACTAATTCAGGTTTAGTTAGTCTAACTAAAATGATTAGGTTTATTAACTACAATTAATTAGGTTAACTAATCAGGATTAATTAAGTTAATTAATTAATTAATTAATTAATTAATATTTTAATTATTTATTTTTTTACTCTTTTTTTTAATCCTTTGTTCTTTTAATTTTCGTTCTGGGGTGGGGCCTGCTTGTCATAGGGCCAATGGCCTTAGCGGGTTAGCGGGCAGGGGCAATTCGGGCACTGGGCGATGCGAGCACCCGACCCAGGAGAGGGTCGAACGGTGCCGATGGGCGCCGGCACTGGGCACCGGATGCGGCAGCGACGAGGCCCGGCGGTCAGTGCAGGGAAACGGCGGACACGGCCTGCGACGAGAAGCTCGGCGACAGCGTTGGTCGGGGCGAGGTGGAGTGCGGAGCGGTGGCGCGCTGCGAGGAGATGCTCGGGCGGAGGAGCGCGGGGCGGCGGTGAGCTGCAGCGACAGAGCGAGGGGGGAGAAGAGGCGCGACGGGGCGCATGGCATGGATGGGTCAGGGGCGCGCGGCGCACGCAGTCGGAAGCGGTGACCGCGATGCAGGGGCATGTCCGGGCGCGGACAGTGGCCAAGGTGTGCCGCGACAGGGCGGTAGTGGGCGTGGCTAGGGGCTCGGCCTACGCCGACGAAAACAGGGAGAAGGGAGGAAGCTCACGGCGGTGCGTAGGGACTAGGAAGCGAGTGACGAGGAGGAGGACGGGGACGACGGCGTTGACGGAGAGGAGAAGGTCCGGCAAGTCGGCCTCGGGCGACGGCGAGGTCGAGATCCGGCGAGGGAGTCCGGCGAACGGCGGGGTCCAAGCGGGACGATGACGGGTGGCGGCGAGGTGGAGGAGCTCCAGTCGACGGCGGACGATGACGAGGTGACGGCGTACGGCGGCGGCCTGCTGGCAGTCGTCGGTGACGGAGGGAGGGAGGGCACCGACGCACGCGAGGGGATTGGGCACGGGGAGCTCCCCGCCCCGGCATGATGCGTGCGTGCGTGTGTGTGAAGGCGGCGGGTGAGGGAGACGAGGGGGGAGGTGGGGATCGTGCGGGAGTGGGGCGGGGGTCGCTAGGGTTCGGTCGCTCCAGGGGGCTATAGGCGCCGGCTGGGCCGGCCTGGTTGGCCCAGAGGCCAGCTGGGCTGTGGCCCAGTGGGGGGGGGGTTCTTTTTGTTTTTTTTGTTAGTTTAGTTTTTCTCTTTTGTATTTTCTTTTCTTTTATTTATTTACTTTTCTGTCTTAAATATTATAAATCTAGCCCCACAAATAGTGTGTCAAAATAATCCACTGTTCTAAGAAGTTTTACCTCAGAATAAAAAAAATAGTTTAGTATTTGGTAAAATATATTAGGAGTATAACTAATTGTTTTGATGTTGTTTTAATCACTTTAGGGTATTTAAAAAATTTATAAAGATGTTGTTACTCCACCAATAATATCCATGATTTATTTGTCACATTAAGAACATTTTAGTTTTGACTTTTGAAAACGTTAATTGTTTGACTTGATTTTAAATTTGAATTTGAATCATTTTTGAACAATCGCGAGATTAACAACAGTAACCGAGGTGACGTGGCATCATTAGCGTGGAATTACTGTATCCTAATTATCCGGGCATCACAAACATGTGGGAGCCAACATGGGTATCCAGATCCCGCTGTTGGTTAATGGCCGGAGAACGTCTAGGTCATGTCTGCATGGTTCCCGAACCCGTAGGGTCTACACACTTAAGGTTCGATGACGCGAGGGTTATGAAGGAAGTTTGTACGTGGTTACCGAATGTTGTTCGGAGTCCCGGATGAGATCTCAAACATCACGAGGAGTTCCGGAATGGTTCGGAGGTAAAGATTTATATATGGGAAGTCCTATTTTGGCCACCGGAAAATGTTCGGGATTTTTCGGTGTTGTACCGGGAAGGTTCTAGAAGGTTCCGGAGTGGGGCCCACTTGCATGGGGGGACCCACATGAATGTGGGTAGTGGGGGCAAGGCCCCACACCCCTGGTCAAGGCGCACCAAGATCCCCCCTTAGAAGGAATAAGATCATATCCCGAAGGGATAAGATCAAGATCCCTAAAAAGGGGGGATAACAATCAGTGGGAAAGGAAAGCATGGGATTTCTTTCCTCCCACCTTTGCCAACGCCCCAATGGACTTGGAGGGCAAGAAATAATCCCCCTCCACCCCTATATATAGTGGGGAGGCGCATGGGAGCTGCACCCTTGCCCCTGGCGCAGCCCTCCCCCTCTCCAACTCCACCTCCTCCTCAGTAGTGCTTGGCGAAGCCCTGCAGGATTGCCACGCTCCTCCATCACCACCACGCCGTTGTGCTACTGCTGGAAGGAGTCTTCCTCAACCTCTCCCTCTCTCCTTGCTGGATCAAGGCATGGGAGACGTCACCGGGTTGTACGTGTGTTGAACGCGGATCTCCAGTGATTTGGATCACGACGAGTACGACTCCTTCAACCCCGTTCTCTTGAACGCTTCCGCTTAGCGATCTACAAGGGTATGTAGATGCACTCTCCTTCCCCTCGTTGCTGGTTTCTCCATAGATAGATCTTGGTGACACGTAGGAAAATTTTGAATTTCTGCTATGTTCCCCAACAGTGGCATCATGAGCTAGGTCTATTGCGTAGATTCTTTGCACGAGTAGAACACAAAGTAGTTGTGGGCGTTGATTTTGTTCAATATGCTTACCGTTACTAGTCCAATCTTGTTTCGACGGTATTGTGGGATGAAGCGGCCCGGACCGACCTTACACGTACACTTACGTGAGACAGGTTCCACCGACTTACATGCACTTGGTNATTTTGAATTTCTGCTATGTTCCCCAACAGTGGCATCATGAGCTAGGTCTATTGCGTAGATTCTTTGCACGAGTAGAACACAAAGTAGTTGTGGGCGTTGATTTTGTTCAATATGCTTACCGTTACTAGTCCAATCTTGTTTCGACGGTATTGTGGGATGAAGCGGCCCGGACCGACCTTACACGTACACTTACGTGAGACAGGTTCCACCGACTTACATGCACTTGGTGCATAAGGTGGCTAGCGGGTGCCAGTCTCTCCCACTTTAGTCGGATCGGATTTGATGTCAAGGGTCCTTATGAAGGGTAAATAGCAATTGACATATCACGTTGTGGCTTTTGCGTAGGTAAGAAACGTTCTTGCTAGAAACCCATAGCAGCCACGTAAAACATGAAAACAACAATTAGAGGACGTCTAACTTGTTTTTGCAGGGTATGCTATGTGATGTGATATGGCCAAAAAGGAATGTGATGAATGATATGTGATGTATGAGATTGATCATGTTCTTGTAATAGGAATCACGACTTGCATGTCGATGAGTATGACAACCGGCAGGAGCCATAGGAGTTGTCTTTATTTATTGTATGACCTGCGTGTCATTGAACAACGCCATGTAATTACTTTACTTTATTGCTAACCGTTAGCCATAGTAGTAGAAGTAATAGTTGGCGAGACAACTTCATGAAGACACGATGATGGAGATCATGATGATGGAGATCATGGTGTCATGCCGGTGACGATGATGAACATGGAGCCCCGAAGATGGAGATCAAAAGGAGCAAAATGATATTGGCCATATCATGTCACTATTTGATTGCATGTGATGTTT
>LR880967.1:18936692-18948258 GCA_904067115.1 Aegilops sharonensis
CCATAGACATGAGTTGTCATTTGATTAACGGGATCACATCATTAGGAGAATGATGTGATTGAATTGACCCATTCCGTTAGCTTAGCACTTGATCGTTTAGTATGTTGCTATGGCTTTCTTCATGACTTATACATGTTCCTATGACTATGAGATTACGCAACTCTCGTTTACCGGAGGAACTCTTTGTGTGCTACCAAACATCACAACGTAATTGGGTGATTATAAAGGTGCTCTACAGGTGTCTCCAAAGGTACTAGTTGAGTTGGCGTATTTCGAGATTAGGATTTGTCACTCCGATTGTCAGAGAGGTATCTCTGGGCCCTCTCGGTAATGCACATCACTATAAGCCTTGCAAGCAATGTGACTAATGAGTTAGTTGTGGGATGATGCATTACATAACGAGTAAAGAGACTTGCCGGTACCGAGATTGAACTAGGTATTGAGATACCGACGATCGAATCTTGGGCAAGTAACATACCAATGACAAAGGGAACAACGTATGTTGTTATGCGGTTTGACCGATAAAGATCTTCGTAGAATATGTGAGAACCAATATGAGAATCCAGGTTCCGCTATTGGTTATTGACCAGAGATGTGTCTCGGTCATGTCTACATAGTTCTCGAACCCGTAGGGTCCGCACGCTTAAAGTTCGGTGACGATCGGTATTATGAGTTTTTTGTGTTTTGATGTACATAAGGTAGTTCGGAGTCTCGGATATGATCACAGACATGACGAGCAGTCTTGAAATGGTCGATACGTAAATATCAATATATTGGATGACTATGTTCGGACACCGAAAGTGTTTCGGGAGGTTTCGGGCATTTACCGGAGTACCGGGGGGTTACCGAAACCCCCCGGGGAGTATATTGGGCCTAACGGGCCTTAGTGGGAGAAGAGGAGGGGCGGCCAGGGCAGCCGCACGCCCCCTCCCCCTCTAGTCTGAATTGAACAAGGAGGGGGGCGGCGCCCCCCTTTTTCCTTCTCCTCCTCTATCCCTTCCTTCCCTTCTCCTACTCCTACAAGGAAAGGAGGAGTCCTACTCCCGGTGGGAGTAGGACTCCCCCTTGGCGCGCCCTCCTCCTGGTCGGCCGCCTCCCCCCATTGCTCCTTTATACACGGGGGCAGGGGCACCTCTAGACACACAAGTTGATCTGTTGATCTCTCCCAGCAGTGTGTGGTGCCCCCCTCCACCATATTCCACCTCGGTCATATCGTAGCGGTGCTTAGGCGAAGCCCTGCGTCGGTTGCAACATCATCACCATCATCACGCCGTCGTGCTGACAGAACTCTTCTGTGAAGCTCTGCTGGATAGGAGTTCGCGGGACGTCATTCAGCTGAACGTGTGCTGAACTCGGAGGTGTCGTACGTTTTATACTTTGATCGGTCGGATTGTGAAGACGTACGACTACATCAACCGCGTTGTGCTAACGCTTCCGCTTTCGGTCTATGAGGGTACGTGGAATCACTCTTGCGTGTGCGTAGGAAACTTTTTGAATTTACTTCGTTCCCCAACAGTGGCATCCGAGCCAGGTTTATGCGTAGATGTTGTATGCACGAGTAGAACACAAGTGAGTTGTGGGCGATACAATTCATACTGCTTACCAGCATGTCATACTTTAGTTTGGCGGTATTGTTGGATGAAGCGGCCCGGACCGACATTACGCGTACGCTTACGCGATACTGGTTCTATCGACGTGCTTTGCACACAGGTGGCTGCCGGGTGTCTATTTCTCCAACTTTAAATTAACCGAGTGTGGCTACGCCCAGTCCTTGTGAAGGTTAAAACAACACTCACTTGACGAAATATCATTGTGGTTTTGATGCCTAGGTAAGAACGGTTCTTGCTCAGCCCGTAGCAGCCACGTAAAACTTGCAACAACAAAGTAGAGGACATCTAACTTGTCTTTGCAGGGCATGCTGTGATGTGATATGGTTAAGACATGATGCTATATTTTATTGTATGAGAAGATCATGTTTTGTAACCGAGTTATCAACAACTGGTAGGAGCCATATGGTTGTCGCTTTATTATATGCAATGCAATCGCCCTGTAATTGCTTTACTTTATCACTAAGCAGTAGCGATAGTCATAGAAGAAATAGTTGGCGAGACGAGAATGATGCTACGATGGAGATCAAGGTGTCGCGCTAGTGACGATGGTGATCATGACGGTGCTTCGGAGATAGAGATCACAAGCACAAGATGATGATGGCCATATCATATCACTTATATTGATTGCATGTGATGTTTATCCTTTATGCATCTTATTTTGCTTTGATTGACGGTAGAATTATTAGATGATATCTCACTAAATTTCAAGGTAAAAGTGTTCTCCCTGAGTATGCACCGTTGCCAAAGTTCGTCGTGCCGAGACACCACGTGATGATCGGGTGTGATAAGCTCAACGTTCATCTACAATGGGTGCAAGCCTGTTTTGCACACGCAGAATACTCGGGTTAAACTTGATGAGCCTAGCATATGCAGATATGGCCTCGGAACACTGAGACCGAAAGGTCGAGCGTGAATCATAAAGTAGATATGATCAACATAATGATGTTCACCATTGAAAACTACTCCATTTCACGTGATGATCGGTTATGGTTTAGTTGATTTGGATCATGTGTTCACTTAGATGATTAGAGAGTTGTCTATCTAAGTGTGAGTTCTTAAGTAATATGATTAATTGAACTTAAATTTATCATGAACTTAGTACCTGATAGTATTTTGCTTCTCTATGTTATTGTAGATAGATGGCCTGTGCTCTTGTTCCGTTGAATTTTAATGCGTTCCTTGAGAAAGCAAAGTTGAAAGATGATGGTAGCAATTACACGGACTGGGTCCATAACTTGAGGATTATCCTCATTGCTGCACAGAAGAATTACGTCCAGGAAGAACCGCTGGGTGCCAGGCCTGCTACAGATGCAACTACAGACGTTGTGAACGTTTGGCAGAGCAAAGCTGATGACTACTCGATAGTTCAGTGTGTCATGCTTTACGGCTTAGAACCGGGACTTCAACGACGTTTTGAATGTCGTGGGGCATATGAGATGTTCCAGGAGTTGAATTTAATATTTCAAGCAAATGCCCGGATTAATATATATGAAGTCTCCAATAAGTTCTACAGCTGCAAGATGGAGGAGAATAGTCCTGTAAGTGAACATATACTCAAAATGTCTGGGTATAACAATCACTTGATTCAACTGGGAGTTAATCTTCCGGATGATAGTGTCATTGACAGAATTCTTCAATCACTGCCACCAAGCTACAAGAGCTTCGTGATGAACTATAACATGCAAGGGATGAATAAGACAATTCCCGAGCTATTCGTAATGCTCAAGGCTGTGGAGGTAGAAATCTAGAAGGAGCATCAAGTGTTGATGGTCAACAAGACCATCAGTTTCAAGAAAAAGGGCAAAGGGAATAAAAAGGGGAACTTCAAGAAGAACAGCAAACAAGTTGCTGCTCAATAGAAGAAACCCAAGTCTGGACCAAAGCCTGAGACTGAGTGCTTCTACTGCAAGCAGACTGGTCACTGGAAGCGGAACTGCCCCAATTATTTGGCGGGTAAGAAGGATGGCAAGGTGAACAAAGGGACTACAGATTAAGCGAAGACTGGGTAAGGACGAGGTGACGATGCGCGTGGGAAATGGTTGCAAAGTCGATGTGATCGCCGTCGGCACGCTACCTCTACATCTACCTTCGGTATTACTTTTAGACCTAAATAATTGTTATTTGGTGACAGCGTTGAGCATGAACATTATATCTGGATCTTGTTTAATGTGAGACGGTTATTTATTTAAATCTAAGAATAATGGTTTCTATTTATATGAGTAATATCATTTATTGTCATGCACCCTTGAAGAGTGGTCTATTCGTGTTAAATATCGATAGTAGTGACACACATATTCATAACGCTGAAGCCAAAAGATGCAGAGTTGATACTGATAGTGCAACTTATTTGTGGCACTGCCATTTGGGTCATATTGGTGTAAAGCGCATGAAGAAACTCCATGATACGTCTCCAACGTATCTATAATTTTTGATTGTTCCATGCTATTATATTACCCCTTTTGGATGTTTATGGGATTTATTTTACACAATTATATCATTTTTGGGACTAACCTGCTAACCGGAGGCCCAGCCCGTATTGATGTTTTTTGGCTATTTCAGTATTTTGAAGAAAAGGGATATCAAACGGAGTCCAAACGGAATGAAACCTTCAGGAGCGTGATTTTTGGAACGAACGTGATCCAGAGGACTTGGAGTGCAAGTCAAGAAGCAGTCGAGGCTCCCACGAGATAGGAGGGCGCCCCCACCCTGTAGGGCGCCCCCTGTCTCGTGGGCCCCTCGGGCGGCCACCGACGTACTTCTTCCTCCTATATATACCTACGTACCCCGAAAACATCCAGGAGCAGGACGAAACACAATTTCCACCACCGTAACCTTCTGTATCCGTGAGATCTCATCTTGGAGCCTTCGCCGGCACTCTGCCGGAGGGGGGAATCGACCACGGAGGGTGTCGATGTCAAAACCAGCGGATCTCGTGTAGGGGGTCACAAACTGTGCGTCTAGGCGGATGGTAACAGGAGACAAGGGACACGATGTTTTACCCAGGTTCGGGCCCTCTTGATGGAGGTAAAACCCTACTCCTGCTTGATTAATATTGATGATATGGGTAGTACAAGAATGGATCTACCACGAGATCAGAGAGGTTAAACCCTAGAATTTAGCCTATGCTATGATTGTTGTTCGTCCTACGGACTAAAACCCTCCGGTTTATATAGACACCGGATAGGGTTAGGGTTACACAGAGTCGGTTACAACGGTAGGAGATCTACATATCTGTATCGCCAAGCTTGCCTTCCACGCCAAGGAAAGTCCCATCCGGACACGGGACGAAGTCTTCAATCTTGTATCTTCATAGTCCAGGAGTCCGGCCAACGGTGATAGTTCGGCTGTCCGGACACCCCTTAATCCAGGACTCCCTCAGTAGCCCCTGAACCAGGCTTCAATGACGACGAATCCGGCGCGCATGTTGTCTTCGGCATTGCAAGGCGGGTTCCTCCTCCGAATACTTCATAGAAGATTTTGAACACAAGGATAGTGTCCGGCTCTGCAAAACAAGTTCCACATACCACCATAGAGAGAATAAACTTTGCACAGATCTACTGACGTATTCCGCGGCGTGACATCACACCACGGCCAGGCCTTTATACGAATCGTTTTTACTGTTCCACCTCAGCGCATTTAGCGAGGCAGTTTCCTTGGCACGTCTTATCAGAGCGGAGATCGTGCCCCCTTATTCCGGGATTCCCATCAATACGGACGTGGGTAACCCAACCGCGCCATTGATTACGGCGCTTGGGAGATAAGCGAGTTTTACCAGGCTGGCGGGGGACGCATAGCTTCGTCCGTCCATATAAGGGGATAAGGATCCACCTTTTAACCTACGCCTTCTTCCTCCTTTGCTCATCCATTTCCGCGCACTCGAGCTCCAGCGCCCAAGTCCGCACATCCCTCCTCAACCTTCTCAAGCCATGTTCGGAGCGGGAGGCAAGTGGAAAAAGTTGCGGAAGGCCGGATACTTGTCCAGCGACATCGCGCACCGGCTCCCTGACGAGGGGCAGCTCATTCCCACCCCCAGGCCCCATGAGAGGGTGGTGTTCCTCACCCACTTCCTCCACGGACTAGGTTTTCCACTTCACCCATTTGCCCGGGGGCTCATGTTCTACTACGGCCTGGATTTCCACGATCTGGCCCCGAATTTCATCCTCAACATCTCGGCGTTCATCGTCGTGTGCGAGGCCTTTCTAT
Organism: Aegilops sharonensis; assembly: GCA_904067115.1. Lineage (NCBI taxonomy): Eukaryota > Viridiplantae > Streptophyta > Magnoliopsida > Poales > Poaceae > Aegilops > Aegilops sharonensis. The sequence goes on from LR880967.1 coordinate 18,942,506, forward strand.
GCATCCAGCCCCACTTCGGCTTATGGCTGAAGACCTTCAATGTCAAGCCAAAGGTAGTGGGCGGCCGCCAAGCGGAGTGCGGAGGTGCCATGGTTGGCAAGATGGCCAAAGTCCTATGGCTCGAGGGCTCCTTTGTGGAGACCGTGGAGGGGTGGCAATCGGGGTGGTTCTACATCACCGAGCCGCGCGACCCTAAATGGGCAGCGGCCCCCGAATTCAGATCTGGTTTCCCTACGCGACTCACCTTTTGGAAAGAGACGGGCCTGACGTGGGGTAATCCGGAAGAGCTGACCGGACTCCAAACCTGCATGCAAACCCTGGTGGACAAGAATCTCAGGCTTGTGAATGTAGTCCAGGTTATGCTCATCCGCCGGATCCTCCCATGCCAACAACGAGCCTTCAAATTGTGGGAGTTCGATCCGGCACAACACCAAACTCTGAAAAGGCTCTTCGACACTACGTACGAAGATGCCTGGAAGGTGCTGTTCAAGGGCGCCGAGGCTCCCACATCCGCTACCGAAGATCGCGGATTCAGCTCGCAGCGCCAAGCTACCGACGTAAGCTATTTTACCCTTTACGGGACTCTTGTTTTTCATAGATTGACTCTATGTGGGATCTAAACTCCCTTATCTTTGACAGGACTGGCGTTACACGTCCGGGAAGGTGAACTGTCCGGCTCCCTTGCCAGAAGACCCAGCGGACGCCTGCTTGACGGGGCTGCTGGCTCTAGCACCTCACGTGGTGCCGGAGAAGAAGGCCAAGAAGAAGGCCACGGGGACTCGAAGGAGCGCCCGACGCCAGGTGTTGTCGGACTCATCGTCCGACAACTCTGAGGCGGAATCCTCCCCTGAGGACGAGGAGGAGGAAAAAGAAGCCTCTCCCCCAGTGGGGGGAGAGAAGAAAAGGAAGGCCGCCCCGACTAGGGAGGCCGGAGGGTTCAAGAAAGGAAGGACCCTTCCTCCGGACTTCTCCACCAACGCCGACAACGACGAGGAGGAGTGGCCACCAAGGGCCAAGCCCCTGGCGAGATCGTAAGTGTCCGGAGTCCGGAATAGCTCATGACTTTTTATTTGTCGCATAGTGTCTTCTAACGCCGAATATAACCATGTAGCCCGACCAAGGACGAGCTCGCCGCTTCATCGAGCGGCTCCCTGGATTCGTCGGATGTGAATAGCACTTCACTTCCGACCACCTCCTCTCCTTGTGACGCAGACGACACCCGGTGGAGTCCCAAAAGGGGCCCAGCCAGGAGGAGGTGGTCCTGGAGGCGCCGCAAGGCGACCTCCCGGACTCCGGGCGCAAAGGGGGCGAGACCCCAGAGGGCTCTATCTCCGGCCCTGTGCCGGACTCCGTACCGGAACCTTCAGTGGTTCCGAAGTCTGGCAAGCGGCCCCTTCGTAAGAAGGGCAAGACTGCGACGCCAGTGACCTCCGTCCATCCGGAGGCACCGGATAGCTTGCTGGAGGCGCTTAACGGCGCCTCCATCGACGAGGAGCACCGCACTGTTATGAGTGTGGTGATCCAGAAAGTTCAGTCCGCCAAGAGCGGGCTGACTGAAGCCTGTACCAGCCTTCTAACAGGCTTTGAGGTAAGTTTAGAATATGTAAAAATATTACCGCATAGACAGTAGCCCCTGATGCTTAGTTCGGTGTTCGGAAAGAAAAGCCGGACTGAGGATCTAAAAAGATATACGCAGGAGTCTAACATAAGTATGTCAATATGGGAATGCAGGCTGCGCTGCTGACCTCTGCCGCACTGACTGCGGAGGTCCATGCATTGAAGCAGAGCCTCGAGCGGTCCGAGAACGACCTCGGCATTGCCAAGAAGCAACTCGAGGACAAGGAAGGTAAGTAATACCTTATTAAAGTAATACCTTATAGAAAGGATTTGGTTGCAAAAATGACAGGACTAACGTGGGTATTGTAGGGGCCACGAACGAGGTGGCGACCCTGAAGGAAGCGGTGTCCACGGCCGAAAGCAAAGTGGCCGCGGAGCGCACCGAGCGAGAGAAGCAGGAGGCGCGGGTGGCGGAGGTGCGGCAAGAGCTCCAGGCTCTCGTGGAAAAACACGAGAGTTTGGAGCGTGACTCGAAGACTCGAGAGTCCGAGCTCGCCTCGGCTCTTGAGAGTGCCAAAGCCGCTAAGGCCAAAGCCCAAAAAGCCCTCCAGGAAATTGAATCATTAAAGAAGATAGCGGTGGGTAAGGCATTCTTTATGCAAAGAAAGCATGTGAAAGTGAATTATCTATTACTTCCCCGAATGCGGAGCTCTCTAGGAGCATTCGCAGATCTGCCCCGTAGTGTGTGTGATGCTGCCGCGTTCTACCGCGCCGAGGAGGGGAGCTCGACGGAAAAGGTGTTCTGGTCTCAGTATGCTGAGGCTGGACATCCGGTGCCCCTGAGTGACCAGCTGAAGCAGCTGGTCGAGCTCCACAAGGTCACCGAACAGGCCATGAAGGGCCTCATAGTTCGGCTGTGGCCTACGAAAGCCATGCCTGGGAGCTACTTCGGGCTAGTGCGGCGGCTGGTGGACGCCTGTCCATCGATTGAAGCCATCAAGCGCTCCGTCTGCATTGAAGGTGCCCATCGAGCCCTTGCCCGTGCTAAAGTGCACTGGGGCAAGATGGATGCTGAGAAGCTTGTGAAGGACGGGCCACCACCGGGCAAGGAGCATCGCAAGCCCGAAATGTACTATGAGGGCGTCCTGAAGGGTGCCTGCCGTATAGCGGGTGAATGCTCCAAAGATGTAATTTTTGAATAGACTCGCATTTGTTATCCTGTACGCTGAAAACTTGTTCATATGCGCTAAGAAACGCTTGTGAATTTAAAATATTACCTTCTGTGCGGCCGTTTATCAAATTTGAGAGATGGCAAGTCGTTGGCTTCAGCCCCCATGCCACGAGTGCTGGGGTGTTTGGGATAAACTTGAGCGCTCTTGTTCCCATTCTTGGGTCGTTCGAGGGAGGCGCTCAACGCAACGAACAAGGCAACCAGACTATAGTGCTTGAACACTCTCACTTAGCCATAGAATTCTATAATTTTAAATTTTGGCGAAGCCCCTAGTATTCGGAAGACCGAGTTCAGGGCGCTATCCATGCCTTGGCCGGACAATGCCGACTCCTCGCTCTAAGCGGCATAAGTCTTTAGGGACCCGAAAAAACCTCTCGAACAGCGACCGGCTCTCGCCCTATCATGACGGTCAGTTTTACCTTTCTCCACTGAGGTGCTCAACCCAGCTCAACCGGGGCACAATCGCAGTGGTTCTCCCAGCGCTACCTTAGCTGATATAACGGAACGTAAGGTACCAAAACATGGGAGCCAGGCAAACCCAACTATTGACCCAAGACATGATTCAGAGCCGATGCATATAATGCTATAAGTTCGGGGTGCCGCACTTGTGAAAGTGTTCGGACTTATCACACAATATTTTTGGGGTACTTAAGCCCCTGGTGTATTGGCCGTACCAAAGTGTACGGGTGCAACATGTCATGAATGAACATATATATAGATAAAGAAAGGAGTGCAATAATAGGCAAAAGCTTTGTATTGTTTATTCAAAAAGGTACTGCAATGAAAGCAGAACGATACAAATAGTGCGATAAGCAAGAGATGGGACTATTTAACATGTCCCCCTCAAGTGGTAAGCTGCGGGATGGTATGTAAAACAGGTATAATGCTCGTAGTAGGGACCACCTGGACAGTCAACGTAGCTTTCTGCTTCCCTGGCTGTTGCATCGTGAGTTCGGCAATTCTAGTGCCGAACAGGACTTCTGGAAAACGGAGTCCTGAAAGTAAGAGAAAAGAAGAAAGAAAAAAGAATGACACAATCAGGAGCCCCTTGTGCGGTTGAGCCGCATTCTGGGCGTGCCGTGGTCGTGCCCCTCCCCTTATGCCCATGGTATCTCCAGAGTATAGTTATGTACGCGTAGTACTGGCTTACCAATTTCGCGAGGGCTAGGGTTGGGGCCGGATTGCTACGCATGCTCGGATCATGCCAGGCGGTCTTGTTGTAGGTTACTCCGGGCGCGCTTGACGGTGTCCGGCGGTTTAGTAGCCGGACTCGAGAATTTCTGTGAGAGGCTGTTTTGCACCTCCGCCGCGAGGGCCGCCGTATGCTCCTCCGTTCGGAGAGAGCGTTCGGTGTTTCCATTGACCGTGATTAATCCTTGAGGGCCTGGCATCTTGAGCTTGAGGTATGCGTAGTGCAGCACTGCATTGAACTTTGCAAATGTGGTTCGTCCAAGCAGTGCGTGATAGCCGCTGCGGAACGGGACTATGTCGAAGATTAACTCTTCGCTTCGGAAGTTATCCGGGGATCCGAAGACCACTTCGAGTGTAACTGAGCCTGTACAATTGGCCTCTACACCTGGTATGACGCCTTTAAAGGTCGTCTTTGTGGATTTAATCCTTGAGGGGTCTATGCCCATTTTGCGCACTGTATCCTGATAGAGCAGGTTCAGGCTGCTACCGCCGTCCATCAGGACTCTAGTGAGGTGAAATCCGTCGATGATTGGGTTAAGAACCAATGCGGCGAATCCGCCATGGCGGATGCTAGTGGGGTGGTCCCTTCGATCAAAGGTGATCGGGTAGGAGGACCATGGGTTGAACTTTGGGGCGACTGGCTCCATCGCATATACGTCCCTTAGCGCACGCTTCCGCTCCCTTTTGGGTATGTGGGTTGCGTATATCATGTTCACCGTCCGCACTTGTGGTGGGAAGCCCTTCTGTCCTCTATTGTTCGGCGGCCGGGGCTCCTCCTCGTCATCGCTATGCAGCCCCTTGTCATTGAGTTCGGCATTTAACTTGCCTGCCTGTTTGAAGACCCAACAATCCCTGTTGGTGTGGTTGGCTGGTTTTTCGGGGGTGCCATGTATTTGGCACGAGCGATCGAGTATTCGGTCCAGATTGGACGGACCCTGAGTATTTCTTTTGAACGGGTTTTTCCGCTGACCAGGTTTAGAGCCTCTGAATCCGGCATTGACTGCCGTATCTTCAGCATTATCACCGTTGATGCAGCGCTTGTGCTTGTTGCGATGCGACCTGCCATTGCTGTCCTTGGTATCCGAACTACTAGGGTTTTTGGTCAAGTTGTTACTACGAGATAGCCAGCTGTCCTCTCCCGCGCAAAAGCGGGTCATGAGTGTTGTGAGGGCTGCCATGGATTTCGGCTTTTCCTGTCCTAGGTGCCGGGCAAGCCACTCGTCGTGGATGTTATGTTTGAAGGCTGCAAGGGCCTCTGCATCCGGACAATCTTTGATTTTTCTTGGTTAGGAACCGTGTCCAGAATTGTCTGGCCGATTCTTCTGGCTGCTGAATTATGTGGCTGAGGTCATCGGCGTCTGGTGGTCGCACATATGTGTTGGGGAACGTTGCAGAAAATTAAAATTTTTCCTACGGTTTCACCAAGATCCATCTATGAGTTCTACCATGCAACGAGTAACGAGAGAGAGTTTGCATCTACATACCACTTGTAGATCGAATACGGAAGCGTTCTTGAGAGTGGTGATGACGAAGACGTTCCCAACGTGATTCCGATCACCGATGACCAAAGTACTGAAAGGACAGTACCTCCGTGTTCAACACACGTACGGGACGATGGCGTCTCCTCCGTCTTGATCCAGCAAGAGTGAAGGAGAGGTTGAAGAAGACAATCCCGATGGCAGCACGACGGCGTGGTGCAGCAGGTACGGTAGTTCTCCGGCAGGGCTTCGCCAAGCTTGCGTGAGAAAGAGAGGTGTTGGGAGGGGAGGGGCTG
>LR880967.1:18957344-18971261 GCA_904067115.1 Aegilops sharonensis
CTAATGACGTGATCCCGTTGTCAATGACATCCGATGTCCATAGTCAGGAAACCATGACTATCTGTTGACCAACGAGCTAGTCAACTAGAGGCTTACTAGGGACGTATTGTAGTCTATGTATTCACACGTGTATTACGATTTCCGGATAATACAGTTATAGCATGAATAAAAGACAATTATCATGAACAAGGAAATATAATAATAATGCTTTTATTATTGCCTCTAGGGCATATTTCCAACAATATGTGCCCTGGAAGTTATCAAGGAATCCGGCTTCCAGGTCCTCCCAACAACCAATTGATTCTGCTGGCAAGCTGTTAAGCCAATGCCGAGCTGGTCCTTTAAGCTTGAGTGGGAGGTATTTGATGGCGTGTAGATCATCACCGCGGGCCATGTGGATATGGAGGAGGTAGTCCTCGATCCAAACCGCCGGATCTGTTGTGCCATCGTATGATTCGATGTTTACGGGTTTGAAACCCTCGGGGATTTGATGATCCATCACTTCGTCTGTGAAGCATAGTGGGTGTGCGGCGCCTCTGTATTGAGCTATATCACGATGCAGCTCAAATGACCTTTGTCTACTGTGTTCGGCCCGGCCGAAATTGTTGTATCCGGCGTGACGGTTATCATCACGTGTCGTGGGGCGCCCACGCTATCCGTAGATCGATCTTGTTTGCCTTGCCTTGTCCTCCAATATGTCTCACAGGTCTGGCGCGTTTCCCCGTGCCTTGGTACTTTTCGAGCGACGCCGGGGTGCGTCTTGAATGGAGGGCCTAGAGGCCTCTCTGTCGCGGCCACGGGGTGGCCGGTCGGCCGCATCATGCACTGGTGATGTAGGTTTGGGTGCTTCTTCCTCTAATTTGGGTAGCAGCCTGCGTTTTGGGTATCTCTTGGAGGGGCGTTCGAGTTCGTACTCTTCGGCTGCAAGGACTTCAGTCCATCTGTCAGCTAGCAAGTCTTGGTCAGCTCTAAGCTGCTGCTGCTTTTTCTTGAGGCTGCTTGCCGTGGCCATAAGCCTGCGTTTGAAACGCTCCTGTTCGGCGGGATCCTCTGGCACGACAAATTCATCGTCGTCGAGGCTTGCCTCATCTTCGGAGGGAGGCATATAATTATCGTCCTCCACCTCCCTGTCTGCCGCTCTATCATGAGGGCTGGCTTCTACCTCCTCCTGTGCTGAATCCTGCTGGAGGAGGTTGTCTTCTGCACTGCCCGGGGTGTTATTATCTCCCGTGCCGGAATCACCATTTTTGTTGTGGCGGGATTTATAGCGGCGCCGCTGACGCCGGCGCTCGGGCTGTTTCTTGGAGGGGTCATCCTCCACTGTTCCATCACCGTTCCCATCTTTTGGGATGTCCACCATGTATATGTCGTATGACGAGGTGGCCTTCCAGTGCCCTGTAGGCGCTGGTTCTTGGCCGTCTCCAGCATCTTCGTACATACCGTTGATGTCTTCGGAGTCGAACTCGAGCATGTCGGTTAAATCATCGACAGTGGGTACAAAGTGGGTGGTGGGTGGGTGTTGAATTTCTTCATCGTCCGCATCCCAACCTTCCTGACCGTAGTCCGGCCAGGGCTCTCCTGATAAAGAGAGATACTTTAGTGAATTCAGGATGTCACCAAAGGGCGAGTGCTGAAAGATGTCCGCGGCAATGAACTCCATAACTGGCGCCCAATTGGATTCGATTGGCAGGGGCGCGGAGGGTTCGGAGTTCGGAGAGGAGTCCGGCACCTTGGAGTCACGGTCTTCGCAAAGGACACAGATGGAGTTCGACTCAATCGCCGTAGAGATCGTAGCCCCCGAGGCGGTGTCCAGCCACTCATCCTCGATCAGCGGAGTCGGCTCTGAGCTAAAGGTCGGAGCGGACGCTGGTGCGGCCTCCAGGGCACTGTTCAGCGGCAGAGCTAGATCGTACCCATCGAGACAGTGCGGCGCGCTTGGCTGTGGCTTGAATCCGTCGACGATCAAGTCTCCGCGAATGTCGGCCGTGTAGTTCAAACTCCCAAATCTGACCTGATGGCCAGGGGCGTAGCTTTCGATCTGCTCCAGATGGCCAAGTGAATTGGCCCGCAGTGCAAAGTCGCCGAATACGAAGATCTGTCCGGGGAGAAAAGTCTCACCCTGGACCGTGTCGTCGTTGACGATCGAAGGAGCCATCGGGCCTAATGATGACGACACAGAGGAACTCTAAATGAAAGCACCAATGTCAGTGTCAAAACCGGCGGATCTCGGGTAGGGGGTCCCGAACTGTGCGTCTAGGCGGATGGTAACAGGAGACAAGGGACACGATGTTTTTACCCAGGTTCGGGCCCTCTCGATGGAGGTAAAACTCTACTCCTGCTTGATTAATATTGATGATATGGGTAGTACAAGAGTGGATCTACCACGAGATCAGAGAGGCTAAACCCTAGAAGCTAGCCTATGGTATGATTGTTGTTCGTCCTACGGACTGAAACCCTCCGGTTTATATTGACACCGGATAGGGTTAGGGTTACATAGAGTCGGTTACAACGGTAGGAGATCTACATATCCGTATCGCCAAGCTTGCCTTCCACGCCAAGGAAAGTCCCATCCGGACACGGGACGAAGTCTTCAATCTTGTATCTTCATAGTCCAGGAGTCCGGCCAACGGTGATAGTTCGGCTATCCGGACACCCCCTAATCCAGGACTCCCTCAGATGACCTCTACATCAACATCCTTGCCCCTCCGATGAGTTGTGAGTAGTTTACCACAGACCTACGGGTCCATAGTTATTAGCTAGATGGCTTCTTCTCTCTTTTTGGATCTCAATACAATGTTCTCCCCCTCTCTTGTGGAGATCTATTCGATGTAATCTCTTTTTGCGGTGTGTTTGTCGAGATCCGATGAATTGTGGGTTTATGATCAAGTTTATCTATGAATAATATTTGAATCTTCTCTGAATTCTTTTACATATGATTGATTTATCTTTGCAAGTCTCTTCGAATTATCAGTTTGGTTTGGCCTACTAGATTGATCTTTCTTGCCATGGGAGAAGTGCTTAGCTTTGGGTTCAATCTTGCGGTGTCCTTACCCAGTGACAGAAAGGGTTGCAAGGAACGTATTATCTTGTTGCCATCGAGGATAACAAGATGGGGTTTATAAAAATATTGCTTGAGTATCCCTCTACATCATGTCATCTTGCTTAATGCGTTACTCTGTTCTTATGAACTTAATACTCTAGATGCAGGCAGGAGTCGGTCGATGTGTGGAGTAATAGTAGTAGATGCAGGCAGGAGTCGTTCTACTTGTTATGGACGTGATGCCTATATACATGATCATGCCTAGATAATCTCATAATTATTCGATGTTCTATCAATTGCTCGACAGTAATTTGTTCACCCACCGTAATACTTATGCTATCTTGAGACAAGACTCTAGTGAAACCTATGGCCCCCGGGCCTATCTCTTATCATATTTGCTTCCAATCTACTTTTATTTGCATCTTTACTTTCTGCATATATATTATAAAATACCAAAAATATATTTATCTTATCTTACTATCTTTATTAGATCTCACTTTCGCAAGTGGCCGTGAAGGGATTGAGAACCCCTTTATTGCGTTGGTTGCGAGTTCTTTGTTTGTTTGTGTAGGTTCGTGGGAATTGTGAGGAGCCTCCTACTGGATTGATACCTTGGTTCTCAAAAACTAAGGGAAATACTTACGCTACTATTGCTGCATCACCCTTTCTTCTTCGAGGAAAACCAATGCAAGCTCAAGACATAGCAAGAAGGATTTCTGGCACCGTTGCCGGGGAGGTCTTAGGTCAAGTCAAGACATACCTAGTACCCATCACCAACTCATCTCCCTCGCATTTACTTTATTTGCCATTTGCCTCTCATTTTCCTCTCCCCCACTTCACCCTTACCGTTTTATTCGCCCTCTCTTTCCCAATCTCCTCCTCTCTTTTCCGCTTGCCTTTTTCTATTTGCTTGTGTGTTGGATTACTTGTTGCCATGGCACAAGATAATACCAAATTGTGTGATTTCTCGAGTACCAATAATAATGATTTCCTTAGTACTCCGATTGCTCCTCTTAATGATGTTGAGTCTTGTGAAATCAATACTGCTTTGCTGAATCTTGTTATGAAAGATCAATTCGCCGGCCTTCCTGGTGAAGATGTCGTTACTCATCTAAATAACTTTGTTGATTTGTGTAATATGCAAAAGAAGAAAGATACGGATAACAATATTGTCAAATTGAAGTTATTTCCGTTTTCACTTAGAGACCGTGCTAAAGTTTGGTTTTCGTCTTTTCCTAAAAATAGTATTGATTCTTGGAACAAGTGCAAAGATGCTTTTATCTCTAAGTATTTTCCTCCCGCTAAGATCACCACTCTTAGAAATTATTGAGGATGAAGGGGTATTAGGTATAGCACTGACAGGTGAAAAAATGTCCAAATGTAACGCGTCGTTTGCGGTCAAACGGCGCTGACTGGACAGAGACGTGTCGGAAGGGCAAAAATGCAAGCAAAGCAACTTCAGTTGGGCAAGACTGCGTGTTTTCAGAAATTAGGGGCAGATCAATCAAGTGTGACCCAACTAAGAGTATAAATTCAATTTTCCCTTAATTCTTTCATGAGTTGTGTCATTGACCAATGCTATGTTTGTCAATCTACAATAGGATTTACTACTTATACTTTTCCTTGTGTAATGTCATCACTTACATAAGATTAGGATATGATCTTTTTCATTTATTTCCTTTCTATTTATTGAAACAAGAAAGTAAAGAAAGAAGAACTCAAAGTAAACTTTATTATATATCTCGCCCATGATTACAAAGATAGATCACTAAGCAAACTCTTGAAAAGAAAGGATCAAACTAAACTTTTATTCATCTAAAGCAAAAGATAACTATGGATCGAACTAAGAAAAGTAATGGCAAAAGATAGTGGAGATGATACAATACCGGGGCACCTCCCCCAAGTTTGGCAAAAGCCAACGGAGTGCCAATACCCGATACTCAATTTTCTTTTGGTGATGAAGAAGGAGGTGGTGGTGATGAGGTAGCAGCAATCTTGTCCTTTTTCTCTAACTTGTTTCGGAGGTAGAAATTATCTATCCTCAACTCATTGTTCTCCTCCTCGAGCTTTAGTATCCTCTTGCAAAATGCTTCCTTGCTTTCCTTTAGGAAGCGAGAAGGGATTGTTTCATCTTCATCTGAGATATAATGTTTTATTTGTTCCCCATTAACAACCTTCGGGTTAGTGCCTTCGGCATTATTTATTTTGATAGCTCCAGATCGATAAACCTCCTCGATGACATAGGGTCCTTCCCATTTTGAGAGGAGTTTTCCAGCAAAGAATCTGAAATGAGAGTTATACAAAAGAATATATTGTCCAACTTTGAACTCACGCTTTTGGATTCTTTTGTCATGCCATCTTTTAACTTTTTATTTGAATAACTTTGCATTTTCATAAGCTTGGGTTCTCCATTCATCTAATGGGCTAATATCAAATAACCTCTTTGCACCAGCAAGTTTGAAATCGTAGTTGAGTTCTTTGATTGCCCAATATGCTTTATGTTCTAACTCAAGAGGTAAATGACACGCTTTTCCATAAACCATTTTATAAGGAGACACACCCATAGGATTTTTATATGATGCTCTATAAGCCCAAAGTGCATCATCTAGTTTCTTAGACCAATTTTTCCAGGACCTATTGACAGTCTTTTGTAAAATTAATTGTATTTCTCTATTGCTAGGTTCAACTTGACCACTAGACTGAGGAAGATAGGGTGTGCAATTCTGTGGTGAACATCATACTTAGCGAGCATTTTACGGAAAGCACCATGAATAAAGTGTGAACCACCATCAGTCATTAAATATCTAGGGACTCCAAACCTTGGGAAAATAACTTCCTTAAGCATTCTAATTGAGGTTTTGTGATCAGCACTACTGGTTTGAATAGCTTCTACCCAGTTAGTAACATCGTCAACAGCAACCAAAATATGAGTATACCCATTAGAGGAAGGAAAAGGTCCCATGAAATCAAATCCCCAAACATCAAATGGTTCAACAGCAGGTGAATAATTCATAGGCATTTCTTGACTCTTACTGGTATTACCTATTCTTTGACATTCATTGATAACCCACATATATAGGGGATCGCAACAGTTTTAGAGGGTAGAGTATTCAACCCAAATTTATAGATTCGACACAAGGGGAGCGAAAGAATATTTGAAGGTATTAGCAGCTGAGTTGTCAATTCAACCACACCTGGAGAATAATTATCTGCATCAAAGTGATTAGTATCACAGTAATATGATAGTTTTGATAATAGTAGCAGCAGCAATAGTAACGGTAACAATGGTAGCAATGATTTTGTAACAGTAACGATAGCAGTAGCGACAGTAGTAACATAGCAAGAACAATATAAGGTAAATTCATAGACATTGGATCGGTGACACATTGGATGACATTCATCATGGGACAGTTATAACCTAGGGCGATATGGCACTAGCTCCAGTTCATAAATAAAATGTAGGCATGTATTCCGTAAATAGTCATACGTGCTTATGAAAAGAACTTGCATGACATCATTTGTCATACGCTCCCGTGGCAGCGGGGTCCTATAGGAAACTAAGGGATATTAAGGCCTCCTTTTAATAGAGAACCAGAACAAAGTATTAACACACGGTGAATACATGAACTCTCAAACTACGGTGATCATCGGGAGTGGTCCCGACTATTGTCACTCCAGGGTTGTCGGATCATACGTAGTAGTTGACTATAACTTGCAAGATCGAATCTACAACATGGATATAATGGTGACAACATAAATGGTTCAGATCTGAAATCATGGCACCCGGGCCCCAAGTGACAAGCATTAAGCATGGAAAAGTCATAGCAACATCAATCTCAGAACATAGTGGATACTAGGGATCAGGCCCTCACAAAACTAACTCGATTACATGATGAATCTCATCCAACTCCACAACGACTAGTGAGCCTACGAAGGAATTACTCACCCACGGTGGGTTGCGCCCACCCAGGTGCCCCCCTCAGGTGGCTCTTGGCGCCAGAAATTCTCTTTATTGATATAAAAAATCATCGCAAAGTTTCGTTCCATTCCGAGAACTTTTATTTCTGCACAAAAACAACACCATGGTAGTTCTGCTGAAAACAGCGTCAGTCCGGGGTTAGTTTAATTCAAATCATGCAAATTAGAGTCCAAAACAAGAGGAAAAGCATTAGGAAAAGTAGATACAACGGAGACGTATCAACTCCACCAAGCTTAAACATTTGCTTCAAGCAATTCAGTTGATAAACTGAAAGTGAAAAAGAAAAACGTTTACGAACTCTTTTGCTCTTGTTTCATAAATAAGCTTAAACAGCACCCAGGTTTTCAGCAAATATTATAACTAACCATGTTGACAATAACCCTTAAAAATTACATTAACTCATAGCAATGACATAATCAACTAGAGAGCAATAATAAGATATCTCAAACAGCAAAACATTGTCAAAACAACCATGATATAATATGGCAATAGTGGTATCTCGCTAGCCCTTTCTGAGACCGCAAAACATAAATGCAGAGCACCCCCAAAGTTCAAGCAGCGACTAAACATTGCAATTCATGGTAGAAAAGATCCAGTCATGCATGATGCACCCAACATTAGCTACACACAATGCATCAGCATGGCAACAGTCAGTCCATCTAATATCGTCACTATTGCCTTTCATTTGCATGACCGGACGATTTGAAAATAATAATAGCGTCAGAGTGCCATGGACTAAGCTGGAATTTGCAAACATTTTATTCAAAAGGAGAAGACAAGGAAATATGGGCTCTTTGTTAGATCAACAATAAAGCAAATGAGAGCCACTCAACATTTTCATCATGGTCTTCTCCTCGGTATGACTCAATAAAAAGGAAAGAAATTCAGAGAAACACACTGAAGTATTTTTGGAGTTTTTAGTTTTTCGTAAATGAGCAACTGAAAAGAGAAAAGCAAAAACGAGATAAACTATTTACATGGGAAAGCTCCCAACAAGTAAAAGAAGAACAAGGAGGTCTTTTTGGGTTTTCTTTTTAGTGCTATTACAATTTAAACTAGGAAGAAAAATAAAAAATAAGCAAGAAACATTTTTTGATTTTCTCAAAGTTTTTCAAACACACAAGAAGAAAGTGAGAAAATAAATTTGACATGGATGATACAATGAAAAAGTGTGAACACCGATAACTGGAATGAAATGTGTGACCATGAATGTAATGTCAGTGGGAATACGTACTCCCCCAATCTTAGGCTTTTGGCCTAACTTGGTGGCCACTCAAAGAAGTCGTGAGGTCCAATGTTGAAGTGCTGGGGAGCAGGCACCATAGGGTCCCACTGCTGAGGCTCCTCCTGTGCTGCAGCCAAGTTGTTCTGGTAAGCGACAATGTCCTCGGGCATAATCCTGTATCTTCCCCTGGCAACATGATCAAACAAAGCAGGTGCAGGCAAGGGAATAATATCACGAGTTTCCACACTGAAAACTAAGTTGTACGGCATATCAATATCAGGGTAATCAGCAGCAATAAACTGGTGGTCCTCCATAACTACTCTATCTAGGTAAGCTCTGGGCAAAGGATGATCATGATGGCGTATCTGCACATTGAAGTGAGTCGCCAAGCGAGTAGCGTAAATGCCCCCCGTGTATTTTACCCTTGGATCTGTTAAGGTGAAGGCGACGTGTCACAATAGCTCCCAGGCTATAAGTGTTGTCGCTATAAAGTGTGCGACGCAAAACAATAAAGTCTGGGCGCTAAGTTCACCCACCTTCTCTCTCGCTAGCAAGCACTTTGCAATAAATATGGCAAAATAATATACGGCAGGGAACTGCAAGCTAACAGCGGTGGTGCTCGATACTCCTCTCTCATCCCCCACTGTCAAAGTACGGTAAAAACCTTCAAACTCTGAGGGCTTAGCAGCACAGGAGGAGCCAGAAGAAGGTCTTGATAAACCACAAGTATAGGGGATTGCAACAGTTTTCGAGGGTAGAGTATTCAACCCAAATTTATAGATTCGACACAAGGGGAGCCAAAGAATATTTGAAGGTATTAGCAGCTGAGTTGTCAATTCAACCACACCTGGAGATTAATTATTTGCAGCAAAGTGATTAGTAGCACAGTAATATGATAGTTTTGATAATAGTAGCAGCGGCAATAGTAATGGTAACAGTGGTAGCAATGATTTTGTAACGGAGTAACGATAGCAGTAGCGACAGTAGTAACTTAGCAAGAACAATATAAGGTAAATTCGTAGGCATTGGATCGGTGACTCATTGGATGATATTCATCATGAGACAGTTATAACCTAGGGCGATACGGCACTAGCTCCAGTTCATAAATATAATGTAGGCATGTATTCCGTAAATAGTCATACGTGCTTATGAAAAGAACTTGCATGACATCTTTTATCCTACCCTCCCGTGGCAGCGGGGTCCTATTGGAAACTAAGGGATATTAAGGCATCCTTTTAATAGAGAACCGGAACAAAGCATTAACACACGATGAATACATGAACTTCTCAAACTACGGTCATCATCGGGAGTGGTCCCAACTATTGTCACTCCGGGGTTGCCGGATCATAACACGTAGTAGGTGACTATAACTTGCAAGATCAGATCTATAACATGGATATAATGGTGATAACATAAATGGTTCAGATCTGAAATCATGGCACCCGGGTCCAAAGTGACAAGCATTAAGCATGGCAAAGTCATAGCAACATCAATCTGAGAACATAGTGGATACTAGGGATCAGGCCCTAACAAAACTAATTATATTACATGATGAATGTCATCCAACTCCTCAACGAACAGCAAGCCTACAAAGGAATTTACTCACTCCAGGTGGGGAGCATCATGGAATTGGCGATGGAGATGTGTTGGTGATGACGAAGATCGAAGATCCCCCTCTCCGGAGCCCCAAACGGACTACAGATTTGGCTTCCGATGAAGAACAGGAGACGGCCGCGGCTCTGTCTCGTGAAACGTGATAATTCTTTCTCTCTGATGTTTCTATAAATATGTGATTTTATACCATTCGTTTCAGGGTCATCGGGGCCACCAGGTGGGGACAACCCACCTGGGCGTGCCTGGGGTGCAGGCACGCCCTTGTGGGTTGTGCCCACCCACGTGCCCCTCAGGTGGCTCTTGGCTCCAGAAATTCTCTTTACTGATATAAAAATCCTCGCAAAGTTTTGTTCCATTCCGAGAACTTTTATTTCTGCACAAAACAACACCATGGTAGTTCTGCTGAAAACAGCGTCAGTCCGGGGTTAGTTTCATTCAAATCATGCAAATTAGAGTCCAAAACAAGAGGAAAAGCGTTAGGAAAAGCAGATACGACAGAGACGTATCATTCATCACAAGATAAGACAACTTACGGGCATCCTTGAAGAGAGTAGGCCAATAAAAAACCAGATTGCAATACCTTATGAGCGGTTTCGTCTACCTCGTGATGTCCTCCATATGCTTCGGAGTGACATTTCCGTAGGATTTGTTCCAGTTCATGCTCAGGTACACAACGTCTAATAAGACCATCTACTCTTTCTTTATAAAGATGTGGGTCATCCCAAAAGTAATGTCTTAATCATAGAAGAATTTTTTCTTCTGTTGGTATGTGAAGCTAGGTGGTATGTATTTAGCAACAATAGAATTAGCATAATCATCATACCAAGGTGTACTATTAGAAAATTTTATTGCAGCTAACTATTCATCAGGAAAGCTATCATTAATAGGTTGTAGGTCATCAAGAATATTTTCAAGCTAGACAAGTTATCAGCTAGAGGGTTCTCTGCTCCTTTTCTATCAGTGATATGCAAATCAAATTCTTGTAGCTGAAGAACCCACCTAATGAGTCTAGGTTTAGCATCTTTTTTATAAGATATTTTATAGCAGCATGATATGTGTGAACAGTCACTTTAGAATCAGCAATGTAGGATCTAAATTTATCACAAGCAAACACCACTGCTAAGAATTCTTTTTCAGTAGTAGCATAATTTCGTTGAGCACTGTCTAGAGTTTTACTAGCATAACAGATAACATTTAATTTCTTAACAACTCTTTGTCCTAGAACAGCATCAACAACATAATCACTAGCATCACACATAATCTCAAAAGGCAAGTTCAAGTCAGGTGGTTGAACAATAGGTGCAGTAATTAAGGCTTTCTTTAGTGTTTTGAAGGCTTCCAAACAATCATCATCAAACACAAAAGGAATATCCTTTTGCAAAAGATTTGTAAGAGGCCTAGAAATTTTAGAGAAGTCTTTGATAAACCTCCTATAAAAACCAGCATGACCAAGGAAACTACGAATACCTTTGATATATTTAGGACATGGCATTTTCTCAATTGCATCAACCTTAGATTTATCCACATCAATGCCTTTTTTCGTAAATTTTATGGCCCAAAACAATACCTTCGTTAACCATAAAGTGGCACTTCTCCCAATTCAAGACAAGATTTGTTTGTTCACATCTCTACAAAACTCGATCAAGATTGTTTAAACAATCATCAAAAGACTTTCCATAAACAGAAAAGTCATCCATGAAGACCTCAACAATCTTTTCACAAAAATCAGAGAATATAGCAGTCATACAACTTTGAAAGGTAACAGGTGCATTAACAGACCAAAAGTCATATGTCTATAAGCATAAGTTCCAAAAGGACAAGTAAAAGTGGTCTTTTCTTGATCAAGTTGTGAAACAGGTATTTGTGAAAAACCAGAATATCCATCAAGGAAGCAAAAATGTGTGTGCTTACATAATCTTTCAAGCATTTGATCAATAAAAGGCAGAGGGTAATGTTCTTTTCTAGTTGCTTTTTTTAATTTTCTATAATCAATTATCATTCTATAGCTTGTGACCATTCTTTGTGGAATAAGTTCATTCTTATCATTAGGAACAACAGTAATACCTCCTTTCTTAGGGACACAATGAACAGGACTTACCCATCTACTATCAGCTATAGGATAGATTATACCTACTTCCAGAAGTTTACATATTTCCGTTCTTACCACTTCTTTCATTTTCGGATTTAACCGATGTTGGTGATCAACAACGGGTTTAGCATCAGGTTCCATATTAATCTTGTGCTGACATAGAGTGGGACTAATGCCCTTAAAATCATCAAGAGTATATCCAATAGCAGCTTGGTGCTTCCTTAGAACTTTCAATAGTATTTCTTCTTCATGTTCTGAAAGGTTAGCACTAATAATAACATGATATATCGTTTTATCATCAAGATAAGCATATTTCAAAGTGTCTAGAAATTGTTTTAGTTCAAACATAGGATCACCTTTAGGTGGAGGGAGACCTCCTAGAGTTTCACTAGGCAAATTGTATTTAAGCAGAGGTTGGTGTTCAAACAAGATTCTATCTATTTCATTTCTTTCACGCATATGCAAATCATTTTCATGGTCTAGCAAATATTGTTCCAAAGGACCAGTAGGAGGTACAGCAATAGAATCAAGTCCAATAATTTCATCCTTACTAGGCAAATCTTTCTTATGAGGTTTTCTACTAAACTTGGAAAAATTAAACTCATGAGATTCATCACCAAAGCTAACACTAACAGTTTTTTCTCACAATCTATTCTAGCATTGACGGTGTTCAAGAAAGGTCTACCAAAGATAATGGGACAAAAGTCATCTTGTGGNCACTAGGCAAATTGTATTTAAGCAGAGGTTGGTGTTCAAACAAGATTCTATCTATTTCATTTCTTTCACGCATATGCAAATCATTTTCATGGTCTAGCAAATATTGTTCCAAAGGACCAGTAGGAGGTACAGCAATAGAATCAAGTCCAATAATTTCATCCTTACTAGGCAAATCTTTCTTATGAGGTTTTCTACTAAACTTGGAAAAATTAAACTCATGAGATTCATCACCAAAGCTAACACTAACAGTTTTTTCTCACAATCTATTCTAGCATTGACGGTGTTCAAGAAAGGTCTACCAAAGATAATGGGACAAAAGTCATCTTGTGGGGAATCAAGAACAAGAAAATCAGTATGGTATTTTATTTTCCCACACAAGACTTCAACATCTCTAAGAATCGCTATTGGTGATATAGTATCTCTATTGGCAAGTTTAATAGTAACATCTATGTCTTCTATTTCAGCAGGTGCTATTTCGTTCTTGATTTCTTCATATAAGGGAAAATGAATAGCACTCATGCTAGCACATATATCACATAAACCATGATAACAGTGATCTCCTATCTTAACTGAGACAACAGGCATGCCAACAACTGGTCTATGTTCATCTTTTTCATCGGGTTTGGCAAATCTAGCAGCTTCATCACAGAAGTAAATAACATGCCCCTCAATATTATTTACCAAGGGATCTTTAACCATAGCAACTGTAGCGACCAGACCCAAATGGATCAAGTCTCTGTGCTCAGTGTCATCCCTGGATCAGTAATGCTGACACCACACAGTACTTCGAAGGATTTATAGCAGAGTAGCAATCACACACTTATTACATCATTGTCCACAAGGGAACTGAATAAAATAATATGGCTTAAGGCCATCTAATAATAACAGCGGAAGGCTTGGAAGATAAGTGAGTCCATCAACTCCAACGGCATCACTGAGTATAGAACCACGACCTAACACCTTACTCGTCGTCCGAAAAGTCTGCAACGTGAAAGTTGCAGCCCGAAAACGGGTCAGCACATGGAATATGCTGGCAATGTAACACATAAAGAGCAATGAAGGAATAAGCCTATACTACATGCATATATGGCTGGTGGTAAGGCTCTACGGTTACATTTGCATAAAGCTGATTTTTCCCTACATCAAAGGAATAATTTTATTTAACTATCATGGTGGTTGTTAAACATTGAGAATGGTTGACAGCATCCTCAATCCCAATTAAAAAGTACTCATCAAAACCCAATAACTTTTAT
>LR880967.1:18983261-18994275 GCA_904067115.1 Aegilops sharonensis
CGGGGCGGAGCCGGACTCCGGCGGCGGCGGCGTCGTCCCCGAGCGGGACTCGGGCGCGGGCGGCGTGCGCAGGGAGAGGAGGGAGGCGGGGCGCTGGGCCGGGCCTGGCTGGCTGGGCCGGCTGGGCCTTGGCCCAGGGGGGGGCGGCGCGATATTTTTTTTTAAAATTTAAACCAACCGAATTAAAAAAAATATCAAATGAACTCCGATTTAAACAAAACAAATTTTCCCCGACTCCTAAAAATGAGTCGAACAAAATGAACTTTAAAAACGGCAAACATGCATAAAATTTTTTAAAATGTTCATTTTTGCCTAAGCAAAATAAATCTTCCAAAACAAAATTTTGATTTATTTACAATATCTTCATTTTTCCTAAATGTTGGGAAAGTCATATTATTCCCTCTCAAAATTTTTATAGGAAAAACTTTATGAAGATAAATAAACAAATCCAAATGATCCCATTTTCAAATTTGAGAAATCCCAAATATGAAAATTATGAAAATTCCAACTCTCTCCGAGGGTCCTTGAGTTGCGTGAAATTTCTAGGATCGGAAAAATGCGAGAAAATATGATATGCATGATGACCTAATGTATAACATTCCAAATTGAAAATTTGGGATGTTACAGCAACACTAGGTTCAACTCTGATTTGTTCAGCTGGTTTGGGTGTTCTAATATAACTTTTGTTGACCACAGTTGAAACTTTAGCATGTTCCTTCATCCTAACATGGAAAGGTGGTTTTTCAATATAAGCAGTGGGAACAACTGGCTCGACATTGTAAATGATAGTTTCTTATTTAGCTTTTCTCGGTTCTTCAATAGCTGAGTGATATTTAAACCACTACTCCTTAGGGAGATCAACATGAGTAGCAAAAGATTCACAAAAGGAAGCTACTATCTCAGAGTCAAGTCCATATAGTGTTAAACCTTTGAAAAGCATCGGTATTCATAAAAGATATAACACAATCAAACTTAGGTTCTATACCTGAATCTTTACCTTCGTCGAGTTCCCAATCTTCAGAGTTGAGTTTAATTCTTTCAAAAGGATCCCACCAGAATTCAATAGTCTTCTTCATAAAAGAACCAGTACAAGAAGTATCAAGCATGGATTGATCATTACGAGAAAGCCGAGCATAAAAATTCTGAATATTAATTTCTTTTGAGAGCTCATGATTGGGGCATGAATATAACATTGACTTAAGCCTCCCCCAAGCTCAAGCAATACTTTCTCCTTCATGAGGCCAAAATTATATATATAATTCCGATCACGGTGAACTAGATGCATAGGATAAAAAATTTGATGGAATTCCAATTTCAACTGATTCCACTTCCAAGATCCAATAACATCGCATAGCCTATACCATGTCAATGCTTTTACCTTCAAAGATAAAGGGAAAACCTTCTTCTTAGCTTCATCTCCAGGCAAACCTGCAAGCTTAAACAATCCACAAATTTCATCCACATATATCAAGTGCACATTAGGATGTTCGGTTCCATCTCTTGCATAAGGATTAGCTAGCGGTTGTTCTACCATACCCGAAGGAATTTCATATTCAATAATTTCAGTAGGTGTAGTAGGTTGAGGGGCAACCAATTATGGTTCCGGTCGAGGTGAAGATACCTCGAACAAATCCCTCAAAGGATTGTTTTCCATAGTAGCAAGTGACAATAAATTTCAACACGTAGTAATAATGTTTCCTTAACAATTTCCAGTTACCAAAAGCGCTTCACTCCCCGACAACGGTGCCAGAAAATGTCCTTGATGACCCACAAGTATATGGGGTCAATTGTAGCCTTTTCGATAAGTAAGAGTGTCGAACCCAACGAGGAGCAGAAGGAAATGACAAGTGATTTTCAGCAAGGTAATATCTGCAAGTGCTAAAATTGTAAGTAGCAGAGTTGTTTGATAGCAAGATAATTTGTAACGAGCAAGTAATGGTAGTAGTAATAATAAGTGCAGCAAGGTAGCCAAATCCTTTTGAGGCAAAGGACATGCCAAAAGGGTCTCTTATGATAAGCAAGGTGTTCTTGAGGGTACACAGGAATTTCATCTAGTCACTTTCATCATGTTGGCTTAATTCGTGTTTGCTACTTTGATAATTTGGTATGTGGGTGGACCGGTGCTTAGGTGAGGTTCTTACTTGAAAAAACCTCCTACTTATGATTAACCCCCTCACAAGCATCCGCAACTACGAGAAAAATATTAAGAATAAATTCTAACCATAGCATTAAACTTTTGGATCCAATCAGTCCCTTACGGAGTAGCGCATAAACTAGGGTTTAAGCTTCTGTCACTCGCACAGCCCATCATCTAATAACTACTCCACAATGCATTACCTTACGCCCAAATATGGTGAAGTGTCATGTAGTCGACGTTCACATGACACCACTAAGGGAATCACAACATACATATCATCAAAATATCGAACACATATTAAGTTCACATGATTACTTGCAACATGATTTCTTCCGTGACCTCAAGAACAAAAGTAACTACTCACAAATGATAATCATGCTCAAGATCAGAGGGGTATTAAATAGCATAATGGATCTGAACATATAATCTTCCACCAAAGAAACCATATAGTAATCAACTACAAGATGTAATCAACACTACTAGTCACCCACAAGCACCAATCTATAGTTCCGGTACAAAGATTGAACACAAGAGATGAACTAGGGGTTTGAGATGAGATGGTGTTGTTGAAGATGTTGATGAAGATAGCCCTCCCCAAGATGGGAGAGTTGTTGGTGATGATGATGACGATGATTTCCCACTCCGGGAGGGAAGTTCCCTCGGCGGAGTCGCTCCGCCGGAGGGCAAAAGTGCTCCTGCCCAGATTCCGCCTTGAGATTGTGGCGCTTCGTCCCGAAAGTCCTATCCTCAATTTTTCTAGGTCAAAATAACTTATATACCAGAAGGGGGGCACCTGAGGTGGGCCTGGATGAGCACAACCCACCAGGGCGCGCCTGGGGGCCCAGGCGCGCCCTGGTGTCTTGTGCTCACCGGGGTGGCCCCCTCCGGTACTTATTTGCTCCAGTATTTCTTATTTATTCCATAAAAATCCTTGTTAAGTTTCATCTCATTTGGAGTTGTGCAAAATAGGTAGCCTGACGTAGCTTTTTCAGGTCCAGATTTCCAGCTCCCAGAATTCTCCCCTTTGTTGTATACCTTGCATATTATGAGAGAAAAGGCATTAGAATTACTACAAAAAGTATTACTCTGCAATAAAACAACATAAATAACAGTAGGTAAACATGATGCAAAATGGACGTATCAATGTGGTATGTATTATTTTTTATAACTATTTGTTTCATTTAGTGTTTATGACAACTATGCTGACCAACGTGACATAGATGTTTTTATCTAGGAGGTATGTGAACCGGAAATTCCAACTGACACTACTATCAAGAGGTTAAATTTAGTTGAAAAATAAAACAATTACTTGAAGAAAAAATTGAAAAGAATTGAGGAGGAGAAGATGAGATTGGAGTTGCATGTTGCGGATGTCCTCGATGACCACAAGATCAAGATGGATGCAATGCGCTTGAAGATTAGAAAGACTAGAGAATATGCCATTCATACTGACGCTTGGTATCATTATGTCGTTGGATCAATTGTTACCTTAGTTACGATTATGATCGCATTTGTTGTTGCATTGAATTTTTTTTACATAGTTTCAATGTAAGGTTTAATTAGATGCTCTAGAGAGCAATATGTCGTTCAACGAGAACTGTGTATGAACTTTTGATCAGTAATGTACTTTGGTTTTAATGTGATGATGAACTTCTATTAATTTGGTCACTTCTCTATTCATGATGTTCTGTAATGGTTTTTGACACACTTAATTATATATAATGTACACAGATGAACCAGCAATGGATGTACGATGACAGATGCACCTTCGATTACATTAAGGGCGTGCATAATTTTCTCGAAGTGGCTGAGCCAAACAAGCAGAATGGTTTTATGTGTTGTCCAGGCCCTATCTGGGAGAATGCAAAGTCTTACTCTAACTAGAAAACCCTTCACATCCACCTGCTTGAGAAGGGTTTCATGCCACACTATAATGTTTGGACCAAGAACGGAGAAAGAGGGGCTATGACGGAAGACAACGAAGAAGACGAGGATGATGACAACTATTCGCCCCCTGAATATGGTGATGTTGCAATGGGTGAAGCTGAAGATCAAGAGGAAACAGACGATGGGCCCGACGATGATCTTCCCTGGGTCATTGTTGATGAAAAGAGACAATGCCAAAGTGAAAAGGAGAAGTTGAAGTTCGATCGCATGTTAGAGGATCACAAAAGAGGGTTGTACCCAAATTGCAAAGAAGGCAACACTAAGCTCGGTACCACACTGGAATTGCTGCAATGGAAGGCAGCCAATGGTGTTTCTGACAACAGATTTGATAAGCTACTTAAAATATTGAAGAAGAAGCTTCCAAAGGATAACGAACTGTCCGATAGTATGTACGGAGAAAAGAAGGTTCTATGCCCTCTAGGATTGGAGGTACAGAAGATACATGCATGCTGTAATGACTGCATCCTCTACCGCGGTGCGTTCGAGGATTTGAACGCATGACCGGTATGTGATGCATTGCCGTATAAGATCAGACAAGATGACCCTGGTGATGTTGACGGCGAGCGCCCCAGGAAGAGGGTTCCTGCCAAGGTGATGTGGCATGCTCCTATAATACCACGGTTGAAACGTCTGTTCAGAAACAAAGAGCATGCCAAGTTGATGCGATGGCACAAAGAGGACCGAAAGAAAGACGAGAAGTTGAGAGCACCTGCTGACGGGTCGTAGTGGAGAAAAATCGAGAGAAAGTGGGGGGGACTTTGTAGGTGACATAAGGAACATATGGTTTGGTTGAAGCACAGATGGCACTGATCCTTTTGGGGAGCAGAGCAGCAATCATAGCACCTGGCCCGTGACTCTATGTATCTATAACATTCTTCCTTGGTTGTGCATGAAGAGGAAGTTCATTATGATGCCAGTGCTCATCCAAGGCCCTAAGCAACCCGGCAACGACATTTATGTCTACCTAAGGCCATTAGTTGATGAACTTTTACAGTTGTGGATTGGAAATGGTGTACGTGTGTGGGACGAGCACAAATAGGAGGAATTTGACCTGCATGCGTTGTTGTTTGTAACCATCAATGATTGTCCTGCGCTCAGTAACCTTTCAGGACAGACAAACAAGGGATACCACGCATGCACGCACAGTTTAGATGACACTGAAAGTATATACCTGGACAAATGCAGGAAGAATGTGTACCTGGGGCATCATTGATTTCTTCCGGCGAACCATCAATGTCGAAAGAAAGGCAAGCATTTCAAAGGCGAGGCAGATCACTGGAAGAAGCCCGCCTTGCGTACCGGTGATCACGTACTAGCTATGGTCAATGACCTCTGATATTATTTGCACCAGAAATTCAGAAATATTCAGAAAAAATCATGTTAAATTTTTAGGGCATTCTGAGAACTTCTATTTTTGAGTCATTTTTTATTGCACGGAAAACTCAGGAAACAGATAAAGCATGGCATTTTATTTTATTTAACTAATAAAAACAAAAAACAAAAGGTAGGGACAGTAGGTAGTGTCCACTAAAATCATCAACTTCATACCTCTCAAAAATGATCAATTAATAAGGTTGATCAAGTCTTATTAACAATCACTTTTGATTAGCATGAAACGGAAGAACTTTTGTAAATCGCTAAGTTACCTCAATGGGGATATGAATGTCTCCAACAATAAGCATTTCATATTTCTTTTTGATAGTAGGTAGAGGTAGCTGAAAAGTTTCAATAGTGATTGTCAGAGATTTTTCAATAACATTAATACCATTCACTTGGAATTGTTTCTTCGGAAAGTTCACTGTATGCTCATTACCATTGATATGAAAAGTGACCTTGCTTTTATTGCAATCAATAGCAGGCCCTGCAGTATTCAAGAAGGGTCTACCAAGGATAATCGACATGTTGTCGTCCTCGGACATCTCAAATATAACGAAGTCAGTCAAAATAGTAACATTAGCAGCAACAACAACAACGGGCACATCCTCACAAATACCGATAGGTATGGCAGTTGATTTGTCAGCCATTTGCGAAGATATTTCAGTAGGTGTGAGTTTATTCAAATCAAGTCTTCTATATAAATAGAAAGGTATAGCACTAACACCAGCTCCCAAATCACATAAAGCAGTTTTCACATAAATTTTTTTTAATGGAGCAAGGTATAGTTGGTATTCCCGGATCTCCAACTTTTTAGGTAATCCATCTTTAAAAGTATAATTAGAAAGCATAGTGGAGATTTCAGCTTCCGGTATTTTTCTCTTATTGGTGATGATGTCTTTCATGTACTTTGCATAAGGAGGCATTTTTAAGATATCAGTCAAGCGAGTTCGCAAAAAGACTAGCCTCAGCATTTCAGCAAAGCGTTCAAATTCTTCATCATCTTTCTTTTTAGTTGACTTAGGTGGAAAGGGTGTACGCTTTTGAACCCATGGTTCTCTTTCCTTACCGTGTTTTCTAGCAATAAAGTCTCTTTTATCATATCTTTTATTCTTGGGTTGTGGGTTATCAAGATCAACAGTTGGTTCTATCTCAACATCATTATCCGGTTCTTTATCATTTGTTTGAGTGTCTTCATAAACCTCATAATTATCTTTTTCATTATCAGAAGGTGAGTGTTCATTACCAGATTGAGTTTCAGCATCAGAGATAGAAACTTCATTATCATTATCAGGAGGTTTTTCTATTTCAGGTTCACTAGAGGCATGCAAAGTCCTATTATCTTTCTTCTTCTTTTTATTTTTAGAAGGATAGGTGCATCAGTGTTAATTCTTTGAGAGTCTTGTTCAATTCTCTTTGGGTGACCCTCAGGATAAAGTGGTTCCTGAGTCATTTTACCTCCTCTAGTTGCTACTCTAACAGCAAAGTCACTTATATTATTATTCATTTCATCAAGTAACTCCCTTTGAGATTTAGCAACTTGTTCTAATTGAGTTTGAACCATAGAGATATGTTTTCCTACACTTCTAACATCATTTGATATTCTAAATAACAAGTCACTTAAGCGGGCAGTCATATCAGAGTTGTATTTCAATTGTTTCATAACATTTGCATTGAAGTGATCTTGCTTTCTAATGTAATTATCCAACTCATAAAGGCATTGACTAGGATGTTTATTATGAGGATCATCACCATCATTGAATCATTAAAGATTTTACCTCTACCACCTTAGGTGGTGGTGGTGCTTCAAGCCCATGTATTTCTTCAACATGTGGTAAATTTTTAACATCCTTGGCTTTAATACCTTTTTCCTTCATAGATTTCTTTGCCTCTTGCATATCTTCAGGACTAAGATATAAGATACTCATCTTCTTCGGAGTGGGTTTAGTAGGTGTTTTAGGAGGAGTCCAATCATCATAATTTTTCAATATGTTATTCAATAATTCTTCAGCTTGCCCAATAGTTCGTTCTCTGAAAACACAACCAGCAAAACTATCTAGGAAAACCCTAGAAGCATAGGTTAGTCCATTATAGAAGATATCAAGTATTTCATTTTCCGTAAGAGGATGATCAGGCAAAGCATTAAGTAATGTGAGAAGCCTTCCCCAAGCTTGTGGGAGACTCTCTTCTTCAATTTGTGCAAAGTTATATATTTCCTGCAAGGCAGCTTGTTTCTTATGAGCAGGGAATATTTTTCAGAGAAGTAATAAATCATATCATGGGGACTACGCACACAACCAGGAGCAAGAGTATTGTACCAAGCTTTAGCCTCACCCTTTAATGAGAATGGAAATAACTTGAGAATATAATAATAGCGAATCTTCTCATCGTGAGCAAAAAGGGTGGCTATATCATTCAACTTAGTAAGATGTGCCACAGCAGTTTAAGTTTCATAACCATGGAAAGGATCAGATTCAACCAAATTAATTAACTCTGGGTCGACAGAGAATTCATAATCCTTATCATCAATAAAGATAGGTGAAGTAGCAAACTTAGGATCACATTTCATTTTAGCATTCAGAGATCTTTCTTTATACTTGCATAATAATTTTTCTAGATCATCTCTATCTTTACAAGCAAGAATATCTTTAGTTGCCTCCTCACTTATAGAATAACCTTCCGGTACCTTTGGCAATTCATATCTAGGAGGACTAGTTCTAGTAGGTGTTTCAAGATTTTCAGTTTCAAGTTCATCATCAGATTCAACAACATCATGAGTTGCATTCATAGCAGAAGTAGCATCATCAATAACTTGCGCCATATCAGAATTAATAGCATGTGGTGGTGTTGCAAGTTTACTTATAAAACAAGGTGAATCTAAAGCGGAGCTGGATGGCAAATCCTTACCTCCCCTCGTCTTTGAGGGAAAAATCTTAGTATTAGCATCCTTCACATTCTTCATAGTGATAATATGATAATAATCCCAAGTGACTCAACAAATATTGCTATGCTCCCTGGCAATGGCGCCAGAAAAAGGTCTTGATAAACCACAAGTATAGGGGATCGCAACAGTTTTCGAGGGTAGAGTATTCAACCCAAATTTATAGATTCGACACAAGGGGAGCCAAAGAATATTTGAAGGTATTAGCAGCTGAGTTGTCAATTCAACCACACCTGGAGATTAATTATTTGCAGCAAAGTGATTAGTAGCACAGTAATATGATAGTTTTGATAATAGTAGCAGCGGCAATAGTAATGGTAACAGTGGTAGCAATGATTTTGTAACGGAGTAACGATAGCAGTAGCGACAGTAGTAACTTAGCAAGAACAATATAAGGTAAATTCATAGGCATTGGATCGGTGACTCATTGGATGATATTCATCATGAGACAGTTATAACCTAGGGCGATACGGCACTAGCTCCAGTTCATAAATATAATGTAGGCATGTATTCCGTAAATAGTCATACGTGCTTATGAAAAGAACTTGCATGACATCTTTTATCCTACCCTCCCGTGGCAGCGGGGTCCTATTGGAAACTAAGGGATATTAAGGCATCCTTTTAATAGAGAACCGGAACAAAGCATTAACACACGGTGAGTACATGAACTTCTCAAACTACGGTCATCATCGGGAGTGGTCCCGACTATTGTCACTCCGGGGTTGTCGGATCATAACACGTAGTAGGTGACTATAACTTGCAAGATCATATCTATAACATGGATATAATGGTGATAACATAAATGGTTCAGATCTGAAATCATGGCACCCGGGTCCAAAGTGACAAGCATTAAGCATGGCAAAGTCATAGCAACATCAATCTGAGAACATAGTGGATACTAGGGATCAGGCCCTAACAAAACTAATTCTATTACATGATGAATGTCATCCAACTCCTCAACGACCAGCAAGCCTACAAAGGAATTTACTCACTCCAGGTGGGGAGCATCATGGAATTGGCGATGGAGATGTGTTGGTGATGACGAAGATCGAAGATCCCCCTCTCCGGAGCCCCAAACGGACTACAGATCTGGCTTCCGATGAAGAACAGGAGACAGCAGCGGCTTCGTGTCGTGAAACGTGATAATTCTTTCTCTCTGATTTTTCTATAAATATGTGATTTTATACCGTTCGTTTCAGGGTCATCGGGGCCACCACGTGTGGACAACCCACCTGGGCGTGCCTGGGGTGCAGGCGCGCCCTTGTGGGTTGTGCCCACCCACGTGCCCCTCGGGTGGCTTTTGGCTCCAGAAATTCTCTTTACTGATATAAAAATCCTCGCAAAGTTTTGTTCCATTCCGAGAACTTTTATTTCTGCACAAAACAACACCATGGTAGTTCTGCTGAAAACAGCGTCAGTCTGGGGTTAGTTTCATTCAAATCATGCAAATTAGAGTCCAAAACAAGAGGAAAAGCGTTAGGAAAAGTAGATACGACGGAGACGTATCATTCATCACAAGATAAGACAACTTACGGGCATCCTTGAAGAGAGTAGGCCAATAAAAAACCAGATTGCAATACCTTATGAGCGGTTTTGTCTACCGCGTGATGTCCTCCATATGCTTCGGAGTGACATTTCCGTAGGATTTGTTCCAGTTCATGCTCAGGTACACAACGTCTAATAAGACCATCTACTCTTTCTTTATAAAGATGTGGGTCATCCCAAAAGTAATGTCTTAATCATAGAAGAATTTTTTCTTCTGTTGGTATGTGAAGCTAGGTGGTATGTATTTAGCAACAATAGAATTAGCATAATCATCATACCAAGGTGTACTATTAGAAAATTTTATTGCAGCTAACTATTCATCAGGAAAGCTGTCATTAATAGGTTGTAGGTCATCAAGAATATTTTCAAGCTAGACAAGTTATCAGCTAGAGGGTTCTCTGCTCCTTTTCTATCAGTGATATGCAAATCAAATTCTTGTAGCTGAAGAACCCACCTAATGAGTCTAGGTTTAGCATCTTTTTTTATAAGATATTTTATAGCAGCATGATCTGTGTGAACAGTCACTTTAGAATCAGCAATGTAGGATCTAAATTTATCACAAGCAAACACCACTGCTAAGAATTCTTTTTCAGTAGTAGCATAATTTCGTTGAGCACTGTCTAGAGTTTTACTAGCATAACGGATAACATTTAATTTCTTAACAACTCTTTGTCCTAGAACAGCATCAACAACATAATCACTAGCATCACACATAATCTCAAAAGGCAAGTTCAAGTCAGGTGGTTGAACAATAGGTGCAGTAATTAAGGCTTTCTTTAGTGTTTTGAAGGCTTCCAAACAATCATCATCAAACACAAAAGGAATATCCTTTTGCAAAAGATTTGTAAGAGGCCTAGAAATTTTAGAGAAGTCTTTGATAAACCTCCTATAAAAACCAGCATGACCAAGGAAACTACGAATACCTTTGATATATTTAGGACATGGCATTTTCTCAATTGCATCAACCTTAGCTTTATCCACATCAATGCCTTTTTTCGTAAATTTTATGGCCCAAAACAATACCTTCGTTAACCATAAAGTGGCACTTCTCCCAATTCAAGACAAGATTT
>LR880967.1:18994717-19011047 GCA_904067115.1 Aegilops sharonensis
CAATCATCATCAAACACAAAAGGAATATCCTTTTGCAAAAGATTTGTAAGAGGCCTAGAAATTTTAGAGAAGTCTTTGATAAACCTCCTATAAAAACCAGCATGACCAAGGAAACTACGAATACCTTTGATATATTTAGGACATGGCATTTTCTCAATTGCATCAACCTTAGCTTTATCCACATCAATGCCTTTTTTCGTAAATTTTATGGCCCAAAACAATACCTTCGTTAACCATAAAGTGGCACTTCTCCCAATTCAAGACAAGATTTTTTTGTTCACATCTCTACAAAACTCGATCAAGATTGTTTAAACAATCATCAAAAGACTTTCCATAAACAGAAAAGTCATCCATGAAGACCTCAACAATCTTTTCACAAAAATCAGAGAATATAGCAGTCATACATCTTTGAAAGGTAACAGGTGCACAGACCAAAAGTCATATGTCTATAAGCATAAGTTCCAAAAGGACAAGTAAAAGTGGTCTTTTCTTGATCAAGTTGTGAAACAGGTATTTGTGAAAAACCAGAATATCCATCAAGGAAGCAAAATTGTGTGTGCTTACATAACCTTTCAAGCATTTGATCAATAAAAGGCAGAGGGTAATGTTCTTTTCTAGTTGCTTTTTTTAATTTTCTATAATCAATTATCATTCTATAGCTTGTGACCATTCTTTGTGGAATAAGTTCATTCTTATCATTAGGAACAACAGTAATACCTCCTTTCTTAGGGACACAATGAACAGGACTTACCAATCTACTATCAGCTATAAGATAGATTATACCTACTTCCAGAAGTTTACATATTTCCGTTCTTACCACTTCTTTCATTTTCGGATTTAACCGACGTTGGTGATCAACAACGGGTTTAGCATCAGGTTCCATATTAATCTTGTGCTGACATAGAGTGGGACTAATGCCCTTAAAATCATCAAGAGTATATCCAATAGCAGCTTGGTGCTTCCTTAGAACTTTCAATAGTCTTTCTTCTTCATGTTCTGAAAGGTTAGCACTAATAATAACATGATATATCGTTTTATCATCAAGATAAGCATATTTCAAAGTGTCTAGAAATTATTTTAGTTCAAACATAGGATCACCTTTAGGTGGAGGGAGACCTCCTAGAGTTTCACTAGGCAAATTGTATTTAAGCAGAGGTTGTTGTTCAAACAAGATTCTATCTATTTCATTTCTTTCACGCATATGCAAATCATTTTCATGGTCTAGCAAATATTGTTCCAAAGGACCAGTAGGAGGTACAGCAATAGAATCAAGTCCAATAATTTCATCCTTACGAGGCAAATCTTTCTTATGAGGTTTTCTACTAAACTTGGAAAAATTAAACTCATGAGATTCATCACCAAAGCTAACACTAACAGTTTTTTCTCACAATATATTCTAGCATTGACGGTGTTCAAGAAAGGTCTACCAAAGATAATGGGACAAAAGTCATCTTGTGGCGAATCAAGAACAGGAAAATCAGTATGGTATTTTATTTTCCCACACAAGACTTCAACATCTCTAAGAATCCCTATTGGTGATATAGTATCTCTATTGGCAAGTTTAATAGTAACATCTATGTCTTCTATTTCAGCAGGTGCTATTTCGTTCTTGATTTCTTCATATAAGGGAAAATGAATAGCACTCATGCTAGCACCTATATCACATAAACCATGATAACGGTGATCTCCTATCTTAACTGAGACAACAGGGATGCCAACAACTGGTCTATGTTCATCTTTTTCATCGGGTTTGGCAAATCTAGCAGCTTCATCACAGAAGTAAATAACATGCCCCTCAATATTATTTACCAAGATATCTTTAACCATGGCAACACTAGGTTCAACTCTGATTTGTTCAGCTGGTTTGGGTGTTCAAATATAACTTTTGTTGACCACAGTTGAAACTTTAGCATGTTCCTTCATCCTAACATGGAAAGGTGGTTTTTCAATATAAGCAGTGGGAACAACTGGCTCGACATTGTAAATGATAGTTTCTTCTTTAGCTTTTCTCGGTTCTTCAATAGCTGAGTGATATTTAAACCACTACTCCTTAGGGAGATCAACATGAGTAGCAAAAGATTCACAAAAGGAAGCTACTATCTCAGAGTCAAGTCCATATAGTGGTAAACCTTTGAAAAGCATCGGTATTCATAAAAGATTTAACACAGTCAAACTTAGGTTCTATACCTGAATCTTTACCTTCGTCGAGTTCCCAATGTTCAGAGTTGAGTTTAATTCTTTCAAAAGGATCCCACCAGAATTCAATGGTCTTCTTCATAAAAGAACCAGTACAAGAAGTATCAAGCATGATTGATCATTACGAGAAAGCCGAGCATAAAAATTCTGAATATTAATTTCTCTTGAGAGCTCATGATTGGGGCATGAATATAACATTGACTTAAGCCTCCCCCAAGCTAGAGCAATACTTTCTCCTTCATGAGGCCAAAATTATATATATAATTCCGACCACGGTGAACTAGATGCATAGGATAAAAAATTTGATGGAATTCCAATTTCAACCGATTCCACTTCCAAGATCCAATAACATCGCATAGCCTATACCATGTCAATGCTTTTACCTTCAAAGATAAAGGGAAAACCTTCTTCTTAGCTTCATCTCCAGGCAAACCTGCAAGCTTAAACAATCCACAAATTTCATCCACATATATCAAGTGCACATTAGGATGTTCGGTTCCATCTCTTGCATAAGGATTAGCTAGCGGTTGTTCTACCATACCCGAAGGAATTTCATATTCAATAATTTCAGTAGGTGTAGTAGGTTGAGGGGCAACCAATTATGGTTCCGGTCGAGGTGAAGATACCTCGAACAAATCCCTCAAAGGATTGTTTTCCATAGTAGCAAGTGACAATAAATTTCAACACGTAGTAATAATGTTTCCTTANGAGTTCCCAATGTTCAGAGTTGAGTTTAATTCTTTCAAAAGGATCCCACCAGAATTCAATGGTCTTCTTCATAAAAGAACCAGTACAAGAAGTATCAAGCATGATTGATCATTACGAGAAAGCCGAGCATAAAAATTCTGAATATTAATTTCTCTTGAGAGCTCATGATTGGGGCATGAATATAACATTGACTTAAGCCTCCCCCAAGCTAGAGCAATACTTTCTCCTTCATGAGGCCAAAATTATATATATAATTCCGACCACGGTGAACTAGATGCATAGGATAAAAAATTTGATGGAATTCCAATTTCAACCGATTCCACTTCCAAGATCCAATAACATCGCATAGCCTATACCATGTCAATGCTTTTACCTTCAAAGATAAAGGGAAAACCTTCTTCTTAGCTTCATCTCCAGGCAAACCTGCAAGCTTAAACAATCCACAAATTTCATCCACATATATCAAGTGCACATTAGGATGTTCGGTTCCATCTCTTGCATAAGGATTAGCTAGCGGTTGTTCTACCATACCCGAAGGAATTTCATATTCAATAATTTCAGTAGGTGTAGTAGGTTGAGGGGCAACTAATTATGGTTCCGGTCGAGGTGAAGATACCCCGAACAAATCCCTCAAAGGATTGTTTTCCATAGTAGCAAGTGACAATAAATTTCAACACGTAGTAATAATGTTTCCTTAACAATTTCCAGTTACCAAAAGCGTTTCACTCCCCGACAACGGTGCCAGAAAATGTCCTTGATGACCCACAAGTATATGGGGTCAATTGTAGCCTTTTCAATAAGTAAGAGTGTCGAACCCAACGAGGAGCAGAAGGAAATGACAAGTGATTTTCAGCAAGGTAATATCTGCAAGTGCTAAAATTGTAAGTAGCAGAGTTGTTTGATAGCAAGATAATTTGTAACGAGCAAGTAATGGTAGTAGTAATAAAAAGTGCAGCAAGGTAGCCAAATCCTTTTGAGGCAAAGGACATGCCAAAAGGGTCTCTTATGATAAGCAAGGTGTTCTTGAGGGTACATGGGAATTTCATCTAGTCACTTTCATAATGTTGGCTTAATTCGTGTTTGCTACTTTGATAATTTGGTATGTGGGTGGACCGGTGCTTAGGTGAGGTTCTTACTTGAAAAAACCTCCTACTTATGATTAACCCCCTCACAAGCATCCGCAACTACGAGAAAAATATTAAGAATAAATTCTAACCATAGCATTAAACTTTTGGATCCAATCAGTCCCTTACGGAGTAGCGCATAAACTAGGGTTTAAGCTTCTGTCACTCTCACAGCCCATCATCTAATAACTACTCCACAATGCATTCCCTTACGCCCAAATATGGTGAAGTGTCATGTAGTCGACGTTCACATGACACCACTAAGGGAATCACAACATACATATCATCAAAATATCGAACACATATCAAGTTCACATGATTACTTGCAACATGATTTCTTCCGTGACCTCAAGAACAAAAGTAACTACTCACAAATGATAATCATGCTCAAGATCAGAGGGGTATTAAATAGCATAATGGATCTGAACATATAATCTTCCACCAAAGAAACCATATAGTAATCAACTAAAAGATGTAATCAACACTACTAGTCACCCACAAGCACCAATCTATAGTTCCGGTACAAAGATTGAACACAAGAGATGAACTAGGGGTTTGAGATGAGATGGTGTTGTTGAAGATGTTGATGAAGATAGCCCTCCCCAAGATGGGAGAGTTGTTGGTGATGATGATGACGATGATTTCCCACTCCGGGAGGGAAGTTCCCTCGGTGGAGTCGCTCCGCCGGAGGGCAAAAGTGCTCCTGCCCAGGTTCCGCCTTGAGATTGTGGCGCTTCGTCCCGAAAGTCCTATCCTCAATTTTTCTAGGTCAAAATAACTTATATACCAGAAGGGAGGCACCTGAGGTGGGCCTGGATGAGCACAACCCACCAGGGCGCGCCTGGGGGCCCAGGCGCGCCCTGGTGTCTTGTGCTCACCGGGGTGGCCCCCTCCGGTACTTATTTGCTCCAGTATTTCTTATTTATTCCATAAAAATCCTTGTTAAGTTTCAGCTCATTTGGAGTTGTGCAAAATAGGTAGCCTGACGTAGCTTTTTCAGGTCCAGATTTCCAGCTCCCAGAATTCTCCCCTTTGTTGTATACCTTGCATATTATGAGAGAAAAGGCATTAGAATTACTCCAAAAAGTATTACTCTGCAATAAAACAACATAAATAAAAGTAGGTAAACATGATGCAAAATGGACGTATCAATGTGGTATGTATTATTTTTTTATAACTATTTGTTTCATTTAGTGTTTATGACAACTATGCCGACCAACGTGACATAGATGTTTTTATCTAGGAGGTATGTGAACCGGAAATTCCAACTGACACTACTATCAAGAGGTTAAATTTAGTTGAAAAATAAAACAATTACTTGAAGAAAAAATTGAAAAGAATTGAGGAGGAGAAGATGAGATTGGAGTTTCATGTTGCGGATGTCCTCGATGACCACAAGATCAAGATGGATGCAATGCGCTTGAAGATTAGAAAGACTAGAGAATATGCCATTCATACTGACGCTTGGTATCATTATACCGTTGGATCAATTGTTACCTTAGTTACGATTATGATCGCATTTGTTGTTGCATTGAAATTTTTTACATAGTTTCAATGTATGGTTTAATTAGATGCTCTAGAGAGCTGTATGTCGTTCAACGAGAACTATGTATGAACTTTTGATCAGTAATGTACTTTGGTTTTAATGTGATGATGAACTTCTATTAATGTGGTCACTTCTCTATTCATGATGTTCTGTAATGGTTTTTGACACACTTAATTATATATAATGTACACAGATGAACCAGCAATGGATGTGCGATGACAGATGCACCTTCTATTACATTAAGGGCGTGCATAATTTTCTCGAAGTGGCTGAGCCAAACAAGCAGAATGGTTTTATGTGTTGTCCAGGCCCTATCTGGGAGAATGCGAAGTCTTACTCTAACCAGAAAACCCTTCACATCCACTTGCTTGAGAAGTGTTTCATGCCACACTATAATGTTTGGACCAAGAACGGAGAAAGAGGGGCTATGACGGAAGACAACAAAGAAGACGAGGATGATGACAACTATTCGCCCCCTGAATATGGTGATGCTGCAACGGGTGAAGCTGAAGATCAAGAGGAACCAGACGATGGGCCCGATGATGATCTTCCCTGGTTCATTGTTGATGAAAAGAGACAATGTCAAAGTGAAAAGGAGAAGTTGAAGTTCGATCGCATGTTAGAGGATCACAAAAGAGGGTTGTACCCAAATTGCAAAGAAGGCAACACTAAGCTCGGTACCACACTGGAATTGCTGCAATGGAAGGCAGCCAATGGTGTTTCTGACAACAGATTTGATAAGCTACTTAAAATATTGAAGAAGAAGCTTCCAAAGGATAACGAACTGTCCAATAGTATGTACGGAGAAAAGAAGGTTCTATGCCCTCTAGGATTGGAGGTGCAGAAGATACATGCATGCTGTAATGACTGCATCCTCTACCGTGGAGCGTACGAGGATTTGAACGCATGCCCGGTATGTGATGCATTGCCGTATAAGATCAGACAAGATGACCCTGGTGATGTTGACGGCGAGCGCCCCAGGAAGAGGGTTCCTGCCAAGGTGATGTGGTATGCTCCTATAATACCACGGTTGAAACGTCTGTTCAGAAACAAAGAGCATGCCAAGTTGATGCGATGGCACAAAGAGGACCGAAAGAAAGACGAGAAGTTGAGAGCACCTGCTGACGGGTCGTAGTGGAGAAAAATCAAGAGAAAGTGGGGGGGACTTTGCAGGTGACGTAAGGAACATATGGTTTGGTTTAAGCACAGATGGCACTGATCCTTTTGGGGAGCAGAGCAGCAATCATAGCACCTGGCCCGTGACTCTATGTATCTATAACATTCTTCCTTGGTGGTGCATGAAGCGGAAGTTCATTATGATGCCAGTGCTCATCCAAGGCCCTAAGCAACCCGGCAACGACATTTATGTCTACCTAAGGCCATTAGTTGATGAACTTTTACAGTTGTGGATTGGAAACGGTGTACGTGTGTGGGACGAGCACAAATAGGAGTAATTTGACCTGCATGCGTTGTTGTTTGTAACCATCAATGATTGGCCTGCTCTCAGTAACCTTTCAGGACAGACAAACAAGGGATACCACGCATGCACGCACTGTTTAGATGACACTAAAAGTATATACCTGGACAAATGCAGGAAGAATGTGTACCTGGGGCATCATTGATTTCTTCCGACGAACCATCAATGTCGAAAGAAAGGCAAGCATTTCAAAGGCGAGGCAGATCACTGGAAGAAGCCCGCCATGCGTACCGGTGATCACGTACTAGCTATGGTCAATGATTTAAAAGTAATCTTCGGAAAGGGTCCCGGTGGACTATCTGTTCCGAATGACGCTGAGGGACGCGCACCCATGTGGAAGAATAAATCTATATTTTGGGACCTACCCTACTGGAAACACCTAGAGGTCCGCTTTTCAATCAAAGTGATGCACATGATGAAGAAGCTTTACGTGAACCTGCTAGGCTTCTTGGGCGTGTATGGGAAGACAAAAGATAC
The DNA here is from genome assembly GCA_904067115.1 of Aegilops sharonensis. Lineage (NCBI taxonomy): Eukaryota > Viridiplantae > Streptophyta > Magnoliopsida > Poales > Poaceae > Aegilops > Aegilops sharonensis. Next base: position 19,002,246 of record LR880967.1, read on the forward strand.
ACCGGAGGCACGGGAGGACCTGCAACGTTTGCACTAAAAAGATGGCATGCCACCAAAGCAGTATGAGAAGGTCCTGCCAGCTATGCTCTTACCAAAGAAGAGAAGGAAATCTTCTTTGAATGCTTGCTCAGTATGAAGGTCCTGCCTGGCTACTCGTCGAATATAAAGGGAATATTAAATATGGCAGAGAAAAAGTTCTAGAACCTAAAGTCTCATGACTGCCATGTGATTATGATGCAACTGCTTCCGGTTGCATTGAGGGGGCTTCTATCAGAAAGCGTTCGATTAGCCATTGTGAAGCTATGTTCATTCCTCAATGCAATCTCTCAGAAGGTGATCGATCCAGAAATCCTACCAAGGTTAAGGAGTGATTTGGCGCAATGTCTTGTCAGTTTCAAGCTGGTATTCCCACCATCCTTCTTCAGTATCATGACGCACGTCCTAGTTCATCTAGTCGACGAGATTGCCATTCTAGGCCATGTATTTCTACACAATATGTTCCCCTTTGAGAGGTTCATGGGGGTCTTAAAGAAATATGTTTGTAACTGTGCTAGGCTAGAAGGAAGCATCTCCACGGGCCATCAAACAGAGGAGGTCATTGGGTTTTGTGTTGACTTCATTCCTGACCTTAAGAAGATTGGTCTCCCTCAATCGCGGTATGAGGGAAGACTGGCTGGAAAAGGCACGCTAGGAGCAGACTCAATAATATGTAGGGAAGGGCATTCTTGATCTCAAGCACACTACACAGTTCTACAGAATTCTACCTTGGTGACCTTGTATGTCAATGAACACAAGAATATTCTGCGCTCCAAACACCCGGAGCAGTATGACGAATGGATTACATGTGAACACATCAGGATTTTCGGCAGTTGGTTGCAAACACGTCTCATGGGTGACAACACTGTTTCCGATGAGCTGTACTCGTTTGCCAGGGGACCATGTTCGACTGTACTGACTTACAAAGGGTACGATATAAATGGGAATACATTTTACACGATTGCTCCAGATCAAAAGAGCACCAACCAAAATAGTGGTGTCCGCTTTGATGCAGCAACCAAGAGGGGAAAGGACACATATTATGTTTACATAGTGGACATATGGGAACTTGACTATGGACATGATTTTAAGGTCCCTTTGTTTCAATGCAAATGGGTCAATATGTCAGGAGGCGGGGTACAGGTAGACCCACAGTACGGAATGACAACAGTGAATCTGAACAATCTTGGGTACACAGATGAACCATTCGTCCTAGCCAATGATGTGGCATAGGTTTTCTATGTGAAGGACATGTCTACCGAACCAAGAAAAAGAAAAGATAAGGATGTGAATACATCATACGATGAGCCAAAGCGCCACATAGTTATTTCAGGAAAAAGAGACATCATGGGAGTGGAGGGCAAGATAGACATGTCTCAAGATTATGAAAAGTTTCATGAAATTCCTCCCTTCAAATTCAAGGCTGACCCAAGCACCCTATTAAACGATAAAGATTATCCATGGTTACGGCACAATAAGCAAAGGACACAAGCAAAGAAAAAGTGAACACTTTCTCTCCACAACTATTATGATGATGTCTTTGATCTAGAATATCACTGCAGTTACATGTGAAGAAATGAAATGCCTTTGTAACAGATGAGTTTCGTATGAAACCCTGATATTTCGAAAGAGATTGTCCATTTTGTACACGAAGTGCGTCCAGTTTTTGTCGTAACCCTCTCAACTTTTTAGAACATGTTATGTGGGTGAAATGATGATACCATGCCAACTTTCAACCTTTTCAGAGTTCATTTGAAGTGTTTTTCAATTTCAAGGTCATTTAGCTCAAAGAATGAACTAATAGCAAAAAGAATAAATTAGAAAAAAATTATGAAACTCTAATAGCAAAAAGAATGAACTAAAAATAATCAACTAAAATAAAACTAAAATATTCTTTAATGGCAAAAAGAATCAACTAAAAACTTTTATAAAAATCTAATAGCAAAAGGAATCAACTAAAAAGATTTTATAAACCTCTAGTATTTTTTTAAATTAAATTATATAAAAATCATGCAACTAAAATTATCAAATTATTTTTTGTTCAAAACATTAATAGCAAAAATAATTTTCATAAAGAACTTTTTTGTTAGAAACTTTAATAGCAAACTAAGATAACAAAATCTATTTTTGATTAAAACAGACATTTAAAATAACCTAAAAATTGCCAAATCTTATATCTTATATCTTATATTTACTAATTGGAGGCATCATTAGCGCGTCCACGTTAATCCACATCATCAAGATTAATTAAGCCATTAGATCTAATTTTTAACGGTTAAGATCATCTAATGATGAAAATCAACCGCACGCTCTGCGTAACCTCCTCCTGTAACAAACCCTCTGCACGACTACCTCCCGTATCAATTCAGGTCTCATGCGTCTAAAAAAAGCAGGTCGCATGATGTTTCAACAACAAAAAGCTAACCGGCAAGTTGATCCTAAAAAAACAAAAAGCTAACTACCTCCCGTAATCAACTCAGGTCGCATGCTCTTTAAAGAACAACAAGCTAGCTATCTCCCGTAATCAACTCAGGTCTCATGCTCTTTCAACAACAAAATACTACTGGAGCCGAAGCCTTCATGTTCTCCAAAAAGCATCTTCTTTGCCGTAAAAAAAGGATCGCCATCTTCCCGACCATCCTCTCCTCACCCTCCCTGCTCCTCTTTCCGAGAAAAAACCATTGCCAATGTCTGATGCATGCAATGGAAAATTAAACTCAACGTTTGAGTCCCAGCCACACTGCAATCAACGGCGGCTGAATTGCTAATGCACATTAAAGTCAGATCAGGCATCCACCATTATTGGCGAGGCTGCAAATTCAAGGAACTATAGTAGACAGATGAGGCCATGGTTCTCCTCACACAACGCAGGCAAGTAACCCTTATCTGCTTGAATCCATGCTCTGTTCTAAATCCCACTGAATTCATCACCGAATCCCCATCAAATCGTACTGATTCCTAACATCTGAAAAAAAAAAATTGGAAGTGGTGCTGGAAGGATATCTATCTATCAGCACTGCAAACCAGTATATTGGGTACTGTAGGAGCGGAGGAGAGGTCAAAGGTATGGTAAGCAAAATCTTCAGCAGCCCCATGTAATTTCTGCAGTACCACTCCTACATGAACAGTTGAACGCATTCAAACAACTAGGAAGACCTTTGATTGTCTGCAAGATAGTTTGGTTTGAGGTTTATATTAGGAGGGTTTCAGATGTTTTTCTATGTTACGTACATCAGTAAATCCCTAATAAACAGGCTTGATTACTAACATCTGATAATGACAAATTCGTTTTTTTACATGTCCATCTATGGATAGTCTGCGTCTTCCCATGAGGACTACCACATAGTCGCCATAGTACGTAGGGCTTTGTTTTTTACAACTGCAACTAAAACATAGGTCAACAAATTCAATTTTATGCCTGTTCACTTTGATTCTTACAGAAGGCTCAGTTTATACGTGGTCTTATATGTCACCCCATATTAGCTGATGCATGATGGGTTTGGTTGACGTTTCCTTTGTAGATGATGTAGATGTTGCATATTGTTTCTTCTAAATACACACTAAATCTTCAGTTATCTGCACGGTATGTACTCTTAGTCCACCTTGCATTGGCCAAAGAGAGTGGTTTTTTGGCGCTAGGTATGATGCTGAGACATTGAATATTTTATGCATGCAAAGATACTTTTAGTGGTTGAGCATCATGCAGGTTGTATGTGAATGAAGATCTCCAGAGATAAATTTGTTTTTTGATAGGTTCGGTGTGCTTGAGGTGTCTTTTGGTTCCCTGTCAACTACTATGGCTGCCGCCACAAGCCATGATGGCCAGGTCCTGCCTATTTCTCAATTCTCATACTGCTGCCTCGCCTCTTCTCCTCTCCACCCTTACCCGGTGGAGAATTAGTTGGGGCAGATCAAACCTCCTGCATCCTATTCCTGTTGCTGGAGACAAGAACTATTTGTCTATCAGCTGATGGACGTGATGCTATCTGGCCGGAAGCAGTAGCAGACTCTCAAGCCAATCCATTGCACGCATGCATCAATTGAATCCAGTGATCATCAGGGTACTGTCCCATGCATATATAAGTTGATTCGGCAAGAAACATACCAATCTTATATCTGTAAAAAATATTTCTAGGAGACCACAATTCAGAGTATAATATCTGCCGGCAAACTTCTGCATGGAACTTATATTTTTATGCTAATAATGAATTATATGTATAAGCTTTAACCTTGAATTTTTCTAAGCTTTAACCTTGAATTGATTCATCACACTGTGGTTATCTGGGGCTTTTAGTCATCTCCGTGTTGCCACAAAACTATGGTATTCTAGAAAATATAAGTACAATCGATTGTGCTCAAGGACAAGGGAGAATTAAAGTGTCACATTTAGAGCTGTATTATCAGATTGAGCCGGTGCATGATTTCTATATACAAATTTGTTTGTTCTTATATGTCCTTGGGACTTACTATTTCCATATTTTCTCTTAGAAATTTGTGAGCTGGAGTTCCAAAATTTGGAGTTCTCCTGACTTTGAACATTGCATTGGCCGCAAAGTGTAGAACAAAGAGGGTACTCCTCATAAGAATACCTACATGAACTTATTTCCTTTGGTAACCTGCTCTGTGCATGTCTTAGAAAATATATCTAGGTGCAATGATATTCACAACTTAGCTGCGTTTGCAAAAGTGAAGATTCAAAAGGTAGCACACTCAGGATAATGACGCATAAAATCTTGCATCCAGACATACGAGTTTACCATTTTTCCTACAATGCATGGCATCTTCTAATCCATTCAAATATATTGTATCATTTCATATTTTTTATTATTCTCATAGTTTAATTTCTAGCCCGTGCAGCAGCACGGGTTGATGACTAGTATTTACTAATTGGAAGCACCATACGAGGCTCCACATTAATCCTAGAGAAACAACATTAATAACCGTAGGATTGTTAAATGTATAACTAGGATAAAATAAAATCTATACTAGTAGTCCTATGAGGTTACGGTACAAATAAAATGTTGCATGCACATCTTCCTAATAGACACCTTGCCGTGTTTAAAAGAAAAAGGATGACACGTTACCTCCAACCATAGAAAAGAAAAAAAATGCCTCATACCAACACGTCTCCATTGATTGACAAGATTGGCCTGATGGTATTACTTAATTAGGAATTAGATTTACACTAGACATTACCTCCGGCCACAATGGAAAAGCAATAAAAATGCTCTAATAGATTGATCACATTGGCATGATGGTACAAGGGAATCTGCATGCACATGTGTATAGTTCGGTCATAGTACGGGATGTATGCGTACAAGTAATACATGATAGGTATGTGTATGTGTATGCATATATGTATAGTTCTGTCATAGTACATGGTCTAATTTTTTTTTACACAAACAATAATAATAATTTCAGCTACCCGCAAAAAAATAAATATTGTGAACAATAAAAAGACCAGAGTTTTGGAAAACACCCTAAAGAAAAAGGTTCATTTTTACTCTCTTTAGGCCATAATACAATGCCTGATTTTTCTGATTATTCTCTGTGGTCTCCCTTCTCCCTCAATCGCCAGCTTCTTCTCACTTGGATGTGGTACAGTTCCATAAAAGTTTGCATATTTCTATAACCTACTTCAACACTTCTATTTTTAAGGATGTTAGCCTCATGATATATCCCCACCAAAAAGCTCCATGGTATATAGTTTTCCAATTCATTACGTACAAACTGTAGTTTTCATGATTTCAAGCAACACAAAATTGAAGACAAGCACTGAAAAATATGACAAAAAATTTATAAACATAATATTTTATTACATGAATTACGACACATATAATGCAAGAAATATTTTATAACTTTGATAATACCCTATAGAAATGCTTTGTTTATTTCAAATATTATACATAAAACCCATTGTATACATAATCCGCTTTGCATTATAATATTTTAAATTTGTTATTTCTCATAGGCTTAGTACATGTTATTTCTAAGTCGACCAAGTTGTTGTATAAAAAAGAGTAAATGTGTGACATCCATTTACACAACTCGACGACTAAAATAGCGCATAATTTTGATTTTTTGTAACCATTTAATTCTTTGTTCAATAAAGAATTAACACTTCTGATTTCATTGAGAAATAAGAATTATTATATTGAATAAAGAATGTATACTCACAACCATATATAATAATTTTTACCCATGGATGAAGAGTAAGAGTTAAACTATTTTAAGGCAGGACTATATTTTTAAATAAATGCACAAAAACGCATTCCCTATTATCTCAAATTGATAAAAGCTAATTGAGACTAAATTTAAGGTTGCTAGAATTGTGCCCTTTTACCAAAATATCACTTACTTTGTATCTATCTATTGTTCCATCATTTGTGATTTTGCCAATAATTTTCCCAACTTAGATTTATTTGGTCATTTTCTAGGCTACTACCATGAAGGACTATGTCCTCATTTTATGAGCATACATCAATTTTTTACATTGTCACTAATTATGGTTGTGCGTTGATTCAAAGGATAAATAATATCAACACTATTATGAGGTCTATTATTTGTCAAATATATATTAAACACCAAGTTCTTTGACTCAAGGTCGCTAGCCTGTGCAGATGCACGGGTTGATGACTAGTTGAATATAATGATAAAACACAGTAATATTAAATAGAAGGAAAAAAATCACTCAAAATCCTATTTTTATAGTAAAGTTATTCACAAACTAGTGATTCACACAAATTTAAAAGAATTAAAATTTAAACTATTCAAATTTGAAAACTAATGGCATTAACAGAAAGTTTATAATTTTTGTGACCTAAAAGCAAAAAGAATCACTGAAAAACTGTAAGTATTTAGCTGTAAGTAGAAACAAAAAAAAATAAAGCAAAAAGGAAAACAAAAAACTGGAAAAAAAATTAAAAAAATGTTGCCTACTGGGCCACCACGGCCTGAATACGACTAGAAACCCAACCAGCTAGTTGGCCAGGATTCAGGCCCACAGAAGGCCCAGTAGGCCCACAAGCAGATATAGAGTGTTTAGGCCCGTAAGCCTGCTTTAGAGAGGAGCTCGGAAGCTCAGGCGCAGTGCGCCTTATAAACAGGTGCGGCTCTCTCTCAACTAGTGAGGTGGGACTAAACTCCCACCATGCCGATGTGCAAGGCAATTGGCCCCGGTTGGTGACACGAACCGGGACCAATGCCCTCCTTTGGTCCCAGTTCGTGGCACCAACCGGGACCAATGCCCCCCTTTGGTCCCGATTCGTGCCACCAACCGGGACCAAAGGTCTCTGCTTCCCACCCTTTGGGCTGACGAAAAGTGACATTTGGTCCCGGTTGCTGGTATGAACCGGGACTAAAGGGCGCATTGGTCGCGGTTGGTGCCACGAACCGGGACCAATGCTCTCGGTATATAAGCCCACACTTAGCAGTTTCTCCAAAAATCACTTGTTCTTCTCCGCCCCGACGCCCTCAAATGCTCCTCGTCGCCGTCGCGCCGAGCCCTGCCCCGACGCCGTCAGGCTGCTCCACCTCGTCGCCGCCGCCGCCGATGCCCTCGACGCCCTCTGCCCCGATGCCGGCGCCGCTCCCGGCACCCATACCCGCCCTGACACCACCCGCCGTGCCCCCCTGCCCCTGCCCTGATGCTGCCCCCTGTGAGCACCGCGCCTTCCCCCGCGCCCCTGCCCTGCCCCTCTGCCCCGACGCCGGCGCCGCTCCCCGCACCCCTACCTGCCCCGACGCCACCCGCCGTGCCCCCCTGTCCCTGCCCCGATGCTGCCCCCTGTGAGCACCGCGCCTTCCCCCGCGCCCCTGCCCTGCCCCTCTGCCCCGACGCCGGCGCCGCTCCCCGCACCCCTACCTGCCCCGACGCCACCCGCCGTGCCCCCCTGTCCCTGCCCCGATGCTGCCCCCTGTGAGCACCGCGCCTTCCCCCGCGCCCCTGCCCTGCCCCTCTGCCCCGACGCCGGCGCCGCTCCCCGCACCCCTACCTGCCCCGACGCCACCCGCCGTGCCCCCCTGTCCCTGCCCCGATGCTGCCCCCTGTGAGCACCGCGCCTTCCCCCGCGCCCCTGCCCTGCCCCTCTGCCCCGACGCCGGCGCCGCTCCCCGCACCCCTACCTGCCCCGACGCCACCCGCCGTGCCCCCCTGTCCCTGCCCCGATGCTGCCCCCTGTGAGCACCGCGCCTTCCCCCGCGCCCCTGCCCTGCCCCTCTGCCCCGACGCCGGCGCCGCTCCCCGCACCCCTACCTGCCCCGACGCCACCCGCCGTGCCCCCCTGTCCCTGCCCCGATGCTGCCCCCTGTGAGCACCGCGCCTTCCCCCGCGCCCCTGCCCTGCCCCGTCGCCGCCGCCGCCGTCCTTTATTTTTTTGTTATATATGCTATTTTTAGATGTTTTTAGATGTTGTTACATGTTTTTAGATGTTGTTACATGTTTTTAGATGCTCTTATATGATGTTTTTAGATGTTCATAAAAAATTAGATGTATGTATGTATGAGTGAGGAATCATATATGTATTTTTTAGATGTATTTTTTGTACGTATGTATGTATGAGGGATCATAGATGTATTTTTCAGAATTTTTCAGATGTTTTTAGATGTTTTGTATGTATTTTTTTCAGATTTTCCATTGTGCATAGACCAATTTTAGACCCTTGCCTCCATTTTGAGACACTCCTCATCGTAGTGAAAATTTCGCGTTTTAAGGAGGGCAACACTCGTTAGCATTTTAGAGCGGCTCTAGAGATGCCAACAAGGCCA
>LR880967.1:19011469-19041191 GCA_904067115.1 Aegilops sharonensis
CCCATCATCACATTGGCATCGGCTCCCCGAGAGCTTTCCAACGTATCCTAAACGTATCCCTGATAACTTCGACATGAGTTACTAAGTTACTAATTAAGTTACTAAGTTAAAATGTTCATATATTCAAAACATGCCAAGTGTTGTATTTTCTCTCGAAACGTATCCCCGATAACCTCGACATGAGGGGGGACGTCGATCAACCCCCTCTCGCCTGACCAACTCTCGAGGCCACCCAAATTTACGAAGTTCAAAGTTACTAAATTTACTCCCGGTCCGCTCGCCCGACTAACTCTCGAGGCCACCCAAACCCTAGAAGAAAGAGCGTTGTCGATCTCCTACCCCCTCCCACCCCTACCCGATAAACTCTCGAGGCCACCCAGACCCCTATAAGAAAACTCCGGTAACTTCGACATGAGGGGGGCGTCAATCAACCCTCTCTCGCCCAACCAACTCTCGAGTCCACCCAAACCCTGAAAGTATAACCCCGGCCCAATAACTTCGACATGAGGGGGGACGTCGGACATGCATGAGAGAGGCGGTCCGCAACTAATCAATTGCTCATATATGCATATGATTCCTTGTTGTGATATTAGTTAGGTCTATGTTTTCCACTAATTAATCCATCTCTCATGTTTGTATATTTCCATGTTGTAATATTTGCAGAAACTATAGAAAGAAACTTGGAACTAGAACAGTTGTTGGGGGATATAATCCTCGCTGGAGCTGATCCCTTGTCGTTTCTCAATGACACTGATGGTCAGGAATGAGAAGATGGCGGCTCCAGTGATCCAAGAATGGAGGAGGAAGGAGATCATGATGGCTCCGGTGACCGAATGGCGGAGGAAGAAGGAGATCATGATGACGGCTCCGGTGAACGAACGGAGGAGGGAGCTGTTGCAAAGTCCAGCGAGGTATATATATATATATATATATTAATTAAGCCTGTGCTGACTTGATGAATTAATTTTTTTGGTATGTACATATATTGACGCTTCTTTCTTCTTTTATAGCCCTCGGGATCGAGCCAAACTTTCATAAGGAGACTAGGCCCGAAGAAAAGGTTGCGCCAGGATGAAAGGTTCACAATCACAGAAATCACGGACGATGGCCAACCAATTGCTCCCAAGCGGACCAAGGACGCATTTGTATCTCAGTGTGGAGCTATTGTTAGGGACAACGTCCCGTTCAGTACCCAGCAATGAAATAAGAGTAAGGACGACCCTAAAGTTTCTTATGTCTAGGATAGACTGATAGGTGATCTTTGGACCTCACTGATGACAAATTTTAGCCTCCCGCCAGAGGTGGATCCGAATAACCCAGTTATAGAGCCAAAGGTCAAGGCGTTTGCTCTTAAGATGGCAGATCTATTCAAGAACTAGAAGAAAGAGTTGAACACAAAGTTTGTCGACAAAGAAAAGACTCCAGAATTCACCAGCCGATATGAGAAGATAAGAGATCAATGGACCGCATTTGTGGCCTACAAGAAATCAGAGAAGGGTCTGAAAAGTTCACTGACAAACAAGAAAAATGCTGCAAAGAAGAAGTATCACCATCACACGGGGTTAGGTGGCTACTACAAAGCCCGACCGTTGTGGGACAAAGCTGAGCAAGACCTACTTGCTAAAAGGGTCCGACCAGTGACATTGAACTAGCCAGATCGTTCAAGGACTTGGTTCTTCGGGGTTGGGGGAACTTTGGACCCAGAAACAGGGGAGTGTCGTTGGACGGACGAGCAACTTGTAATACCCATCAACAAGCTTCAGAAATATATCAGGGCAGCGCAGGAAGGGACGTTCATTCCCGACATAGAGAAGGACGAGTTGACAGAGGCCCTCGGGAATCCTGAGCAACCTGGACAAACACAAGGCACACCAGGCTCCGTTCCATGGATGCATGGGTTTCCCTGCAGTGGTGGTTACAGAAGCCGAGAGAGGAAGAGGAAAGTGGAAGCGAGCGAAATGGAGAAGCTCAATGCAATAATAGCAGCGCTAGAAGAACTTGAGAGCCAGCGAGCTACCGGCCAACCATCTCAGCGGCAAGAAGATCCTTACTTCAACGCTGCCCTAGAAGCTACCGCACCATCTCAGCGGAGAAGCAGCGTGGCTTCCATGAAGCTCGTTCAGCCTGATTCCACGGCTCCTCACTACCCAGTGGATAGTATCACGGAGGCTGAAAATTGCGAGCTAATGACAAAATGCATGAACCTGACTTTGAAGGCAGTGGTCGGCTCTGCTATACCTCCTCAAGCTGAGGGTACTTTTCATTACCATCCGATTCCACATGGCTATGCTGTTGTGACGGTGGATGAAATAATGGAGGGATTTAAGGAGCTGGAGCTTGACTTCCCTACAGGTGAAGTGGAGAATCATCTGGGAGATGCTTTAAGGAATACCTGTCTATGGAGGAAGGAGTACATCAAGCTTCCAAACTGGAGGCCTCCTCCTCCTCCGGTGAGTCAGGGCACTCCGCCTCCTCCTCTTCCGGCGAGTGATTAGGGCACTCCGCCTCCTCCTCCGCCTCCTCTGGAGCGTGAGGGAACTGTGTCTCCTCCTCCACCTCCTCCGGCGTGTCGGAGCACCCTGCCTCCTCCGGCGTGTCAGCGGACTCCGCCACGTTAGCAACGACGAAAGAGAGAGGACGCCGCTCCAGCGGCTAGCAGTACAAGCAGAGGCAGGAAGCAATTCAAATGCGATCAATGTCTCAAGGCTCCAGAAAAGTTACCATATGAGAGGACTGACAAGGAAAACACGGAAATCTGTGCTGCCCAAGTGAGGGACTTTTTGCACGGAAACCTCCACCTCCGAAGGAAACGTTAGATCTGGTGAAAGTGAAGCGCACTCTGGGTGCCCTTAAGCGACCACCAACGCCTCCGCCACAATCCAACTATGAGCACATTATTGAAAGGGCATATAAAGAAGCGCGGAGGTCAGGAAGTACTTCTAGTGATGCAAGATTAGCACAACGAAGGAGTCGGAAAACAATTCCCTGCTCAGCGAACAAGCGAAGCAATCGTGTCCCCCGCTCAGGGTATCTAGCGATATCATCGCTAATCATCCGAGACTAGTGCCTGGTACCAATTCTGCTGATTACCTGAGCGATGATGTAGAGTTTGAAATAACGGAGCTGGACATCTTCAGATACGAGTACGGGAAGCCTCTAGTCAGACCTGATCATCCTCCTCTAACAACGATGATGAGAAGATTGCATGAATGGTACATGGATACCTGCGGCAAGTCTGGGAAGAATACTTTGATGTTGGGAATTAAAGAGGAGCACGACCTCGTTGGAACTGAGGTGTTGCATGTTCAATTTGTCGAGTTATTCCAGTTATACAATTAAGACGCCCTCGACAAACAACTCATGACTTGATATTGTCTATAAGTATTATTTCTGTAATTAAGTCTCTATAGCTCAGCTCTTTCATTGCATGTATATATAATTATTCTCACTATATTATACAGATTGAAGATCGTTGAATGCAAAAAAACAAATCTATGACACTGGGTTCATTAACCCAAATACCATAAATGAATGGTCGGTTAAAAACAGAGAAACAGATATCGAGGACAACTTGCTATAATCGTTGCTTGGAAATCGAAACAAAGGCAAAATACTCTTTCCTTACAACTTCAACTGAGTGTTACTGTCTTGTGCATATTTGGTTTCGCTTACTCGAGGTTAATTATAGTAATGTAATTGATGAGTTATGCAGTGTGCGCGGCTTCCACTTTATTCTGCTAGAGATTAAGCTTGACCGGGGAGTAGTAACTGTTTTAGACTCGAGACGAAAAGATCCCCAAGACTATGCGAACATGACTGCAATGCTCCAGAATTAAGTTCAGTCGATCATTATCGCACCATATCGGCAACTTTGTCCATTTCCTGATATCAAGTAATTATTTTCTTTGTCTAACAGGGTTTGGAAAAATTTCACCGGAATAGTTCCGGGACTGCCGAGGGTTTACACACCCGAGAGTAAGTAGTACTAGCTAGTTCCACGCATCTCCCATTTATTGTAGTTTCATCAATACCATTTATCATTCTTGATTATCAGTTTGATTGAACTCTATTTCTCGTAAATGTCTTGTGGCAGGAAGGCGGGAATAATTTATATGGATACTACGTTTGCAAGGTCATCTACAACGTGACCTCTCACCGGGGCTACTCTGCAAAACAATATGAAGTACGTAAACAATAATATTCACAATTTTATTTTATTACCATCATTTGTGTTGAGTTTCATTCATATATATGTATTGACCCCTTTTTTAAATTAGATGTGACAAATGCGGGATGAACTCCTACCACATGATCGCATTCAAGCAATTCAAAAGGAATTGGCGGGATTCTTTCTTGACCACGTCATAAATGAGAAGGGAGAATACCATGTGGAAATTGAAATGGATTTTAGATGTTAGGGATTGTAAGAGATGTTATATTGTATATATGTAGTAGCGTCGATATACGAGAACTTGTTGTTCGACCAGAGGTCACTTCACACGTGGAGTAACTGAGCGCGAGCTCACAGGAGCTCGTTATCTAGGTTGTTGGTTGGCGCTTCTCAATCTGTGCCATAGTTCTGTACGCGCGCATGCGGTCCGCCAGAAAATCGATCACTGTTGGGAAATGCGTTCGCGACAGCGTTGGGTGGTGGGCCTTCGCACGGGGGAGAGTCGAAGGATCTAACGATAGTTTGGACGGCCGTCGGTCTCCGGCGAGATGGGCCGTGGAACAGAATCGGTGTTCCCCGTCTAATCCGTGGACCAGGACAATCGCTGAGGACTGTGGGTATGGTGTGGGCCATTTGGAGGAAGCTGAGGACTGCGGCACAGAGGCGATGAGCGCCGGCGGCGAGACAACATGGAGTTCTGATGCAGCCTATCAGCAGGTAAGTCGATCTTTGCTTTTCCGGCGATGCCGCCTCCTTTTTGAGCCCTCTGTTTTAGCTGATCCAGAGGATGGCTTTCTCCCAAGTTTCAGATCCAGTCTGCTGAAGGAGGTAGGGGAGAGCTTTGTGCCGGCTGCTGGTTGCCATTGTCTTTGGTGTGGGGGATTTGTAGGCGGTACCGCAGGCTGGGAGCGACGCGGCACACCAGCGGACAGCGGATAGCGGTGGTGAGCAGAAGGGAGAGCTTGCCGCCGACGTCGGAGTTGTCAATGGGGAAGACGAATCCCCGAGCACCGGGGTGGAACAAGAGGTCAGTGAATAACAACTTTGCCTTCCAGCACGTATTGAGTGATTTAGGAATAAAACGAATGAGTGAGTAAATCATGCAGTTAGAGAGAGTGCTGATTGTTCTACTGCATTCAGGAAATTTATGTTGTGTGTGCTTGTGTGTGAAGGCTGATTTGTTCTCCGCATTCACAAAATTCAGGCTATGTGCGCCTCTGTTTGCAGGCCGATTGCTGTCGTCGTTAAGAAAAAATATTGATTTATGTACTGGTGTTTGCAGTCTGTTTTGCTCCCTGCATTTAGAATATTCATCCTATACGCGCCTGTGTTCGTAGGCTGATTGCTCTCTGCAATTAGGAAGTTCATGCTATATGAGGCTGTGTTTGCAAGTTGTTTGCTATCCTATCTGCAATTAGAAAATTCATGTTGTATGTGCCTGTGTTTGCAAGCTAAGGATTGGTATTGCCTCCCCGAGCAAAACACCGCGCCTAAACCGAGTAAGTATGTTCGAAAAGGCAGTCAAGTGTTTTGCGGAGAACCCAACTGAAAATGTGATGACACTGGTTCTTGGCGCTACTTTCAACTCTGTGGCTGATGCATACGATTTCTACAATTTGTATTCATGGGAAAAGGGGTTTGCCATTCGATACGGCAAGAGCCGGCTAAATGTTGAGAGGACGAAGTGCATGCAGGAGATAGTTTGTGGGTGCTTGGTTAGTGACTAATTTGCTTTTGCTGGTTTGTGATCGGTAGGTTGATTCGGTTTGTGAATTTTTTTTGCAGGGTAAGGCTGGGGTTGAGAACACAAGGTCTTGCCGTGGCCCATAACGTTACATTCTGTCTGGCTGCGGGGACAGGAACTTCACTTTTCCATTCGACAGAAGGTTGCAATTATCTAGTTCTTCCTAGACAGAAGAGAAGCTGGGGCGGCGGCGTGCTTGCATAGGAGGGCGACGCCATTGAAGACATGGAATTCTTTCTACGGCCGGTTAACAGGTGATGTATCCCTGGACTCGTTCAATTTTGTAAGGTGGTATAGCTGGAGCTGCAATTTCTTAGAGATTTCCCTCCCAACATGTCATGATTCCAATCCTTGAGGGGATGGATGGCACCGATCGACTGCTGGATATGGAGAAGTACACCCACCGGCCCTTGGAGCTCCACTGCTGGCAGCCATGAGTCATAAGCAGTGGAAGTGATGAGTGGGGGGCGTAGCTCCTAGATTAGATGCCGGACCAGCTAAGGGAAAGCGCAGCTCTCTGACTATATCTCAGCAATCGATGGGGAAGGTCAATCCAGAGACTCCTGCATGGACAAAAAGGTTAGTCTGTAGCATCATTATCCTCATCAGATTACCAATTAAGGATTATAGGTACATGTAATTAGTTAATTAAATGCTAGGAACATGCCGTTGACTTGTAATTGACATTATAGCTTATTTCATAGTAATAAGTTTGTTGTAGGGGGTGCTTCACAGGATATGTTCTGTAGTTCTCCAACAATTTATGGAATATACCACACTCGTGATATAAGTAATGTTGAGTAATCAATTTTAGGACACCAGAAATTTGCAAATGTGATCAACTAAGTCATGTAGGGTGCGGTTTTCCACAACTTGTATTTTTGTGCTAACAAGGTCAGTATTAAATGTCGAGAGGACGAAATGCATGTAGGAAATTATTTGAGGTTGCGTGCTAAGTCTTGATGATGCAAAAAAACAGCTAAAAAGGTGAACTAGTTTGTGAAGGAAATGATTTTAAATTTCTATATTGTTGATATACAGGGGAAGCAGGGTTAGAGAATATACAGTCATGCCGTTGTGAATGCCCTGCACTGACCCAGTTGCTTAGGTCAGAGGACAATGATTTGTAAATATCTAAGCACAAGGAGAAACACAATCATTCACTCTCTCCAAATTGGCGTGTAACCGTTCACTGTCCGTCCCACAAACACATAGATGTTTACAACATAATTAGGAGATTTTTTGGTTAAATAGAAAAGTCCCCTTCACTAAGCGATCACTGAGAGCATTGTGCAGGAACTTGGGTTGTGAACAAGTGGATGATTATGTGAGGAAAACGATGGAATTATTTAAGGAGTTGGGTGCCAACAATCCGTGGTTCACATATCGAGTTCAAGCAGGTTTGGAGGGCCGAATAAAATGTCTGATGTGGACGAATGGTAGCAGCCATTTGCGACTACAGGCGTCTGAGTGGTTTACAGGCGAGATGAACCCTAGAGCTCTTGGCTGGACACAACAGTATGTGCATTAAGTGCTACAAATTCCGAAAAAAGTGGGTCAAGCCTGAAGTGATGGGTATATATGCATATTTTTATTATTGTGAGGGTGCTCAAATAAATTAATCATGACAGTGATGAAGAGCATTTTAACAAGCAATGTATCTCGATAATTAGCAGTTATTTTGGACAGTAATTTTTCATTGGCATATGTAGACAGTGCTGGTACATTTTGAAAAAAAATTGACATCTTTAAAAGTGGATGATTTCTGTAGAAGCCTGAAGATTGTTGTTCGTAGCAAAGTGGTACTTCAAAGTCAATGTGTACTTCTGATAACTTAAACAATATTTATCTAGGTGATGGCACAGCTAGGTGGCAGTCTGCTTACTTATTGTGCCTTCACATTGAGCTGTGATATGCACACGCATATCAAAAGTTTTGACTTGACTATCATGTGTTCGACGTAAGCATCTGCTGATTTAAACATTTCTGTAATGCATGCAGGGTAACAATTGGTGTGGCTGCATAAAGGAGGACACCTTGTCCTAATCGCCCAAGTTCGTTGGAGAAAGCAATTCGTGGGTTCGCTGAGAATCCAGGGGAGAATGTGATTGTACTGAAACTGGGTATACGATTTGATCTTTAGGTGAAGCATACGACTTCTACAACTTGTACTCCTGCGGGAAGGGGTTTGGTATTACATATTGGAAAAGCAGACTAAATGTTTAGAGGACAAAATGCAGGCAGGAAATCATTTGCAGCTGTGCGGTGAGTACTTCATTTTGGAATTCTCCATGTTGCACTGCTGGTTTGTTGTGATGTCAATGGCCAAATCTAAAGTTCTGAATGTGAATTAAGATTGCATGATAGGATAGACTCCTCCCCCCGCGTCGTCTCTCCGAGGCGACTCGGGCGGGCACCCCCGCCAAGCGCCGCCACAGCCTCTTCTCCGGCCGCCGTCGGCAAAACGACGCCGGGCAAAGCCCCCGCGAAGGCTGGCGGCGGCGGGATCCATCTGGCGTCGCTACCTTGGTCCTGCTGCCCCCTCCCATCTTCCGCGTCGGGGGCTCCAGATCTGGCCTCGTGCTCCCTCTGGTCCGCTTCCCTGGCGTCGGTCGGCGCCCTCCTTCCAGATCCGGCCGGCCGGTGTGCCGCGGCTGCGGGCATCCAGCGCCCACGGGGTGGCTCCCGTGGCCAGGCCTCTGCGGCGGCTGCACCCGCTGTAGCCTGCTGGGCTCGATGTTGCGCCCCGTCTCCCCTGCTCCGCGCCTGGCGCCGGCCTCCGCCGCCTCCCGCCCTCTTCTGTCCGCCGTCGTCGAGGTCTGCCGGACGTCACGCCTTCCCCGCAGATCCAAACTTCTGCATCTTCCCACCTTTGCTGCCGCCCGTTCTGTCGTCGTCGTGCTCCTCTGTGCGCTCACCAAACGAGGGTGGCGTCGTGGCTCCTGTCTCTGGAGCCCTCCACCTCCCAGTTCCCCCCGGGGGGCGCTGCACCGGTGGTCCTCGCTGGTGCCCTCGGCGTCAAGGGTGCCTGCCGGCGTTGCTCCGCCGGTGGGATTCACCTGGATCTGGGGCCGTCCATTCCAGCGCTACCCAGCGCTATTGGCGGCTGCTCTGTGGCTTGTCGCGTGGAGGATGTGACCGGGGATGGGGAGAAATCCTTGGTCGGCATGCTGTTGGCCGAGACAGCGGCGACGCTTCCCGTCGTTCTCCATCTTGATGGCGTTGTCTTCATTCCCCGGTCTTGTGATGTTTGGGGTGTGCCTTGTGGAGTTCTATGCCTGGTGATGCCCTTCGACTACACCGGTGGCACACAGGTGCCGTGGCGTCGTCTTGGCCCGGTGTGACCGTTCGAATGTACCCCATGACACAGGTGGTGTCGCGGCGTTGTGCAGTCTTGGTTGCCCGGTGCTCTTCGATTGTGTCGATGGCACAGTGTCATGGTTTAGTCTCGGCTTGCCGCTGCAGTTCGAGCGCCCGTCGTGCCCCTTATTGTGATGTTTTGGGTGTGCCTTGTGCTGTTCTATGCCTGGTGATGCCCTCCGACTACACCGGTGGCGCACAGGGGCGGTGGCGTCGTCGTGGCTCGGGGTGACCGTTCGAATGTACGCGTTGACACAGGTGGTGTCGCGGCGTTGTGCAGGCTTGGTGGCCCGGTGCTTTTCGATTGCGTCGATGGTGCAGTGTCACGGCTTCGTCTCGGCTTGCCGCTGCAGTTCGAGCGCCCGTCGTGCCCCTTATTGTGATGTTTTGGGTGTGCCTTGTGGAGTTCTATGCCTGGTGTTGCCCTCCGACTACACCGGTGGCGCACAGGTGCCGTGGCGTCGTCTTGGCCCGGCGTGACCGTTCGAATGTACCCCATGACACAGGTGGTGTCGCGGCGTTGTGCAGTCTTGGTTGCCCGGTGCTTTTCGATTGCGTCGATGGTGCAGTGTCATGGTTTAGTCTCGGCTCGCCGCTGCAGTTCGAGCGCCAATGGTGCCCCTTGGTGTGTTGTGTCCCCCCTCGCCTTGTGTTGTGTGTGTGTTGTTTTGCTTTATTTCTCCCTTCTGTGCCCCCTTGTATTTCTGGTTCACTTGGGCCCTATCTTGTATTAGGCTGCAAAGCCTATAGGCAACAAATGAATACAATTCAGGTGGGGAGGATTTTTTCTCTCCCCGGTGACATTCAAAAAAAAAAAAGTTCTGAATGTTGTTTGTGCTATGCAAGGAAGGCTGGTGTTGAGAACAGTCGGTCATGCCATTGTGAGTGTTGGGCTCTTATACGATTGTTGCGATCAGAAGGCAATTGTTGGTGCATATCAGAGCATCGGGAGCAACACATCCAATCTTTGTCTCCTAATTGCGGAGAGACAATACACTGCCTTCACACAAACACATCGACGTTTACAACCGAGACTTGGTGAAGCAGCTACGCAAAATAACGTCAATCTAGCCAAGGTATACAACATCATAGAGAGTTTTTTCACCAAGCGAGCTCTTCATAATTTGTGTGGGAAAATAAACCGTGAGCAGGCATAGGACGATGTGAGCAAAACTATGTAGGTTTTCACTGAACTGGGTGCAAAGGATCGACATTTCACGTATCTTGTACAGGCTGATAAGGAAGGGTGAACCAGTAAAATTTGGGTGAATGGGAGCAGTAGATTGCAGTAAAATTTTGAGGATAACACAAAAAATTCAAAATTTTAACACCAAGGGCGGGAGGTTTGCCCAAGCTGTGTAGTGTATAAGTAGGGGGGTGAGGGGTAGTTGAGGGGCAGACTCTGGTTTCAGTCATCCACGTGAAGCTGTAGTTGGAATAAGATCAAGTTTCAGTGGGAGGTGAAATAGAGTGAATGGCTCTGACCGACTTATCTAGCGCCTCCTCTGTGGCTACGGGTTTCAAAATATACTGAACTGATTATAGATGATTCTGATTAACAGCTGTAAGTTCAGAGCATTAGCTCAGTTCTTGTGTATTGTATTGATATTTTGTAACCTTGAGGGTGTTGGAAGCGGATGTGTCAGAATCATTTGTGAATCGGTGTGGCAGTCAGTGCAGTTTCAGGTGTCTCCGATGGGTCATTGCAGGTACTATGCCTGGCTTTAGGTGCAACTGTGTATAATAATGTACAATAATATATTATATATAATGTAATAAATGGTCATGTGTGAACAATCGGCTCACATCGTGAGCGAAAGTCGGAGCCGGCCTATCCCATAGATAACGGCGTCGACTTTAATAGTTGTCAATGTGGGCCATCGGCTCTTAAAAATGTCGGTATACAATAGTTATACCTGGGCCTATACATGTCGGGTTGGCAATCTCGAAGGGGCTGAACGGGAGCGATAACGAGAGCATGTGTACGCGAGCGCAGAAGAGGACTTTCGGGTCACTTCTCACTACTCTCGTAAGAGATGTTATATTGTGTATGTGTGTTCATGACGATCTTGTGTAATTAATGGTTCCTTCATTTGTTTACTGTAGCTAGCGTGTCGAGTTCTCTCTATATGTATAGTATTTAGGGTCGACCAAGCACAGAGAAGGAGAGGTCACTTCTCTCTATTAGCTAGCTAACACAATATGAAACCCCTAAATTAACCCGTCAAAACCCCTACCCCCCTCCTTCCCCTTCAAAAAAAAAACCCCCCAGCGCCTGCGAGCTGCTGACGCGTGGCAGCCTTTTGGTCCCGGTTGGTGTTACCAACCGGAACTAAAAGTCCTCCTGCCTGGGCGCCCCGTAGCGGCCACGTGGAGTCCCTTCTGTCCCGGTTCGTAAGCGAACCGGGACTAAAGATTTTGGGCTTTAGTCCTGAACCTTTAGTCCCGGTTCCAGAACGGGGACTATAGGCCCTCTGGAACCGGGACTAGTGTCATGTTTTCTACTAGTGCATCTTTGCCGAGAGCCACTGTCGGCAAAGAGATGACGGAACCAGCCGACGTGAGAGTCACTTTATATTAATTGTCGGTTGGTACTGTTTGGTTGTCGGCAAAGTCTTTGTCGAGTGCCCGTGCTTTGGCTCTCGGTAAATTCTTTTTTGCCGGAGAGGTGTACGCCATGTGGCCTTTGCCGAGTACAGCACTCAGCAAAGGCTTTACCGGCGGGTTTGGGCCCTTTGCCGAGTGTCTGTGTCACTCGGCGTATAACTCAATTCCAGTAGTGTAGTCATTCATGCGTAGAATACATCTTTGAAATATGATTTAGCCCACATGTGCCTCACTTCGTACACTCTTGTTATCAAAGGATTAGACGAAAGCTTGTATGCCCTCGCAAAAAAAAAAAAACCGAAAGCTTGTATGTAGAGACTAGAAAACCCCAACCAGCCTCAAACTCTTCTATGGAAAGCGTCACCAAAAGATTGGTCTTTCTTGTAAACTGCAGCTAACATTTCTTTTGCTTTCTTCAATACATGCCACTTGCATTACCTATGGGTTGTTTCTTTCAAGCATCCCCTGATAGTTGAAGTCATTACTAGGCATTGGTCTGAGAAAGGCAGGGAACATTGGGAATGTCAGTCCAGCAACATCTATACAAGAGGCGATAAATGTTTTGTTTTTAGTGTGTTTTACCTGTCAATATTGTTGTCGGTGGTTTACCGCCCATCATGGCTACAAATTCAGTGAGCGCCCATTTGAAATCTTCAACTGTCTCATTAGTTAGTAGAACCCCAGCAAAGATAACAGTTTGGAAATGGTTGTTGACGCCGACCAACATGCCAAAAGGCATTTTACAAATGTTTGTCTCGCACATCGTGTCAAACATGACAACGTCACTGAAATAACGGTACATATTACAACTCCGACCACTCGTCCACATCAATAATTTTAGTCTGCCATCTTCGTCTAGTTGTGCTGTAAACACAAACCTTGGGTCATTGGATAGCATGCTTCTAAAGTTTGAACCAAAGTTAACTCCAATCTCTGGTTTAAACATTGTGTATGATCTGTGTTTGCAGAACTTCCTCATCGAATCTTCAATGGCGCTAGCTTTCCGCTGCCTGTATTCTGTGTTAAGAAAAACGACATTTGAACCAAAGTGTATCATATAGACTAAGAGGTGAGCACAAGATATGTTTGACGCACAAGGTTGTGAAGTGTGAATATCTTGCTTTGCTTTGTCATTTCCCCTTACTTTGTTTCATCTTGAAAACCCACTCGTTTCTGCACCAAGCTTCTCTAGTCATCTGAGGGTGAGAAGGTCTCACCTTGCTGAAAAGAAGGTCACTGAGGCTGTTATTGCCAAGAACCAGAGTCCCTTTTTTTTTAGTGATTAGCCAGGGGTATGTACGCATAAGGCTCGAGACAAATGGTCAAACAGAAACTTATGAAACTGTGTTCTGGAAATTTCTCATGATTTTTTGAAACTGTTCGAGATTTGGCACAGATTTTCCACTTTACAAAGCTTCTATTTAGTCTATTAATTTCTTCTTTTTATTTTTGCTGTTATTATCATAAACGCTAATTAACCACGGTTTCTTGTGCTAGGCGGCTAGGATCATCTGATAAGGCCACAGAAGAAGAAATGACACTGCCGAATCAATTTTTGTTTGTGTCATGAAACCAGATACTAGAATAGAACTCTGTTCCTGGGACTGAACTGGGCCCTCTATGACAAGGGCCGACTACTCATTTGTGTGCTGCTAAGGCCTTGAAACATTTGATGCTTCATCTTATTTGTCTAGTCCCTTCAACTGTTTGCGCATCCTATGCTGCAGCATTGTGTTTTTTGTGTTTGCATCGATTCATCGGTTTTATCTTCTTCTCTTAATGTCAACAGGTTGAGCCAAAGATTGAGTGAGTTTCAAAGGCGAGGTGAGTTTGTTAGTTTTTGTTTTTCGGTTTTGGCGGAAGCAGGGTCTTAGGCCCTGTTTGGTTCATAAGTCCTAGGACTTTTTTTAGTCCCAACTTATAAGTCCCAAGTCCCTACCTGTTTGGTTCCTGGGACTTCACATGGACTAAAAGACCATGTTACAACTATAAGAGTCTTATTTCATAAGTCTCAAATGCCCACTTTAAGTGCCTCCTGTTTGGTTTAGATGGGACTTATAGGGACTTTTTTAAGTTCCAAAACCAATAAGTCCCTGGAAACAAAAACCCTCTTAGTTTAGGGGGTGATTTGAAAACCTGAATTACTACTTAATTAAAGGTTTCAACTTTCTACTTTCTTTTGGTCCCTGTTAATACAATAACTGGTTTAGATTTCCAGTGTCTTGCATTTTACATCTTCCGAATTCTTGCAATCAACTAATCCCTGAAGCTCATTCAGTTATTTGTTACCTTGCTAATTTTCTTCTACAGAAAATATATTCTATGCAGATTGGAGTTTTTAAAATCTTCTTCAAAACCAGCTCAGAGTAAAAAAAACAAATAACCTTGTCACAAGCGCCTGACGTCGTCTTCAGAATTTTACAACAGCAGGCAGAGTCTCAGGAGCATCAAAGATGGTAACAGGATAGTTAATATACACATTAACTGAACCTGGATTTTGCCACTGAGCAAAACTGTGGCCTTGCTCAATTCAATGGGGTCAAAAGGGGGGGGGGGGTAGAATAAATAAGAAACAAAAATCCTATATCCTGTCGATCCATCATCTACGGCCTGCAGGAAACATATACAGGTATTGTACCTACACCACTACATTTGTCAGGCTGTCTGTCTATGTAAGCCTCCACCTTCTTCCCACAAGTCTCAGGAAAACCGGCGAAACAAATAACTCTGCTGCCGCCGCCACCAGGTCGCCGTTTTATTTATTTCGCAACTTGCAATCCGGTTTAATGCGCGACGGCCAACAACAATTTATTGCATTTTCATCTACAAATCTTCTGCTCGAGAAAACCTAGGAGGTTAATTTCTGATCCGCTAGCATTCCACGGCACAGGGTCCAGCAGTAACCACTTTGGCCTTGCCCATGAATACCTTCAGATCTCTGAAAATGGAATTACAGAAAATCATCAGAAACCCAAAGAAAAGGGATAATATAATGAGTGATGAAACCGTGCATTTGGAGACCGCAGCTGTATGAATTATGATGCGGATGAAGCATGAATTTACCTGCATCTGGGAACTGAGCAGTCCCCGTGATCACACTGTTTTGAGTGAGTGAGCAGAAGTCTCCACATGAAGACACAATTCCTGCAACCTCCTTGGTTCCGGATAGCACATCGTACACCATGGTAGAACAACTTCTTCATTGTAACACACAGTTTGAAACTGCAATTATGCGGATCGTGGAAGCATTTTGATGCATGCACCAAGCTCTCAAGGTAGTCCTGCTTTGAAAACATGAAGTTCATTAGTATGTAACAGCGGGGGGAAAATAGCATTCTAACAAAAGACGATTAAAGAAATTTATTTTAGAACCACACAATCATCACACAAGAATCCAAAATAAGGAAAATCTTCACATTCACAGAACTGTACCCAAAAAAAAGGATCATATTCCAAACAATACAAAAGAACTAATCACAGAAATCGTCCATAAATTAGGTAAGAGAACAAAACAAAGAGAACTAGACTATCCAGTTACAAATTTAACATCCCTTTGGCATTGCGGTGGATTGTGATAATCCTGTTTGTTTAACAAGAATTTGAATATTTGACTGTTTGTTGAAATAAACTTTTTCATAATCCTGTAACTATTTTTCCACAACACTGCAGAATAAGTCCAGCACAGAACAGTCCAACACAAAACTGAGACTTAAACGGATACCTGCAGAGTGTAGTTTGGCAGTAGTTGCTGATTGTCCGCCTGTTTGAGTTTATGTATGTGCAAATTTTCGCCGTCTTGTTTATAGCATGAATCACAAAATTTGCAGCCCGTGCAAACCAGGCACCGCCACGCAAAGCGTTGATCCATTGCCCGGTGACAAGCAGAGCAAGCTGAATCATGTAGATTATAAAGAATCATCATTGTTGAGTGTTTTGCCCGTCGGAGTGTATCAAACTGGTATTGATTGTCTTGACAATGCTTCAAGAAATCTGTTCTGCTGTCAAAATACTTGCTTTCCATTGTTGGATCTCCATCATCAGTCTCTGGGAGAGGTTCTTCCTCTATCTGTAGAACAATTAGTTACTCTGGTAAGTACAAATTTCATCATAAATTTACCTAATAATAGCAACGTGCATATTTTGCTTGCTTTATTTGACTGATGAAATGAACTTAAAACTATAGCAGAGTTTATAATAGTACTCTTTGAAAGGCATGCTTTTGTTTTGTTGCAGCTGGATGCCTGTTCTTTTGTGGGGCACTTAGCTCCTCTGCATGGCATCTACAAGGAAGAGCAGGCAAAAACATCGTCAGTAATGGGTGCTATCTCAATGGAATGGGTAATTTATCAAGGAACAAAAACTGAGAAATTAAAAAAACAGGGGTCATGTTAAGTCCATTTTGCAATTTGAATGACAGATGATCAATTCAAAAAGAAACTGGAGGCAGATAGTTACAAGGGCCTGGGCGCTACTCCCTCCGTTCTAAAATAGATGACCCAACTTTGTACTAAAGTTAGTACAAAATTGAGTCATCTATTTTGGAACGGAGGGAGTAGATAGTAGATGATAATACGTGTGTGCAGTTGGATTTTTTATAAGAAAAGGCATTCTCACTGCTGCTGCTTTACTAAGCTTTATGTGGTCATAACCTAGGACAGCAGATTACGTAAGTATAAGATAAAATAATAGTGATCGGATGAAATACTTACTGGTCACAAAGATGGAAGTTTTTGCAGCAAGTACACATCCAACTTTTACCAGATAAAATAGGTTGGTGGCAATGCTTGCAAAACTGCTGCAGACAAAGCATAATAAAGTCTTCTTTCATTGTTCTCATCTTTTCTCCAAGCTACCAACAATGAAAAATATGGTGTCAGTGCTGACGTTATACTGAAAGGGGGATTAAACAAGATTAAAGTAAACTAACTTTGTGCACTAACAAGATATCCTCAGGGTTCCCTTTCCTGTCATCACGTTTGGCAACCCGTAGGGCCCTTCCTGCTTGTATGTCGTTCTTCTGCGAGGTGTCGTCGTCTTTCTTCTCGAGGAGTTTCTCTGCTTCCCCAGGCCAGAAATCATTCTCACAATATGGCAAGCATGCTGCAGAAATAACGGCCTTGCATTCACTGGTAGGCTGAAGAAAAAAATCGTACAGCGTATTACGCTCCACAACTACACCCTCCCTAACAGCCTTCTTGATCAAGTTCTGGTACCTAAGAAGATTCATGAGAAAGCCCAATGAAGTACCATAATAAACAAATAATAAGGATTAAATCGTAATTATCATGTTATAAATACTGACCAGCTCCGAAGTTTGTCAGACCTCGGCATTTTCTGTGCCGTGGGATGACAATACAAAACATAATCATCACGCTTTGTAGATGGGCAAGCCCATATGGAGCAGCTTACAAACCCTTGTTTCTTGCAGTAATCCAAATAGCCAATCTAAAGGAAAAACATATCGGAAGAATTTGAGCTCAACATGAAATCAAGAAAGTTAATATTAGATGAGTATTCGCATTTCTCGTACCAAAATTTCATGGTACACAAAGGTACGGAGAGCTTCGCCACTTGCCGATTTGATTTCAGGCCTGAAGTACTTGACCGAATCGATATATGCAAGATAAACGTGCCTTTGATTTGGTGAGGGGCTAGCAGAACCATACTCTTGTACATACATGGCAAACAGACAAACATCCACGCCTTCATTCTTTTGAAACAAGAGAATGGCCTGTACAGAACAAAAGGCACCAAAAGTTAGCCCTCATTATGTACTAAATAGCTGGAATTATTGTTAACTTGGATAATGACGAAAGAATTTGTCAAATAAGGTATCACCCAATCACCTTCGATTTGTACGGAAATTCACCAGGGTAGTTTCCTTGTTTAAAAAAATCCCGAAAACGTGGTAGGACTTGAAGTACTCTTGCAGCAGAAGAAACCACTCTAACAGTAAGACCTTCAACTTCAGGTACCTAAAATATTGGAGTGCAAAAAGAAAATCGCAGTAAG
Organism: Aegilops sharonensis; assembly: GCA_904067115.1. Taxonomy (NCBI): domain Eukaryota; kingdom Viridiplantae; phylum Streptophyta; class Magnoliopsida; order Poales; family Poaceae; genus Aegilops; species Aegilops sharonensis. The sequence continues at coordinate 19,029,364 of LR880967.1, forward strand.
TTAACTCCATAGTTAACATCAGACTGCAAAACAATTCCTAGAGACAGGCAAATAATATTAAGATCAACACAGACAGACTGAGTAAACATCAGCAATCAGAACTCATTTCATTATAATATGACATGAATCAAATTATCTCTATTCGAATCCAATAAATTCAACCACACAACTTGACATAGTTTAGAAAAGAAGATCCTGAAATGCAACAAATATTACCCAATTATATATACAGATAATGAATTACTAAGTCGACAGAGGAAGATTGCAAATTTACAATGAAAGAGCTAATGTGTAAGTTCGAACGACATGGATCAAGAAGAGCAAGTAGCTCCTGGAAAATAATAATTAAAGTATTAAAACAGGAATGTGATAGGTCTATGGTTAGTTGTATGGTCAAGAATTGCTGATAATATGGGAGTTATTTTGTATGTAGTAGAAGCCCACAAGATAATCACAAATATAGCACAAATACCTCTTCAACACTCTTTCCTGAAGCCCTTGCCCTCTGCAGCCGCTCATGCTCAAGCCGCACTGAAAGTCTCTGCTCGATATGATCGCTCAGTTTAGTTCTTGGTAACTCTAGTGCTCCTAGAACAGCAGATGACTCCAGCAAATTTATATCTCCGCTATCCTTCTCCTTCAATAAACATTTCGCACATGTATACTCCACCCCCTCCTCCATAACCTTAGGGTTAAAAAGGGCACATATTTGATGCTGCCACGCTTTGCACTTATCACACGCAACCCACTGAAATGGCACAAGTTGAACAAAAGATGAGGAATTTGTATATGATTAAGAATAAGTAGAGAGATATAAGAAAAGCACATTACCCATTCAGACTCGGCATCTGTTTCTGCATAATTGGATCTCCTTTCATATTTAGCTTTTGCATTACTAACATGGTGGTGACATTTGGCACATATTGAAGTCTTATCACTTCCATTTTCCACAGGAACATAATAGGATCCCGTCGAATTTATTACTTTAAAACACAGAGCACAGAATCGTGGAGGAGGTTCAAAAAGAAGCCGCTCCATCCCACATAAGTTGCATGTATTTTGGTCAGGCAAGCCTGACTGGTCCTCTTCTGTAATCGCCTTGTTCTGAAAGAAGGAAAAACAATTGAGACAACGAATATGACCTATAGCTCAAAATAACTAAATATTATGTACTATACAGGCAATCCAGTTAACATGATAAAACAAAAACTATTCTTGAGCCTGACTCAAGTGAAATTACATAACTACGTAATTTTGCATATTACTAAGTGGCATAATCTGTAGATATTCTAGCACAACTAAGGATCAAATGATATACTGATATTACAGTAATAGAAAACCGATGAGATCCAACAGGCCCTGAACTCACCGGAAAAATATGCTGGCCCAGACTTCTCATGTGATCTCTAAGCTCCTCAGCAGTTAAAGGATAAAGTATTGAGCCCCCTCTTTTCTTCCTTGCAGTTAGGCTGGCTACTAGTGATGTTTGATCCACTGAGCTAAGCTTAGAGTCCTTCATCTCGATGTCACCATTTTCATAACACAGCCCTTCTTCAGCTTGCACAGCAGTCTCTTGCAACCTAAAATTCTCCATGGTATTGCTAGCATTGCTGTCCTGCAAGGAACAGCCAGATGGCGACTTCATAGATAATACTGTGGTTTCAGACTTTACTGTTTCAGAAGATGCATGAGGCCCATTGGCAGCAGACTGTTGTTCCTTTGGAAACTCTGTTTCATCGGCATGGACAGGAAGGTAATTAACCTTTAATCGTTTTGCCGGATGATGCTTGCCAGAAGATTCATCTGAAGCAGGTGAATTTGGCTTTGATACAGTGCTATTTGATGTCTGCTCAGCTCTCCCCACTACCTCTCTTACAGTGACACAATTACCAGAGTACATGTCATGGCCTCCAGCTGTGATATTTGACTGATCTGATTGCTCTATTGGGTGACTCCATGTATACAACATTTCCTTGCATTCTCTGTACTGTTGAGATGATGATACTTGGCCAGTGGAATATCTGTTGTTATTTGTAAAATTTGCGGTTCGGTCACACATTCCAGACACAGAACTGGAACTACCAGATGTCGATGGTTGTGGACTATCAACTTGATGAGCATCACCTGATACAATTTGACCATAATGTTTAAGATGCAAAATAGCTTAAGCTCAATTTCATACATAACTCAAGTCAAGGTAAGTAAATAACTGACCTGGGAAATGGACTTCTGTATGGCCAGTAGGCGCTCCACCACTGAAATCTCCAGCAAGACAGGAACTGTATTTTGGTAGTGATGACATGCATGGTGCAGCAGTGGTGTTTGCTAAGCTTTCAGGACTCCGTTTAATATTATCAGCTGAAGAATGAGCAAAGTCGGCAGCAACTTCATGATGATTAGTTGGTGCAAATCCTGCCAAAATAAACCCAAAGTTAAAATTCTGAAGTTGTATTGTGAGGTCAAGATTGAAAGTTCGAAACTGATCATCTTAACTCACCCTGAGGATAAAACACATGCTGTATACTTGAATCTGGTACTTCTATCCCAAGCTGTCCTGGGTATGATGTCGGTAAAGCTGCTGAAGAAGCCCAAGCATATATACTGTTGCCAAATGATCCACAACTGAGAAGAGCATTTACCCTAACTTCTAAAGTTTCAAAATCCATGTATTGGATCTGAGAGAAAAAAGTAGGTGTTAGCAAGTCATTCAGAATTATAATAATATGATTTAAATGACCGAATTCCATGAGTACATCACATCATCTAACAGTAACAGTACCATGAACGGAAAACATAAAAAATTGCAAGAATAGCTTAAACATTGACAAACAGTTCAAGTTCAGCAGAGCATGATTAAAGATAGCATCTAAAGATGATGTAACAAGAAAGCAGAATAACCCCAAACAAAGCACCGAGTGAGGTCAGGGAAAATTATAGTGAAACAGAGGAAAGAATTATATTTGCAACACGACACAATACAAACCTTTGATTCAGCATCCTTATAAAGCTGCTCATCAATACTTTTTGAAACTGCCAAAAGATAACGTGTGTCCAAGTTGTAGAAATCCCCCCTTCTTTGCAGGTAGTTTGCACTGGATAGATAAAGAGATCAAGATGTAGTGTGAAACAGGAAATGTCAATGATAAATTATTTAGAAAGACAGAACCACTTAATATATTTTTTTTCACCTCTCTAACACCCCGAATTATCTACTATGCATGGGTTTCAATCAAACAACAAAGTACAGAGACGATATTGTCATATGGCTGAAGTCCACTAGTACAATAAGACACAACTGACAATTCACGTTGCCCAAATTTCATAAAGTTTCTCCAGTGACTGAAAATTGTATTATATATGTAGAAAAAGACCATGGCATTGCAATCGTTCTCAAGAAGTACACAACAATGCATACCACAAGAATATGAACAATGACACAATTGTCAACACAGCAAGAAAAAAAAGGACCTACAATGTAACCATTGGTATTAGAATACGCATTGCTGTCGACATTGGTGGTTTCAGCACTTACATTCTATGTTTGATCACGAGACGGACTGGAGAAGTATCTGAATCCATATTATCCAGCTGAAGAACTTGCGCTGCAGTCTGTGTGCGAGGTTTCTGGACAGTAAAGCCACTTGGTGCATACTGCTGCTGGATCCCTTGCAGGGTTTGTGTCATCATCCTTCTAGATCACTTAAAATCCACATATTTCAGTTAGTTTCAGACTTATCAGCAGCTACAAGCACCGCATAAGCAATAAATGGTCGGGGCAAATGGTAATAAACAAGAACGAAGCAAACAATTAATATATTAATACAAAGCAGCATTAGATAATTGCGACAGGCAAAAGGTCCATTTTGCCAAGCAAAAATCAAACACGCCAACCACCTAGCCCCGTGTGCATGACTAACAACAAGCATTTGAGCCTTGTACTAAAGTGAGTTTTATAACCAGTAAACCGTGACTAACAGCAAGTGCAGAAACTATACCCCAGGTTCAATCACTTGAAAGAACTGAAATTTGTCCTCCTGACTAAAATCTACGACATGAAACTAGCCACTGATATACGAGGCAAAAGGGGCCAGAATTATGCGCATAGAAAAATGTAAGCAGAAGATTGGCATTGCTAAATAAAAGTAAAACCAGTGTGATTCTCATATCCAGGAACTACATTGTTCATCATTTAAGTAAGAAAATGCATGACCTTAAAGGGTAGATTCATATTTAATCAGCAATGGCATCCTCATTCAGCAATGAAATCCCCATTCCGATGTTCAGTATATAATCAGCAATGCCGTCCTCGTTCAGTTAACACTCCGGTCACAGAATGGCCGAGCGAGGATAACAAGCACGACTAACCATCACAGCCTATGCTACAAACACACATATTTTTTTTCCTATTAATTATTAAAACGAGATTGGTTTTGGTCGACCAGCGGCAGCAGCTCGTCAGACCAGCGGCGCGCGGCACGCACGGGCCGCGGAGAAGTGAGGGGCGCGGGGGAGGGGAGGCAGAGGGCTTACTGGGGAGGAAGAGTTCGCCGTCCGTCGCCCCCTTGGCCGGAGGAGGCCGCCGCGGCTGCGTCGACTGCCTCGGCTCGTCCGCGCGGCGTCGCCGCCTAGGGTTAGGGTTTGCTCTGCCTTCCGTCTCGGTCGCGGCTGCGGCGGATCGGACGGTGGAGGCTTGTGATGGTTGTGGACCGCGCGGATCGGGGTCGGGGTTGGGGTTGGGGTTGGGCCGGGATTCTCTCCACGAGCCAGATATCGACCGTCGCCCCGACTTCTTGAGTCAGTCGGAAAAGGTGAAATTTGTCTCAGAGAAAAAGTCGGAAAAGGGAAATTGGGTAGGCGTCACAACCGGAATTAATCAATCCTTGGGAGTTTGGTAGTAGTAGCATATAAATAACGCCATATAAATATTAAAATATGGCACGATCCAAATGATTAAATTAAAATACCACAAAAGAAACCGTATGATATCCCCACAATCAGTGGCGGAGCTAGCTCAAGTTTAGAGCCTGGGCAAGATTGACGTGCGACCATGTTAATAAGGTTTTGCTCAAGCAAACTCTTCACTAATCTAATTTTCTCTACTACAATTTCATGGACATGCATCATGGGAGCCCGGGCAGCTGCCCCAGCTCGCCGGGTGCTGGCTCCGCCACTGCCCACAATCCAAACAATAAGCATACCGCAAAAAATCGCATGAGTGTTAGAGTCGGCCCATGGGTTGCATTCGGGTCGTGGGGTTGCATAAGCCACAAGTGGTGACCCTGGTCTAATGAAAGGAAAAATCTAGCTAAACTGCGGGCGTCCTTGTTGGCTGCCCGACCTTTGAAAGAAACTTGCAATTGAAATTAGCTACCCTGGCATGAATCTCTTCAATAATGATTCCTTGACGTCCTCTGCTCTTTCCTTCTATATCTTTCACAACGTGTTGTGCGTCTGTCTGATGCAACAATTATATTTTGGAGCCCAAGATCTGCTGCAAGTGCAAAGGCTTCACGGCAGCTAGGGAAGCAGCTCCCAACAAACATTTCGCGCCCTCCTGATCGCTCGCGGGGGAGGGGGGAGGCCAAACCCTGATTGGCCCAAAGGCCTCGTTATTTTTTTAAAGTTCCGTGAAGAAAACATATTTCTTATGGAAACAAAGGAAATCATAAATTTATATAATTATGAAAATATGAAAACCGCTACTTTATAAAACTTCCATTTTTTTCTAATTTATAAATTTACAATGGTATGATTAAAAATTGTGTCGTGGGATCTATAAAAGGATAAATTTATGAAATTTTTCATGGAGATGTTTCACGATGCAAAAATGCCATGTTTTTGGATTTTCTTATTTTTGCCATAGACAAAAACAAAAATGTCCATGTGTAAAATTTTGCTTTATTTGGTCCACTGTACAAAAAATTACTTATAAAAAATGTCGTGTCAATGAAAATAAAATTAAATTGTCATGTCAATAAAAAATGAAATTTGCGTCCTCTTAATAATAAAATCGTCATCCTTTTGATAATAAAATTGTCACACAAATCTGTACCTACTAATAAAGGAAATAGGTGTGAATCAACATGTGGTTGGATGGTTAGAGGGACTGTGGTATCCCCAGTCCATCATGGGTTCAAGTCCTGGTGCTCGCATTTATTCCTTGATTTATTTCAGGATTTCCGGCAATGCGCATTCAGTGGGAGGAGACGTTTTTGTCGACGACGAGGTGCCTACGGTGACTTCGTAATTTTCAAAATGATATGCCGGCTCAGTCTTTCGGAGGTGCTCATAGGGGTAGGGTGTGCGTGTGTTCGTTTATAGGGGTGAGTATGCGTGTGTATATGAGCGCTTGCGTTTGTACTGTGTTCAAAAAAAAGAAAATCCATCATGCTATTTTGCATAAAATCTCTTGATGTTTCTGATAATCAACCTGTTGTCCAGTTTTAAAATGGAATTTTCTTTTCAAAGAGAATCCCCTGATGGTTTTTGTTAATCAAACCATGACTCAGTTTTAAGTCAGATTTTCGTTTTTATAGAAAACCCCCTGTTATTTGGGTTAATCAACCCGCGGTATATATGAAATGTTTTATAAAAGAATTCATATCTTTTAAACCCTAACTCTAAATTTAACATGTTATATATGTAATTTGATTAGAAAAATATGTAGAATCTAAATATGATGTTATTTTGCATGTGAGATATTAAAAAATGCAATTTAGGATGCAACCTCAATCAATTGTGCATGATCCGTCTTTTCTTTCGTACCGGTGCCAATCCGGATTGGAAATGAACACCATAGCAAAACTAGGATTGAAGACAAAACAAACATGTGTGACCACACATGCATATCTCACAAAAAACTCACATGAAAAAAAAAACAGATTTCTCATCTTATGCAGAGAGAGACACCTTAGGATTGACAACATTCAAGCGCTTTGGGATTGTGTGAGAATTGAGGCCACCGTCATCGAAGGGGGGGTGGAGGATAAGGGCAATACACATGAGATGTCATGCGTTAAAATAACGGACGTGGGTCTTGGGTCATGGTTATTGGGTTAGGAAGTGGTGTTTTTTTCTCCCGCTGCAACGCACAGACTCTTTTGCTAGTAATAATAAAAACGTCACCGTCTCAATAATAGAACTGCCATCCTATTAATATTTAAACTCCATGCCCTGAATAATAAAAGTGCCATGCTCTTAATAATAAAAATACCATGTTATTAACAATAAAAAATGGCATGCTATTACTAATAAAACTGTAATCCTCTTAATAATAAAATATCATGTCATTAGTTATTAAAATAACATGCTCTTCATAATAAACTGCCATGTGAGGAAGTAAAAAAACATACTATGTTGACTTCAACAATGAAAAAATATAGTCAACCGCTAAAAATAGCCTTTACAAATAATAATAAAATACAAATGATGAAAAAGCGCAAATACCTCGGTCAGCCGGCTAGTTATATTACACTTCGGATTCTGCCACCTTAACTAACACAAAAGTGGTTCTGTAGTATCGCCTTAGCTACTTGTGTCATTGCAAACCTACTCCTTGCGGGGGCTCTCCAAAATCAAAAATTTATGTTTCCCTCAAGAAAAACTGTAGGAGGACTAGAGAGGGATTGACGTAATGTGGTGGGTGTATTATTAAGGGCAACTCTACGCATCGGCCGGCGGATCTTTCTAAAAGATTCGTCGCCTCGCGAGCCATTGTATTCAACGCGGGGAGCGGTCAGATTCAGCTGCTAGCTTTTGCAACAAGGATGATGTTGCGCTTGGACATTTGCAACAGAGTTCGTGTTGCGGAACTTTTACAACCGAAGTATTGCTGTAGAAAATTTTCTACAACAAGGTTAATGCTGAAAAAAATGTCTTCAGCTTTATACATGTGTTATTGAAGAAAGTTTTGCAGCATCACTAATGTTGCAGAAAATCTTTCTTGCAATAGGGAGGATGTTGCAAGAAAAAGACAACCGTCATTCGCCTTGAGCTCCTGTCGAATGGTGGTGAGGGAGGAGCACCGCCGCCCGTTGTCGCCGGCGAGCATCGGACTGCCGGCCAGGCCGTCTCACCGCCATCCTCCTCTTCGACGAGGTGGCACTACTAGGAAAAGGGCTATAGATGGAATTGACACTAATGGCGCACCAGACATGTGGTGCGCCATTAGTATATACTAATGGAGCACCACCCTCTGATGCGCCATTAGTGTTGAAACTACTAATGGCGCACCCTGCCCACGGTTAGGGGTGGGCATATAACCCGAAAACCGATTTCCCGAACCGAAATAACCGACACTGAAGCCGAACACACCGAAACCGAAAACTTCGGTCGTAAGATCGGTCTGCATATTTGGAAAACCGAAATTGGTTCGGTGAATTCGGCTTTAACCCTCGGGCAACCGAACACCGAGAAAAAAGAGTCCCGGCCCATATGCCTGACCGAACAACTGTTTCTCGATTTCCTCTCTGTCCCAAGCTCCCAACCACTAATTGCGCTAGTACTAATCCCGCGACCGCATCGTGAACCTGACCCACGCATGGATGCACACCTAGCGAGGCAGTCTCACTGACGGGGGTTGGTCGTCGCGCCACCATCCTGTTGAACAGCACGCCCGCATGACGCTGCTGCAAGTGCAAGTCCCCTGTCTCAATCCTTGTATTCATGATTTATTTTCTCTATCTCAAATTCTGAGATGGGATCCTACAGTACTAGTATATGAGTTGGCCGAGGAGACTAGACTAGCACGCAGTGCTATAGCCTACAGTGCTTGATCCCTACAGCCTACAGTACAGTGCTTGATCCCTACAGACTAGACTAGGTACTGAGTACTGACATTAGTCAGTATACTGAACGCACAGCATAGATTCCTACTAGTACTAGTATAAATTTTCGGTAGTGTTCGGTCAGAACCGATGACCGAACCGATTACTCGGTGCACCGGAACCTCGGTTCGATGATTTTTTGTTGACCGATCGGTCACTGATTTGTCAGAACCGAAATTTTACAAAGACCGAGGAACCGCACCGATCGGTTCGGGGGAACCGAACGCCCAGCCCTACCCACGGTGCGCCATTAGTACCAAATTTTTTTTTTGAACTAGTGCGCCTGTCCAAACATACTAATGGCGCATCCGCTGGTGGTGCGCCATTACTAGTTGTAACTAGTAATGGTGCCATTACTAGTTGTAATTAGTAATGACGCACCAGCCAGAAGGTGCGCCACTAATGTTATTTTTCTTATCCTGGATTACTAATGGCGCATTTGTTGCTGGTGCGCCATTGGTAAGTGGGCAGCAACAAGATATTTTGGACAGCCTCTCCTCCCACACTCACTTTCTCCCCACTTCATTCTCTCCACCGCCTCCTCCTTGTCTCGGGTGCCTCCTCTTTTTCACCTCATTTCCACCATAGATTCATTCAAATTAAGTGGTTAAGTTACCTTGTTTTGCTAGGTAAGTAAGGGGGGAAGCTATATTTATGTTGTTCTCCCTACAACAATGTGCACATGCACTTTTTATGGCCTAGCTAGATCTATGTATGTTCGTGGTGTTGCATATGTTTGTGGTGTTGCATATGTGTTTGTGTTTGGAGGTGTACCGGTATTTGAAATGCGATAGTTGCCAATATTTTGCCGGAATGTTGATTCATTTCCATTTCGGCGAGAATTTTGGCATTAAGCATTCTTTTTGGTCCTATTTTNCTCATATTCAAGAGCTGCTTCTCAAGCAGACGGATAATGCAAGAGCTGCCGCCCGAGAGAAAGCCAAGATGGATCAACTTGAGTTAGACGCGGTTACTCCATTGTATGAAGGATGCAGGCCCGAGGATACCCGCCTGAAAGTAACGCTCATGGCTCTGGAGATGAAGGTAAAACACAAAATGACCGACGCATGCTTCGACGAGAACATGTCATTCTGGCACGAACGTCTTCCCAAGGGGAACAAGTGCCCGACCAGTTTGGAGGAGGCGAAGAAAATCGTGTGTCCTCTGGATTTACCACACGTGAAATACCATGTGTGCATGAACAATTGCATCATTTATCGGGACGAGCACGCGGAGTCTACCATATGTCCGGTGTGCGGTGTCACTCGATACAAGAAGAGGAAGAAAGCTCCTCGAAAAGTGGTGTGGTACTTTCTGATCACTCCTCATCTGCAGCGGTATTTCGCGGATCCTAAGGTAGCAAAGCTCCTGCGTTGGCACGCGGATAGGGAGGAGAAGAAGCGAGAAGATGACGCAAATGATCCGGAGATAGATAAAAAAGACAAGATGCTGAGTCACCCTAAGGATGCGAGCTAGTGGCAAGCGTTGAACTTCGAATACCCAGAATTTGGGAACGATCCAAGGAACATCGTGCTGGGCGCGAGCACCGATGGAGTCAATCCGTTTGGCAGCCAGAGAAGCACACATAGCACCTGGCCTGTGTTTGTGTGGATGTACAACCTTCCCCCCTGGTTGTGCATGAAGAGGAAGTACATTCACATGAGTATGCTAATTGAAGGGCCGAAACAACCAGGGAACGACATCAATCTGTATCTGGGGCTGCTGAAAGAGGAGCTTGACACGCTGTGAAAAACGCCAGCCAATACGTGGGACGCCGCAGAGAAAGAATATTTTCCTATGAGAGCCGCACTGCTCACGACGGTGCACGACTATCTCGGTTACGGATATCTTGCGGGGCAGGTAGTCCACGGATTTTCTGGATGCGTAAGGTGCATGGATGACACAACGTATCGCCAGCTAGATAGAGATCCCGGGTCTTCGAAAACCGTGTTCATGGGACATTGAAGGTGGCTTCGCGACGATGACCCGTGGAGGAAACGCAAGGATCTGTTCGATGGTGAAACCGAACCCCGAAAACGCCCGTGTACGAGGAGCGGCGAGGAAATAGACAAGCTGTTGAAAGATTGGAAAGACTGCCCACTGCCGGGAAAGAAGCAAAAGGCGCCAGAGCCGGGAAAGAAGCGAAAGGCGCCAGAGCCGCTGCTGAAGGTATGGAAAATGAGGTCTGTTTTCTGGGACTTGCCGTACTGGAAGATCCACCGTGTGCCTCACAGCCTTGATGTCATGCATATCACGAAGAACGTGTGCGAGAGTCTGCTTGGTACCCTGCTCAACATGCCAGAGAGGACCAAAGATGGGCCGAAAGCAAGGGCAGACTTGAAATCAATGGGCATCAGGCAGGAGCTTCACGCTATATGTGATGATGATGATGATGATGATGATGATGATGAGGCGAAGCAGGACACAGAAAGTCGTCGCAAAGGCAAAAAGGCCAAGAAGACCGGAAATGACTACCCTCCCGCGTGCTTCACTCTAAGTCAGGAGGAGATCGAGCAGTTTTTCACCTGCCTCCTAGGAGTAAAACTTCCTTACGATTACGCGGGAAAGATAAGCAGATACCTAGACCCAGCGAAGCAGAAGTTCAGCGGGATGAAGTCTCACGACTGTCACGTGCTGATGACGCAGATACTTCTAGTTGCAATCCGTGGGATCATGGACGCGCACGTCTGTGAAACGCTATTTGGCCTATGCAACTTCTTCGACGTCATCTCTCGGAAGTCGATTGGCGTGAGGCAACTCAGAAGGCTACAGGAAGAGATCGTGGTGATACTATGCGAGCTTGAGATGTACTTCCCGCCCGCATTCTTCGACGTTATGGTGCATCTGCTGGTCCATATAGTGGAGGATATCATCCAACTCGGGCCGACGTTCCTGCACAGCATGATGCCGTTCGAAAGGATGAATGGTGTCATCAAAGGATACGTTCGCAACATGTCACGTCCAGAAGGAAGCATAGCCAGGGGCTTTCTGACCGAAGAGTGC
>LR880967.1:19057110-19076180 GCA_904067115.1 Aegilops sharonensis
GAAGGTTCTTGATGATGTTCTCCCCGGCTACGCCAAATCTGGAGGCACCTTCACCAGGCCTATTCGTAAGTACGGCAAGCACGTGTTCTCCCACAATACGACGTTCTGCTGCGTCAAGCAGCCGCCTGGCGGTCAGAAGGGTGCCTACTACGCCATCCATCACATGCGGGCGATCGTACGGGACCATCATCAACTTCTGCTACCGAGTAAACTCAAAGATTGGGCCGCGAGCGTGTTGGCAATCCAGGACGCGGACCTCCGACAAGAATTCTTTTGCATCCAGTCGGAGTTTGCGGAAATCATCCATCAAGATGTCCTTCGTACCTCGGGGCAGTTCTACCTCAGAAATCAACCGTCCAACAGTGACATCGACACAATGCTACAAATGCAGGCTGACAACGACTGTTATTTCATGACTCCCATGATAGACGGCGGCTTCATCCACGCTTCGGTCCATTGAGTCGAGTCGAAAGCAGTGATGCTGTGTCTAGTTCTGAAACATCGATTGGCTCATGTTGTAATTAAACTTTAATGAACTTGTAGTATGTCTCTTTGGTTTCGAGAGTCGTTCAACTTAGATGTAATCGATGCTATTAATGTCTTGCTTTTCTCTTCCGATCGTTCTGTTGCATACATATATATTGCTTATGTATTGTCTGTGAATTGGTACTAACGTTTCGTTTGGCTAGTGCATAGCGATGCCGACGTATGTCGTGTACAAGGGTAAGGTTCCCGGAGTCTACGATGACTGGGAGGAGTGTCGGAGACAGGTTCACCGATTCAGCGGTAACAGTTACAAAGGGTACACCACTAGGGCCGAGGCCGAATCTAGATACGCCCGCTATCTAGCGGGAGAGGGGAGGGAGCGTTGGAGGAACCGGATGAATACGAGTTTCATCGTGATGATGCTCATCGTGATGACCGCAGCTCTCTTCTATGTGATGGTAGTTTAGATGGTCGATATCGACTTGTAATGTGAAGACAAACTCGCTACTCGCGGTCTCGAGACTTGTAATATAATGTTCTATCTTTGTTCGGTCTTTTCAATTCGGAGACTAATATGATGAATTGTATTCGGAGACTAATATGATGAATTGTATTCAAAGACTAATCTTCTATTGTATTTGATGAATATGTTGTTGATGTGTGATGTCTATATTTTGTCAAATTATACATTTTGTAACCTGTGCAAAAAACAGAAAATAAAAAAATAAAAAAAAACCTAATATTCATACTAATGGCGCATCACATGACAGTGCGTCATTAGTATGACAGTGCATACTAATGGCGCATCACTGGGTAGTGCGTCATTAGTATGCCGCGGTTACTAATGGCGCATCCAGAGGTGGTGCGCCATTAGTATGCCAAAGCACCTGGGTATACATGGCCCCTGGAAGGCATACTAATGGCGCACCCTGGCCTATACTAATGACGCACCCGCGGTGCGCCATTAGTATACCAGATACTAATGGCGCACCAGGTGGTGCGCCATTAGTAAAAATTACTAATGACGTGCTATTAATGGCGCACCACAGATGCGTCATTAATAGCCATACTAGGTGCGCCATTAGTAGGGGTTTTTCTAGTAGTGTGGTGCACCGCGTGCGACCGACGGACGTGCTGGAAGCGGGCGGCAGGTACCACGGCGGCGACCGCGCCCGACCTTCGGTTGCAACAGCTCACCATGGCGGCGACCATGCCCAACCCCCGGCCCACGGCAAACCGAGACCACCCCGTTGTGATGCCGTTGTCTCCAGATGAAAAAGATAAAGAAGACATAGATGCGGTCGAGGGTTCGCATGAGATCCCGATCTTGCAACAGACTAGTTGCGGTGGAGATTTTGTTGCGGTGGAGGCCCCAAAACATTCGACCAAAATAGATCCGACGACCACGAACACGCGTGTTGTAATCAGCCGGCTGATGGCAAGCGTTTTTCTATTATTGAGCCTCGAAGACAAGTATATATAGACTACGAGCGCAAGACGCCTCGCATACTGATAAGATAAAAATCGTATAAGGAAAGAATACAATCAATATTAACAAATCCTAATCTACCATAATCTATACGCCAACAAAAACAAATCGAAATGTACGTCGAAACTGAAATATCAGTGCAGTATAGATGTACGTGTAGGTATACGCGTCTGCGCGCGCCCGTGCACGGTCCGCGCGGCAGCCCGAGGCGAGACGAGCCTGTGCGGCGGCTGCACGCGCTCGATCTTCTCGAGCGCGGCGACGACCTCGGCCATGGAGGGCCGGCTCTTGGGGTCGCCGGCGAGGCAGCTCATGGTGAGCTGCGCGGCTCGCAGGGCGGCCCTCGGCGTGTACTGCCCTTCCAGGTGCGGGTCTACCAGCTGCGGCAGCCTCCGGCGGTCCGCCAGGTACGGTCTGGCCCAGCTCACGAGGTTGAGCTGCGGCGCCGGCCGGGCCGTGTCGAGCGCGCGCAGACCGGTGAGCATCTCCAGCAGCACCACGCCGAACCCGTACACGTCGCTCTTCACGTACAGGTGACCTGCACAGTATACACACAAGGATTTTTGCGTGGTGACGGGGCTAACTATGGTGGGCGAGTGCCTGGTAGCTGTATGGCCGTACCTGTCGAGACGTACTCCGGCGCGGCGTAGCCGTAGGTGCCCATGATGCGGGTGGTGACATGGCTGTCGCCGTCGGCCGGGCCGTTCCTGACGAGGCCGAAGTCGGAGATCTTGGCATTGTAGTGCTGCATGACGTGCGACCCAAGGCACAACACGTACGTGCGTCAGTTGACTATATAGAGCAATGCTATTCTTTTCTACAAAAATCTTAGTAGAAAGTGTGCGTAGGAATAACTTTTTTGTTGACTATATAGGCGACTGTACATTTTATATAGGGTTTATATATGCACGCGTACCGTGTCGAGGAGGATGTTGGAGGACTTGAAGTCTCGGTAGATGACATGCTTGTCTGACGAGTGCAAGAAGGCGAGGCCGCGTGCCGCGCCCATTGCAATCCGTAACCGCAGGGCCCATGAGATTGGGTGGACGGAGCCGCCTTCTCCTACCAAGAAACATACCCCTTAGTTTACCATCTCTTTATACTCAAAAAAGTTTACCATCTCTTTCACTTTTCCCTCAAAGATGGTGACCTTGGCACCACATCAAAGTTTGTTTTTGTTTGGTGCGTATAGACCATCCCACCACACTTACTAAGAATAGCCAATCCAAAGCGGCTGTCAAAAAGAGTCACAACTCCAATACACATGAAATCAAACAAGCGAAGTTACAAAGAAACACACATATGCAAGACTAATAAAGTAGTTGCAGCCGGACTCACTTCTGAAGAGATGATTCTCCAAGCTCCCCTTGGCCATGAACTCGTAGACAAGCAAGAGCTCCCTCTCCCCCAAGCAGTACCCCAGCAGCCTCACCAGGTTCGGATGCGACATCCTCCCGAGAAAGTTCACCTCACACTGCAAAAATATTAATTAACCGTGTACTTATCCATGTCTATTGCTATATATAGACTCCACTTCAACAGTTCAATGCTAATGTTAGCGTGTGCATGTGTAAGCACCTGCCATTCTTCAAGACCCTGGCTGCTCCCCGGGTTGAGCTTCTTGACGGCAATAACCATGGCGCTGCCAATGCCGCTACTCATGGGGTTCATTGTCTTCTGGTCGACCCAGCCCTTGTAAACCCGCCCGAACCCGCCCTCGCCAAGGAGGTTGTCGGGCTTGAAGTTCCTGGTCGCGGCCTTGAGCTCGACGAACGTGAAAACGCGCAGGTTGGGCACCTCCAGGATCATACCCTCCTCCGGCTCCAGGAAATCCACCGATATGTTGCCACCGCCATTGGTACTTCTGCTGGTGATGACGCTCATGGACGAGCCTCGGGACTGTCTGGCATGGGGTGCAGACATGGGTGGAAGACTGCGGCTCTCGGTTGCTGCAGCAAACAAGAGATCAGTGTGACAGAGAAGAGAGAACTGAATTAGGAAAAGATGGCAAGCTGCTGCAACAACAAATAGGCTAGAAGTTCCATATGAATTTAATATACCACCCTTTCTCACAAGGCAATGAACAAATAGGTAAGCCTCTTCGGTTTATTGAAATTTCATAGGAATTTGGAAGGATACAATTCCTTAAGTTTTTCTCTACAATGTTTGTTTGGTCTGTAACAAGGACTTTTTGGGTGATCTACTTTGAATGCAGTTTTAAAGAAAAGAAAAATTGAATCAGAGGTTAGCCTCATGGAATAATGATTTTTAATGATGACATACACCTAATAATTGAAAAATTATTGTGCTTTTCCTTTGGCATCCACAAACAACTTATATTGCATATTTCTAAATTTCAAATTTCTATAAGAGCTAACATGCATACTATATATAACTTCAAATGTCCATGTCTTTTCTGCTCCAAATCTTTTAAAATCACTTAGACCAAAGAGGATCAAAAAGACTACGCCGAAGTAATCAATTGGCACAGACAAAACAGACCGACATGATCTAATACAGAAAGCACAGTTAGCTTGAAAAACCATCTTGTATTATGGGACGGAGGAAGTAGTTAATTAAACAAGAAATGCATGTCCGGATGAAGAAGTGGCAGTAACTATTACCTTGGGGTTGGAGTTGTCCATGATGGCCTGGTGTGTTCACCCTCTCTAATTCGGTTTCCTCGGAGCCGAAGCAGTTCCCCATGGAATTACAGCAATGGCAGAAAAGGCAGTGGATCTGATCTCTACCCATAAACCACGTATGGTCTTCTTCCACCTTTAATTAGCTGGTGCTCCTCCTCCCCGCGTCGTCGTTCCTGGTAGTATATAAAAAGCCTCCGCTCTTCTCCTGTGGAAAGGCGAAGCCCCTACGCGTTATGGAGACCTTGCCAACATTGGCGCCGGATCTTGTTTGTGCGTACTACGTAGCATGGGCTAGCTGCCGCATGTGTGCTACTGGGGTGCTCCTTTGACCGCCAACGTACGGCACGTCGATCTCTCTCATGTGCTTCCTTCCAGGCAACTCGCAGGGTGGAAGGGGAGCAGAGTGACTTTGGATTCGGTAAACAAAGATGATTTTTGAGACGCTGGTAGAATCTCACCATGCAAGGACATGTTAGTACGGGCTCGGGCTCTGGCTGGTTAAGTAAATAAAAGCATCTACAACCGGACCTCACAAAATCCGGCCCCAAAACATAGGCGGAAGCATGCGGTGCTTCCGTGGACATTGACCGGTTAGCACTCAAATGTTCCGTTTCACAGTCGAATACCTCATTGTAATTCATCATATCCAAACAATTATATGCAACGAGTAAAACCTAATCAAATCTTCGCCGTCGGCCGTCCTTCTTGTTCCCTCCGTGTCCCCGTCTGACTGCCGTGAGACCCGCAAAGTGAAGGTCCGATTGCCGACGAGGTAGAGTAGGACATGTGACATGGACTAAACCCAAATGGGACACTAGGTGCCGCCCTCTCCCATGTCCTACTCTTCCTCGTCGGAGCATGTGGCCTCGACGTCACCGGTGGAGGTGAGATCGGTGATGAACGTGGACGCACGATTCTTGTGGTTGCGATGCTAGATGGTGCCGGTCACATGCCTCCGGCCACCAACACGGCGGATCCAGGCGCCATTTGCGCAAACACATGGATTCCCGCTGGGACGAGTCCGTCCGCGGTCAAGCGCAATCCTCCTGGGAGTGGCGAAGAGACATGCGGACGTCCATATCCTCCTCAGGACCGCAAGAAACATTTTCAGCGTGCAGCTCAGCTGAAGCTCTTTCAAACCGAGGTGGTGTTAGTCACCTCGGATGCAATATGCGGGGAAGATATCATGCTTACATGACTCCTGTGAGTCATTGGGTCTCATATCTAACTCCCGGGATCTCTTGAGCATTTTGCAAAAAAACCATCCGAGAGTCTTAAAATTGTGCATAGGTACAATAGCTCCTCAAATGCCGTCGGATCTCATATCCAACGACCAAGAAAGTCGTATCACAGTATCACCCAAACCTCAGTATCACCTAATATTTCCCCACAATGCAACGTCTGGACTTGATTGAAGAAGTATGCTCTCATTGAACTAGTTTCAAGACCGATGAGACTGAAGACGATGTGCAGCTCGGATGAATCGAGGTGCGTCTAGACTTGAAGACCGGTTTAGGGCTACTGAGGATGTCTTGGCTAAGGGATCTCTCCTCATGTTGAATCCCAAGCTGAGGACCCTTTGTCGGTTTCGACCCGGGCCACACCAGGTGGTCCATGGTGTAGAATTTGAAGGGTCTAGAAGAATTCACATATATACTCCAAGACTCTGGATTCGTGGAGGATTCTATCTCTCCGTATGTAGCTGATTAGGATCTTGTAAACCTAGAACCCGCGGTACCTAACTAAACCGAGCGGCCTGGCACGTAGACAACATAAGAAATCTCTAGGTAGATACATGTCATGTACTTACTCCATCGCAATAAGAGTGTGGTTTTTGTGCACCCACGGACTTTGCACCCCGGGTGCATCCACGATAAAAAACTTAGCAAAACATTTCAAAAAGAATATGAAACTTTGTGGATGTGACTATGACAAAATGTTTTACGTACATGCAAAATTTGGTGGCCAAATGACATCCGAGGAGCTTTGTACGAAAAAACAAAGTTTATGCTGAAACATTTGAACAGTAAACTTGGGTGCAAAGCATATTTTGTATTTCGTTTTGTATGGAGATCATTTCATGATTTTTGGTGACCAAACTTTGCAAGCTCCTAAAACATTTTCTCATAATCACATCCATGAAGTTTCAAAAAAATTATTGTTTTCCCTATTTATTTTGAATTTATTATTCACTATGTGGGTGCACCGAAGTTGGGTGCAGCCACTATTTTCCCTCACAATAAACATAAGCATGACATATGGTATTATAGCCCAAACCTCGGTAAAGTCATGTGTCCTAATTACCATCGCTCCTAGACTCCTGACTTAGGATCCCCTACCTCAAGATCTGCCAGTTTAGGTTCCGTCACAAGTGGCTTGTTTAGAAAAGGGTGAACCAACATTAGATTTGGACCAAAGAAGATTAGGCTTGCAAGTATTATATTTGTGATCCAAAAGGATCAACCAGTTCTTATCAGCACCAGCAAAATACCTACTAGCCCAAGAAGCAAGTAAAGATATGTTAAGCTCCCTCAAATTAGGAATAGCTAAACCTCCATAAACTTTTTTCTGGGATACAAGCCCCCAATTGGCTAAATGAAATTTATGAACATAAGACCAGTGGCGTGATTTAGCCGATTAGGATCTTGTAAACCTAGTACCCCCGGTACCTAAATAAACCGTGCCGCCTGGCTGTAGACAACATAAGAAATCTCTAGGTAGATACATGTACCATACTTACTCCATCGCAATAAACATAAGCAGGACGTATGGTATTATCTCCTCAGGGAGCCCAAACCTGGGTAAAGTCCCGTGTCCTCGTTACCATCGCTCCTAGACTCCTAGCTTAGGATCCCCTACCTCGAGATCTGCCATTTTAGGTTTCGTCACAAGTGGCTTCTTTAGAAAGGGGAGAACCAACATTAGGTTTGGTCCAAAGAAGATTAGGCTTGCAAGTATTATATATATGGTCCAAAAGTATCAACCAGTTCTTATCACCACCAGCAAAGTACCTACTAGCCCAAGAAGCAAGTAAAGATATGTGAAGCCCTCTCAAATTATGAACACCTAAACCTCCATAAACTTTTTTTTCTGGGATACAAGTCCCCAATTGGCTAAAATGAAATTTATGAACATCTCCCAAATTCCCTCAAAGGATTGAAATCCATTTAGGAAGTAATAGTTGTAATGGCCCATTTAGGAAACTTAATGATAGATATCAAATATAAAGGAATACTAGCAATGCAAGTCTGAAGCAACACTAATTTGGCCTCATAACTGAGAAATTTATCTCTTCAGCCCCAAATCCTCTTAATGATTTTATCAATAATAGGTTGAATATCTTTCCTCCTAAGCTTGAGATGGTGCAGAGGCACTCCTAAGTACTTATGGGGAAAGTGATGATCTTACAACAAAAAATTTGAGCTAATAATTTAGTGGCATCACCCTCAACTTTAATTGTAAGCAAATGGCATTTATTATTGTCGATCCTCATGGGAGAAGTTGGTCAAAACAAGAAAGGATACACTTAACATTCCTAGCAATGATAGGGTCAGGATTAAGAAAAAGGATGGTATCGACGGCGTATTGGAGACAAACAACACCCTATGTCAACGCCGGAAAGAATCCCAGAAATTATGCCAGCTCGAGCAGCCTTGGCAAGCATTTTAAACCAAACATCGGCAGTTGGATTAAACACAATAGGGTACAAGTCACCTTGTTTAAACTTTTTCCTCAAATAGGGACTAGTGGCGTCATTTAATCTAACACAAAAAGAACTCTGTTGTAGGACAGATAGGATCCGACTAATCCAGTTGTTCCCAAACTCCTGGTGGTGATCATTTCCATAAGGAACTCTCAGTTGACTCTTTTTGATAATCAAGGTTGAGGATAACCCCATGGCTATGCCATTTCAACCTTGCGTTTTCCCTATTCCTGCATTATTATAATCATGTGAGTCAAATAGGCTCTTAAAGCGAGTATAATGGTAGGTTTATAGCCTGCTTACAAGATAATTTTGCCTATGTAAAGAAGAGAGACATGAAACGGTGAGGGGAATGGGCTAACGTGCAAGAGCCTAGCTATATGCATACTCTAGACATATACAATAAGTATGAAGAAAGATATAGAGAGAAAGTGAAAAAAAAGCACAACTCTTATAACCAACCTTAGAGCATGGTTAATAGTACAACCAACTGCTGGCTATATAGTCTTGCCACGTCATCTGTAGCCAAGCTTATAGCCAGCAAATACAATAGTTGCATATAAATATGTACTGCTTTTTTGATACATGACCCACCTCACTCTTTCACATCATGCCTAAGAGCAGCCGGCTGTTAATCAGTAGCCCACTTTCTTTCTTTCTCCTCTCTCTCCTCCAACTCATCCAAAATAAATATTTGAAGGCTTACAGCCCGCCTACGTCATCATATTGTACTTGCTCTTATTAATATAGCTGACTGATGGCTATAACATGTTGTCATGTTATCTACAACCAATATAATAGTCAATATGTATAGTAGTAGGCTATAAGAAAGTACTAGTACTACTTTATTACTCCATGGCCCATCATACGCTCTCACATATACTAGCTTCTTGGAGTTTGTGCTACAGCCTGCATCTCTTCTCTTTCCACTTCTCTTTCATCCAACTCAGTAAAAATGTAATATTTAAAGTCTTATAACCCGCCTACGCCAGCTTATTATACTTACTCTTATAGCTAACATTGTTGTATGAGTACATGTGCTGACTATATATAATACTGCAACAACATACAGCCAGCAGTTGGCTATATTATTAATCATTCTCTTAGGCGGAAATTTGGAGGCTATATGTTTGGTGCTGCTCTAACTACCGTGCGCAGGTTTACTGATCAATTCTTTCGGATCTGTGGATTTGCTACGATCGAGAATTATATCCACCCGTTGACAGCCATCCGCACTTCAGAATGTTGTTTCCAGAGCCATCTGCCCACCTTGGACCGGCAGGCAGGCCGTCTGAGTTGGTCCGGAGTCTGCGGCCATCTCGTTACCATGTGATTGTGATGCATGCACACAAACGCAATCGACTGATCAAGGATTACACATTAGAATATACGGCTAGTGCTAATGCATAAAGGGTGCAGGAACACAAACCGTGTTGTTCACCTGACTCATTGTAAATCAACGAACCTGTTAGCAAGTCCGTCCGTCGGCGCGGTCAATGGTCATGGTAATATCTCGGCAAAAAGAATGGTTACAGTAGTGCTACTATAATCTGGCCACAGATATGGCAATCCTATCCGTATCCGGGCCTTTAACCAAGTAGTCAAATCTACAAGGATGCTTTATTTACCGCTTTTGCTATTTGTTGCAACTCAATTTTTCTATCCGTTCAGTCAAATGCATGACCGGTTATTTCAAACACTTTGTGACATGTGCGTCCAAGGTTATGCTGTACTGATCACTACTTTAGAAGAGAGTAGTACCATATTTCAGGAACAGGGTTATATAAATACCCAAATGATAACACTCACACATGTGCCACGAAGCAAAATGGCCCAAACGCCTTCATTACCATTTATTTTGCCACGTCAAAACAGATGACATCAACGGGAATCTTTTTGGTTTTTGGCTTAAAAATGTTTTATCTCTTAATTAAAAAAAATCAAATTTCATCATTAAATCAGTCTCGACGAGGTCTTCAAAATTAGATCCCATGCTCATATGTTTTGACGATTTTTTTTGCCAAAAGTTGCCATGATGTTTACACTGAAGTTGCCATATTGTTTACACTAAAGTTACCATGTGGCAATTTTAGTTTATAGATCCTGGCAATTTTAGTATTTTGACTACGGCAATCCAGTATTTTGACCATGGAAAAAATTGTATGAACCATTGCAATTTGAAGTGCATGTATCGTGTCAATTTTAGTTTATGGTTTGTGGCAAGTCTAGTTTTAATTCCCTGTTTTATAATACGTCAAAATTTACTTTCAAAAATAGAAAAAAATAGCTGAAACATATCATAACAATTTCAGTGTAAACACCATGGCAATTCATGTGCAATAGACATGGCAAACTTTTAACTCCAAAAAGCATATTGTCGAAACATATTGATATGAGATCTAGTTTCGAAGATCTCGTCGTGATGGATTTAATGGTGGTGAGAACGGATTTTCAATTGGATTTTTCATTTAAGAGATAAAATATTTTAAAAACTAGAAATCCAAAAAGATTCCCACATGCATGCATGCGGTGACGTGGCACAATCTGTGTGTTGTAGGGCGTGTGGGCGGATGTTGCTACCACCACACGTGTGAGCGTTAGAGTCCTATAAATATAACCTCAGTTGATTTCCTTCCTTTCCTTCCATTGCAGGCTGCATGCATGCATGTCTCCTGCATGCCTCCGTCACGCATGTGATGGGTGGCGATTTTCGGTGGGCGCGTGTTTTTCTCTCGTTCTTTGTATGTGTATAGTGCGTATATTCAGGGACGGAGCTAGCTTAATTCAAGGACAACGCTAACGCACACACGGTGGGAGTCAAACCCGCCCACACCTTTATAACATACAGACTATGTCATGTCACCGCATGCATGCATGTGGAATTTTTTTTGGATATTCAGTTTTTAAAATGTTTTATCTCTTAAATGAAAAATCCGATTGAAGATCCGTTTTCACCATTAAATCCCTCGCGACGAGATCTTCAAAACTAGATCTCATATCAATATATTTCGATGAATTTTTTTTTTGTTAAAAGTTGTCATGTCTATTGCACATGAATTGCCATGATGTTTACACTAAAGTTGTCATGTTATGTTTCAGCTATTTTCTTCTATATTAAAAAGTAAATTTTGACATATTCTAAAATGGAGAATTAAGAAACTAGACTTGCCATGCACCATAAACTAAAATTGCCATGATACATACACTTAAAATTGCCATGGTTCATGAAAAAAAAATATTTTCATGATCAAAGTACTGGAGTTGTCATCATCTAAAACTAAAATTTCCATGATCTACAAACTAAAATTGCCACATGGCAACTTTAGTTTAAGCACCATGGCAACTACAGTGTAAACATCATGGCAACTTTTGGGTAAAAAAAAATTTCATCGAAACATATCAATATGGCGTCTAGTTTTGAAGATCTCGTCGAGACGGATTTAATGGTGAAAACGGATTTTTAGTTCATTGATCGAGGGCATTTAATCGTACGCCAGAGAAGGCCCATGAATTATTCAATCTACTTTTTCTTTCAATTGAAGAGATTTTAAGGTACGAAGTTTTTGAATTAGGAAACATGAACCATTTTTATAAATCCAGAACAGTTTTTTGAAAATTATGTACACTGTTAAAAAAAGGCGAACAAAATTTGAAACAGGAACATCTTTTAAAATTCACAAACATTTTTTGAAAACACCACATTTTTTTATCAAAGCATGAACATTATTTGAATTTGTGAACATTTATTTTGCACGGGAACATGTATTGAAAATTCATAACATTTTTCAAAAATGTGTATCTTTTAACGTTATTTTGAACTGTAGAAAAACACGAAAAAAATTTGAAACATGAAAACTTTAAAAATTCACAAATATTTTTTGAAAAAACCAACTTTTTTTTAATAAAACATGAACATTATTTGAACTTTTGAACATGTTTTTGTACGGGAACATGTTTTGAAAATTCATAATATTTTTGAAAATGTGCACCTTTTAACATTATTTTGAATTATGAAAATTTCATTAAAACAAGAATATTTTTTGAATTTGGAGCACTTTTTAAAATTTCATTTTATTTTAAGAAATCTCGAATTTCTTTGAAGAATAATAAAAGTTTTTAAAAATTGGGAAACTTTTTCAAGTTCCGAATATTTTTCAAAATAGCAATAAAATGTTGGAATTCCGAACATTTTCTATAATTTAATTTTTTAAAAACCAATTCGGAACATTTTCTGAGAATTTTGAATTTAGTAAATACATTCTATAAGAAAAATAAACTTGGAAGGGAAAGAAGGGATAAGGGAAGAAGAATAAAAATAGAAGTAAAACACAGAAACTAAGAAAACTGGGCCAACCTGTTATCTGTTGTCCTGTGCGAAGCTTCGACTATTTGTCGCTCTGTACGGAAAATAGAATTTTCCAGCTGCGTTGGCAGAAAAATAAGTGGACTGGCTTCGCTGGGCCACAGCGCCCGACCCACGTACGAAATTGTGGAAAAGCCTTTTTTTGTTGCAGACAAACGCATAAGAATTTAGTAGCACCTGGATAGAATTTTTTTCCGATGGTGAACGGGTGAAAAAATTGGCAAAGTGTTAGTATTAGTATTAGTATTAGTATTATTATTAGTAGTATTAGTATAGGTATAGGTATAGGCATAGGTATAGATATACATAGATATCATGCATGGTAGTCATTTTACATGTAGAACTCACAAAAAATGAAAAAGGACAACGCTCCAGTGTCCTCCCCCACGACCTGGCTTCCTTAGAGCTTCTAAAGCCGTGGACGCGTCCATAGAACGTGACCGGTCACCTCTCATTTTGCTGCCTCCGCAACTGACCCCCTCATATTTGAACCATCAAATCCATGCAACTTAAAACTAGCAACTATGTAGATCAACATACGTAGTAAGGGCATCTTCAACGGCAACCCATAAATTTCCTCATGCATCTGTCCACGGACGAGGGGACCAGTCCGCGGACATCAATGCGGGAGCACAACATCCAACCGTGTCATGTATATGCCCACTAGTAAATTCAAATTCATATATACTCCTATGCACACAACGCGCCAGATCACACCCTCGCCAGATCGCATCCCCGATCTTAACCAAAAACAGGCAAATATGCTTAGTTTTTACATGCCTGAATCCAAAGGAACAGCAGTCCGGCAGTCCGTGCATTTCTGCCCTGCCGGACCGGCAATCCCAGCCAGCTGCTCCCCGATCAAGGAGGTGCCATCACCGCCGCTTAGGCAGCCTTCACCTTCGTGTCCACGTCCGCCTCCGCCGCATCCTCATCATCTGCCACCGCCAACTGATCTTTCTGCCACTGCAACATTTGGTAGCGGACAGATTGTACGATCATTCTAGCGTCAGCACCAAAGAGTCGACATTCAAGGTCAACATCTTGGCATCCTCCGCATTGGCGGCGATCTTCACCCTCTTTTCCTTGAGTGCGGCCTTCCTCTCCTAGATGATTGTTCTCCTCTCTTTGAGCTTGATCTTGTCCGTTGCCTCCATCTCCGGCAAGTTCTCCGACGATTCCATGCGTCAGCGGCGGATGGAGTGGGTGGGAGAAAAAAGAAGGAATTGGGCGGAGAGCGGCGGGGAGTGGAAGAAGGGAGTGGGGGATTTTGGCGCGAAAATAGTGAAGGATGCTACAAAAGCGCGGGCTCCCCTTCCTTTTGGGCATGCCCAGGGGTGTAGAGCGATGTTTCGCATGTCCGGACTCCCGCAAATCTCCCTCATGTTTGTCTTCGGTTTGCGATAGAAAACTAGTCCGGACCGCTTCGCGGACCAATACAGAATCGCGTTGGATGGCTTCCTCGGTCCATACGGTTGCGGGAGGTTTGAGGGTCGATGTTGGAGATGCCCTAACAAACGGTCATAATTCAAATACTAGCAAACCGACAAAGTGGGCAGCCAAAAGATCATAGTTCATTGTCGGACAATACTAGGAAAAAGTTTATTTTTTGTCCCTCAACTATTTCGAAAGTTGATATTTGGTCCTTCAACTTCAAAACCGATAAACTTTAGTCCCTCAACTCTTCAAACCGGATAAGTTTAGTCCCTCGTCCCAACCAACCCGGTATTGCTGCTGACTCAGCGTGGTTTTGACCGGTCTTTGCTGATGTGGCAAAATTTCTCTGTCCTACACATCCTATCTCTTCTTCCTCTCATCTCTCCTAGTGGGCATTTGATCGAGCAACTCGGGTGCGAGTCTGCACTTCCGCCTAGGGCTGCAAGAAAAGCTCGAGGCTCGTGAGCCGCTCGAGATCGACTCGTATTTTACCTCGACTCGATATCGACTCGAAAAGAAATGAGCAGAGTATGAGCACTTTATGTAGCTCGATGAAGAAACGAGCCGATCTTGAGCCAGCATTGGCTCGCTCGATTTTAGCTCGATAGCTTGATATCATATAAGTATATTAAATGATCTTCATGTCTATTACAAAGGATTAGGATCATCCATTGCCATATATGTTTTGTACAATTTATTTTCTTCATTTTACCTAGCTACTACTAGGAAACATGGAAATTAAGCATGGAGAAAGTTTAGCCTTAATATGACACGTGGCCAACTGCGTGTTCAATATCTTGTTATTTCAGCCAAAGTTTGAAAGCAGATGCACCTTTGTTGACTTTTTCTGTTGTGTCCTATCTTACTTTAAAATTTGCCTTAAAATAATTTTAAATCATCTTATTTGGCTCGAAACTAGCTCGAGATCTATTCAAGATCGTTACAAGCTGAGCATGAGCCACATTCTACAGCTCGACCTTGAGCTTCGCATATTTTAAGCTCGCTCAAATTTTAATATAAGTTGAGCTGAGCCTAGGCCAACTCGCTTGAACTCGACTCGTTTGCAGCCCTACTTCCGCCACCGGCAGCACTTCGTCGCCTGACTAGGCAGCAGCAGCAGCTAGGAGTACGCCGCTGATACCACCAGCCAGACCTACATGCCTTGTCTGGTTGTCGACGACGGCCGCCAGGTCCCGGGGCTCGGCTTGTCGACACATCAACGATGGCTGCTGTTGTAGATGTTGCGGAGGCGCTTGTGTTCACCGGCTTCCTCCTCGTCGCCGATACTCGATGGCTCCTAGTCTGGGCGGTGGAAGGGGGTCGAGCTGCGGGATGGCGAAAGGCTGGGCGTAGTGCATCTTAGGGAGGAGGAGCTGTCCGTACCCCAAAAAAAGAAAAACAAGACGCTGGCGAGAGACGGAGGTGAGGCGCACAGCGAGGCAGAGCTCGCCATTCATGCGCACGCGGGACAAGCGGTGTTCATCTCGAGCAGCGAAAGGCGTATCCTCACCTTGCCCATCCTCTTGAAGGTGTTGCCGGCGGCGGCGCGTGGCTTTGCCGAGGTGGCAGTTGCCGAACATGGCGAGCGTGAGCACCATGCTCTTGTCGAACATGCTCGTTCCACCGTGGGATGCATGAGTCAACGATGGTGCGCGTGCGCACGCACTTCTGCCGGTATTTGGCCACGCAGTACGCGTCGGTGGTGCTCCCCGATCACGGTGGGCATGGCGGCGCAGAGGTCGCAGAACCGGCACTTCAGCTTGTGGCGGCGCTGCCGCTCAGCTTCCACGTCCGGGGAGAGAAGGACCCCGCGAGCGACATGTACACCACGTCCTTGTTGCGGATGACCGGTCCGGTCCGTCCTTGGCTGGGCGCGCGCGGCATGTCATAGCCGGTGTCTAGCAGCGGCTTCTACCACGACTCCGCTAGGACGCCATGGGCGATGCAGTGCGCGGCTGTACCCATGCAGTCACACGGTGAGGTGAGATGGCTGCAGTCCCGCCTCAGGCAGAGCTTCCCGGCGCCGTCGCAGGTTATCCTCAGTCTCTAGCTCCAGTTTAGACACAAAGCGGAGTTTGCTGGGTTGTTAAGCTCTTGTGCGTACCAAAAAGAGTCAATTACACCGATGGTGCTTAAACTTGGCACAGACGGTCACTTTGGTGTTAGAACTTGTGGCATACATTAAACTGGTGCTGAAACTTGGCTCGGACGTGCAAATACGGTGCTAATCGCACTTGAATATAAAATTGATGCTGACTTGACGCGCCAGCGTGGTGTGGGGCCTTTTTTTTTGCAAAAACTCCCTCAACTTTTTTCTATTTCTCACAAAAAACCCTTATCAACACGCGGCAGATGCCATTTCATTTTGACTATATGACACATGGGGTATGCCTGTCAGTAAGTGAAAATAGAAATGAAACAAACGCGCACGGGTCTTGAATCCAAGACCAACTGCTGGATAGCTGGCCATCCAAGCCACTCCAACATTCACGTTGCAATGACAGATTCTAATAATAGTTTTAAATGTGGTATCAGGAGGACGCATGTTTTTTTTTGAGCAACCATCAGGAGAACGCATGTTTTCTTTTAGCAACCATCAGGAGGACGCATGTGGGACTTATATGAGACGCAAATAGCGCGACCCATTTTGCACGCACTAGTTTTTTAATACATATGTAAAACGTAACTAAAAATAATAATGTTCAAATATTCGTGTCTTATAAATATTATATACAAACAATAATTAGTAAATAAAATTATTTGAATATACACCCATGTACTCCCTTCGTAAAGAAATATCCAAACGCTCTTATATTTCTTTGCAGAGGGAGTATTATATAAAAATGTTTGGTAAATATGGAGATTAAATGTTTATTAAATGGATACAAAAAAATTATACACTTATAGTTTATATTTAAATTATATGAAATAATGAATACAAACATCCGTGCGATATACTTTTCACTAATGATTTATATTCAGAAAAAAATAATTGAAATATTAGCCACTAATGAATATTCATATGAAATTTTAAATTTAAATTTTGAACATTTATTTATACAAACATTGAAATATAAACATGTGTGTATAATTACAGAATTGTTTGTATAATTAAAATAATATTTCGGAATTGTAATGTTAATATATTTGTATTTTTATTAATTATCCAAACATTTTTGTAATTAATAAATATTGTTTTAAATATATGAATATTTTTAAAATAACACATGAACAATTATGAAACATAAGTTATTAAGTTTGTATGTATAATATTTATACCACACAAATAATTAAACGTTATTTTCATTACTAAGATTAGAAGTTACATACCTTTTACAAATTTCTGGAAAAGAACATGTGCAAATGGGTTGCATTGATCACAGTCTATTTCAGCTTCACGAGCGTCTTTGTTCTGCTATATTAGTTATCCATTTTGTTTCGTCAATACTAGAAGGTGTAGTCGCTACGTCCTACTGTGTGCAAGGCAGGGTCAAGGGTTCGAAACACGGGAGCTTTATTTTTGTTAATTTTCACACTACACTGACATATGGGACCCACCTCTCATAGAGGCGAGAAAATAAAATGACAATTCAAGTTGTTCTTTGCAACAACAAAAAAAAGGCCAACGCCGTCCACTCAGCCTTCCAATCACTGACAGTGAGCCCCATGCCATGCTGGCATGACAAGTCAGCATCGTTTCGTATCCAAACGCGATTTGCACTGTACTTGTACGTCCGAGCCAAGTTTTTGCACCAGTTCAATGTATGCCACAAGTTTTAGCACCAAAGTGACCGTTTGCGTCAAGTTTGGGCACCATCGGTGTAATTGACTCATTGACTACACCGATGGTGCTTAAACTTGGCACAAACGGTCACTTTGGTGTTAAAACTTGTGGCATACATTAAACTGGTGCAGAAACTTGGCTCGGACGCGCAAATACGGTGCTAATCGCACTTGAATATAAAATTGATGCTGACTTGACGCGCCAGCGTGGTGTGGGGCCTGTTTTTTTGCAAAAACTCCCTCAACTTTTTTCTATTTCTCACAAAAAACCCTTATCAACACGCGGCAGATGCCATTTTATTTTGACTATATGATACATGGGGTACGCCTGTCAGTAAGTGAAAATAGAAATGAAACAAACGCGCACGGGTCTTGAATCCAAGACCAACTGCTGGATAACTGGCCATCCAAGCCACTCCAACATTCACGTTGCAATGACAGATTCTAATAATAGTTTTAAATGTGGTATCAGGAGGACGCATGTTTTTTTTTGAGCAACCATCAGGAGGACGCATGTTTTCTTTTAGCAACCATCAGGAGGACGCATGTGGGACTTATATGAGACGCAAATAGCGCGACCCATTTTGCACGCACTAGTTTTTTAATACATATGTAAAACGTAACTAAAAATAATAATGTTCAAATATTCGTGTCTTATAAATATTATATACAAACAATAATTAGTAAATAAAATTATTTGAATATACACCCATGTACTCCCTTCGTAAAGAAATATCCAAATGCTCTTATATTTCTTTGCAGAGGGAGTATTATATAAAAATGTTTGGTAAATACGGAGATTAAATGTTTATTAAATGGATACAAAAAAATTATACACTTGTAGTTTATATTTAAATTATATGAAATGATGAATACAAACATCCGTGCGATATACTTTTCACTAATGATTTATATTCAGAAAAAAATAATTGAAATATTAGCCACTAATGAATATTCATATGAAATTTTAAATTTAAAGTTTGAACATTTATTTATACAAACATTGAAATATAAACATGTGTGTATAATTACAGAATTGTTTGTATAATTAAAATAATATTTCGGAATTGTAATGTTAATATATTTGTATTTTTATTAATTATCCAAACATTTTTGTAATTAATAAATATTGTTTTAAATATATGAATATTTTTAAAATAACAC
>LR880967.1:19076436-19093720 GCA_904067115.1 Aegilops sharonensis
GCCTGTCAGTAAGTGAAAATAGAAATGAAACAAACGCGCACGGGTCTTGAATCCAAGACCAACTGCTGGATAACTGGCCATCCAAGCCACTCCAACATTCACGTTGCAATGACAGATTCTAATAATAGTTTTAAATGTGGTATCAGGAGGACGCATGTTTTTTTTTGAGCAACCATCAGGAGGACGCATGTTTTCTTTTAGCAACCATCAGGAGGACGCATGTGGGACTTATATGAGACGCAAATAGCGCGACCCATTTTGCACGCACTAGTTTTTTAATACATATGTAAAACGTAACTAAAAATAATAATGTTCAAATATTCGTGTCTTATAAATATTATATACAAACAATGATTAGTAAATAAAATTATTTGAATGTACTCCCTTCGTAAAGAAATATCCAAACGCTCTTATATTTCTTTGCAGAGGGAGTATTATATAAACATGTTTGGTAAATATGGAGATTAAATGTTTATTAAATGGATACAAAAAAACTATACACTTGTAGTTTATATTTAAATTATATGAAATGATGAATACAAACATCCGTGCGATATACTTTTCACTGATGATTTATATTCAGAAAAAAATAATTGAAATATTAGCCACTAATGAATATTCATATGAAATTTTAAATTTAAATTTTGAACATTTATTTATACAAACATTGAAATATAAACATGTGTGTATAATTACAGAATTGTTTGTATAATTAAAATAATATTTCGGAATTGTAATGTTAATATATTTGTATTTTTATTAATTATCCAAACATTTTTGTAATTAATAAATATTGTTTTAAATATATGAATATTTTTAAAATAACACGTGAACAATTATGAAACATAAGTTATTAAGTTTGTATGTATAATATTTATACCACACAAATAATTAAAAGTTATTTTCATTACTAAGATTAGAAGTTACATACCTTTTACAAATTTCTGGAAAAGAACAGGTGCAAATGGGTTGCATTGATCACAGTCTATTTCAGCTTCACGAGCGTCTTTGTTCTGCTATATTAGTTATCCATTTTGTTTCGTCAATACTAGAAGGTGTAGTCGCTACGTCCTACTGTGTGCAAGGTAGGGTCAAGGGTTCGAGACATGGGAGCTTTATTTTTGTTAATTTTCACACTACACTGACATATGGGACCCACCTCTCATAGAGGCGAGAAAATAAAATGACAATTCAAGTTGTTCTTTGCAACAACAAAAAAAAGGCCAACGCCGTCCACTCAGCCTTCCAATCACTGACAGTGAGCCCCATGCCACGCTGGCATGACAAGTCAGCATCGTTTCGTATCCAAACGCGATTTGCACTGTACTTGTACGTCCGAGCCAAGTTTTTGCACCAGTTCAATGTATGACACAAGTTTTAGCACCAAAGTGACCGTTTGCGTCAAGTTTGGGCACCATCGGTGTAATTGACTCTACCAAAAAAAATTGAGCGACCCAATCACGTGTACGCTGATGTGTTAAGATTCGGTCAAAACCATGTCCATGTCACACGAAAACCACCCAAAGTGGTATGAGGGACTAAAGTTATCCGGTTTAAAGAATTAAGGGACTAAGTTTTGCTGGTTTTGAAATTAAGGGATAATTTTATACTTCCTAGAGAATTAAGGGACGAAAAATATATTTTTCCTTAAAAAAATGATAAATAGAGATAAAGAAAGGCGGAAGAAATCATCATTTCATTGCCGGCCCCCCCTTGCGGTTAGGTCCCGGAAACTCATCCTGCGTTCCTTCCTGCTGGGTTGCTAATAGCTGCTCTTCATTGCCCTTGTTATAGCTGCTCACATGACTGTCAGCACTCTCAAAGTGCCAAGACGATGAAAACACACACACACAAGTGGAGCTTGAGGTAGACGAAGAACACAAGGTTTTGCGCTGTAAACTTCACAGCTTTTCTGCTTCTATTCTTTGCCTTTTATTTAGAGTACAGAAAGGAAACCGAGGATCGTGGCCCCTGACTACGCGCCCGCGTGATCCACTACGCTCATGCCATCCCACGAACGGATCGACGAGGCGCGAGACTCGCTCCAGGCTGTTGAACCCGCGAGCTAAACTAGCTAACTGAAAAACTGAAGAAATCGGGAAACTAGCCTGACAGAAAAGAAACTAACTGAACCGTGACAGGGCTTGGGGTTTTATTTCAACAAATCACCCCCTAAAACCTGAGCCCTTGTCAACCTCTACCATGCCGATCCTTGCACGCAGCTCCGTGAAGCGCACGTGCCCGAGAGCCTTGGTGAGAAGATCGGCGAGTCCGTTTCGATGAACTCCACCTCCACTTGCTTGTTCTCCACACACTCCCTGATGAAGTGGAAACGGATGTCGATGTGTTTACTCCGCTCGTGGTACACCGGGTTTTTTGCAAGTGAGATGGCTGATTTGTTATCCATCCAGAGTGGAAAACACGCCGGCCTCTCCTTCTTGAGCTCGCTGAGAAAACGAGCCAGCCAAACTCCTTGGCATGCCGCCGTCGTGGCGCTGATGTACTCAGCCTCGCAGGACGATAAGGCCACAACCTTCTGCTTGAGTGACTGCTAGCTGATGATGCAGTTGCCGTAGAAGAACATGGCGCCGGTCGTGCTCCGTCGTGTGTCGACGTCTCCTCCCATGTCGCTGTCGCTGTATCCGGCGAGGTGGCCATCTCCTTTCCCCCTTGGGTAGAAGCAGCCCCAATGCAGAGTGCCCGCGATGTAGCGTAGGATCTTCCTCACCGCAGCCAGGTGCTCGGTGGTGGGCGTCTCCATGAACCGCGAGACGTACCCGACGGCGAAAGCGATGTCTGGCCTGGTATGAACCAGGTAGCGCAGACAACTGACGAGGCCGCGGTACTCCGTCGCGTCGGTCAGAGGCGCGGTGCTCTGCTTGCTAAGCTTCAGTCTGGGTTCCATGGGCACCGCGCACGGGTTGCGTCCTGTCATGCCGCCTCGCTCCAGAATCTTCTCGGCGTAAGCCGACTGGTTCAGGGAGATACCAGTTCGCGCCTGGTGCACCTCGATCCCCAAGTAAAAACTTAGGAGACCGAGATTGCTCATCTTGAAGAGCCTCATCATCTCCTCCTTGAACCGCGTGATCTCCCCGTTGTCGTCGCCGATGATGACCAGATCATCGACGTACACCCCCACAAGGAGGCGAGACGAAGCGTTGCCGCGCCCGTAGATGGCATGCTCGGTGGTGCTCCGCTCGAACCCGAGTGATGCGAGGCATGCGTCCAGCTTCTGGTTCCAGGAGCGCGGCACCTGTTTCAGGCCGTACAAGGCCTTGTCGAGGCGCAGCACCTTGCTCTCCTGCCTGGCGGCGATGTACCCTGGTGGTTGCGCGACGTAGACCTCCTCCTGGAGCTCCCCATTCATGAACGCGCTCTTCACGTCCATGTGATGCACGCCCCAGCCCGCACGCGCGGCCAGAGCGAGGAGGAGGCGTACTGGCTCCATGCGGGCGACAGGCGCGAACACCTCTTCATAGTCCACGCCCTGGCGCTGCACGAATCCTTTGGCGACGAGGCGGGCCTTGTGTTGCACCACCGCGCCCTGGGCATCGCGTTTTACCTTGTAGACCCACTTGAGACCAATGGGGCGGTGACCAGCAGGAAGATCAGCGAGATGCCAGGTGCGATTCTCCTGGATAGATGCCATTTCCTCGTCCATGGCACGTTTCCAGGCTGCATCTCCTTGCGCCTCATCCAGAGAGGCCGGCTCCTTCGCCAGCCCGAGGTGCAGCTCCTCGTCGTCGAGGTCGTCGAGGTTGAGGATGTAGTCCGTGAGCTATTGATTCGGCTGCACGATGTCGTCCCACGCACGCGTCACCATCGCGTGCACGCCCGCGTGGTCAGTTGGTGGCGACTCGATCGGAGTCGGCGAAGCGCTTGGCCGAGAGCGTGACACGGCAGGGCTGAGCTCAGGATTGAGATCCCTCCCGCCGGTGCTCGTGGGCGTGAATGGAGTAGGCGCGTCGGCTCCTGCTGCAGTTGTATCCCTGCCAGTGCGGGCGTGAGGTGAAGGGGCCGGGGTCGCCGGCGTAGAGCGACGCACCCCCTCAAGCACAGCAGCCGGCCTGTACTTGACCGAGAACGTCGCCGCGCCGGGAGCGTCGACCTCCTGCTGCCAGTCCCAGCTCGCGCGCTCGTCGAAGACGACGTCGCGCGTGACGTGCACGCGCTTGGTGGCGAGATCGTACGCCCGGTAGGCCTTGCCTCCCGGCTCATACCCGACGAACACCATCGCCTTGCTCCTGTCCGCCAGCTTCGTCAGGTGTGGGCGCGTGTCCTTGACGTGAGCTACACACCCGAAGACGCGCAGGAAGTGCACGCTTGGTTTGCGGCCAGACCACGCCTCAAATGGTGTCTTTCCAGTCAGGCTTCTTGTATACGACCTGTTCATCAGAAACACGGCAGTAGTGACAGCCTCACCCCAGAAGAAAGCCGGCATGCCCCTGGCCTTGAGCATGCTCCTTGCCATGCCCACAACGGTTAGGTTGCGGCGCTCCACCACTCCGTTCTACTACGGGGAGTAGGGCGCCGTCAGGTGGCGCTGCACGCCGTGGTCGGCGCAGTACTCCGCGAACGCCGTGCTCGTAAACTCGCCTCCGCGACCCATGCGGAACGTGCGCAGAGAGTGGCGCGACTCGGTCTCCGCGGCGGCCTTGAACTGGCGGATCACCTCAGCCGCCTCGTCCTTGGAGCGCAGCAAGACGAGCCAAGTGTAACAGTTGTGGTCGTCCACTAGCTGGAGGAAGTAGCGCTTCCCGCCCGGTGTCGCTGGTGAGATCGGGCCGCAGATGCCGCCGTGCACCAGCTCCAGTGGTTCCGTCGCGCGATACTTGGTGGCTTGGGGAAACGAGGCCCGCCTCTGTTTGCCAGCGAGGCACGCCTCGCAGATCGCCTCGCAGATCTGCTCCGCGTGGACGATGAGGGGGAGCCCAGTGACCATGCCGGCGCGTGCCATCCTCTCGAGGCCCTGGAAGTGGACGTGGCCGAATCTCTCGTGCCAGCACCAGCACGCGCCGTCACACTCGCTCGCGGCGAGGCACGCTGGCTTCACGATCTTGATATGCAGAATGTAGAGTCGCTTGGCCGAGCGGGTTACGCGAGAAGATTCTTCTGACGATCGCGAACCGTCATGGTGCCGTGCTCCACCAGCGTCGCGCACCCGACCTCGTCCAGCTGGCTGATGCTGATGATGCTGCTCTTGAGGCGTGGTATCCAATAGACATTGGTGAGGCCACGGTGGTGACCGCCTGCCACAGCGAACAGCACCGTGCCCCGCCCGCGTATGTCCACTAGAGACCCGTCGCCGAACTTGACCGATCCCGTCACGGTCTCGTCCAAGTCCGCGAACGCCGACGCGTCGCCAGTCATGTGGTTCGACGCCCCAGTGTCGAGGTACCAGGCCGCATCGATGTCGCCAGGAGACTGCTGCAGTTCCACGCGCGTGCGCTCCTCGTTGAGGAACACCTGCGCCGCCGTGGTCCCGAGGGATGTCTGGGGCGCAGTCAGGTTCAGCCCCGGCCCTGCCGTGCTCTCCTCGTCCAGAGTGCAGGCCTGGACCATCAGAAGGCCCGGCTCCTCCTCGTCAGCTTCGGCGAGGTTCGCCTCCTCGTCGCGCTTCTTCTTCCGGCATTCCCGGGCCCAGTGGCCCAGGTTGTTGCAGTAGCGACACTTGTCGTTCTTGCGGGCGGCGCTGCCAGAGGAGTTCTGGTTCCCGCGCCCGCCTCGGCCGCCTCCGCGACCGCACGAGCGTCCGCCACCGGCAGCTTGGTTGCTGCTGCCTCCGGTGGCTCCGGCCTGGTCGATCTTCTGCTGGCGCGCCATCCACTCCTCGTGAGTGAACAGCAGGCTGCTCCCGCCTTGGGCGACCCCGTCCAACCCGTAGCATTCCTCCGCCGCCTTCAGCCGGCCAGTGAGCTCCTCGACTATGAGTTCCGACAGGTCAAGCAGCGTCTGAATGGACAGAGCCACCTGTGCATAGCGCGGCGGGACGACCCGGAGAAATTTCTCCACGGCCCTTTCTTTCTTCAGATCATCACCAAGAAGAGCTAGGTTATTCATCATACCGGTGAGTTGAAGGGCAAACTCGTCGACGGTCTCCCCGTCCTTGAAACAGATGTCGTCGAACTCGCGATGGAGGGACTGCGCCTTCGCCTTGCGCACGCGGTCGACTCCAAGACGGATCGTCTTGATGGAGTCCCATGCCTCCTTCGTCGTCTCCTTCACGGCGAGTGTCGCCAGCATCTCCGGCGATACGGCCCGGAGGATTGCCTCCAGCGCCAGGCGATCGTCACGATAATCGGCGTTGTCGTCAGGACACGGACCGATCTCGATGACGGTCCACAGGCCTCTCGCCTGCATTATTACCTTCATCAGGAGAGACCACTCTGCATAGTTCGTCCTCATCAGGGGGGGAGGGGGGTGGGAGGTGGATCCAGTCGCCTCGCGGGGCGGCCGTGGCATTGCTAGCTCACGGCCAGACGCCCTCCTTGAGCCGTCGCCCAGCAGGGGCGCGGGTGTACCGCCGCCGCCGCTGGTGCCCTTGCCGTCCTTCTTCGCCTTAGCCCCGGAGTTGTCCGGTGAGGCAGAACGGGAGCGAGCCGGATTGCTCTTCCCCATGACCGAAACGCGGCTTTGATGCCAATTGTCAGCACTCTCAAAGTGCCAAGACGATGAACACACACACACACACACACAAGTGGAGCTCGAGGTAGACGAAGAACACAAGGTTTTGCGCTGTAAACTTCACAGCTTTTCTGCTTCTATTCCTTGCCTTTTATTCAGAGTACATAAAGGAAACCGGGGATCGTGGCCCCTGACTACGTACCCGCGTGATCCACTACGCTCGTGCCATCCCACGAACAGATCGACGAGGCGCGAGACTTGCTCCAGGCTGTTGAACCCGCGAGCTAAACTAGCTAACTGAAAAACTGAAGAAAACGGGAAACTAGCCTGACAGAAAAGAAACTAACTGAACCGTGACAGGGCTTAGGGTTTTATTTCAACAATGACCTGGCCAACCCACTAGGGTGCACGAGAGAGTTGTTTTTTATTGCGCGACTAGAAAATCTAAAAAACACAGTACACTGGGAACAAATTGAACTCGCAACCCCATACTACCGAACACCCGAGTGACCAAAACTAATGGCTGTTGGTGAATGATAAGAAGCGCGAAATATTTAAGAACACACTACAGCGTTGCGATTTCGAAACATTTTTTAAAACTTAAAAAAATGAAAATTGTGAAAAATTTAGATGCTGAATATTTCAAAAACATGAACAATTTTTAAAATTTCAAACATTTTGGAACAAATGTGAATTAATTTTGGAATTTCGAACATGTGGGAAGCAGATATATTTTTTTGAATTCCAAATTAAAAAATTCAAACCTATTCAAAAAATATGAACAAAATTTATAAATTCCTGAGGAATATAGTGCGAACATTTTTTTTAAAATTCTGAACATTTGTCATGAAACCCAAGCAATTTATTGAAAACAAACATGTTTTGAAAACACAAACATTTTTCGGAAATGGGAAGAAATTTCTAAAACATGAACAAAAATTTAAAATTCCAAACATTTTTTAATTATTTACATTTATTGAAAATTATAGACAGAATTTGAAATTCTAGATAAATTTGTGAAAATTGAACAACTTTCAAAAAATGAACAAAAAAAGAATTACGAAGTTCTTCAAAAATTTGAAATTTTGTTTTTTAGATTTTTTGAAATAATTAAAAGCAAAAGTGAAACATAAAAATGAGGAGAAAAAGAGTAAAAGAAACAGACAAACGATAAGAAAGACAATAAAAATTTGAAACAAGAAAACTGATAAAAATGAAGAAGAAACAAAACGAAAAATGGTGTCTCGCACGTACTACAAGTGGGCTGGGCCATTCCGTCATCCCTTGTGCGTTTCACCAGCAATTTGACTTATTGAACGTCATATAGGGCTCAATCTCTCGGAGCTATTCATAGGGTTAAGAGGTGCATATGTACGTTTATATGGGTGAATGTATGTGCGTATATATTGGTGTCTACGTCCGTACTGTGTTAAAAAAAATGTGTCTACTTAATTAGCTTTGCGGAGCAACTAGTTAATGGGTACCCTTTTGGGGGGCTCTCGCAGAGGTCACTCTTTGCGCCCCGAAAGCGCGTCGAGTGGTCCGCCCAGCCTTCACCATGTGCCGAGCGCTGGGCACACCCACAGATTTAGATCCTTTTTACAAATGTTTTTGGGATTTTTTTGGTTTTTTTGGCTTTGCGGTTTTTTCTTAGTTTTCCCTAAGTTTTGAAAGATTTTTTTGGGGGAAGCAATGCTTTCTCGCGAGTGGTGTGATAAGCACAATTTTCCTTCTTGAAAGAAAAGCACAGCCATGTTTCCCCAAAAAGGGAAAAAAACATAGCTTGCGGTGAAAAACACAGTTGTCCTCCCCCCACCCCCCCAAAAAAATACAATGTGCTTCCAGGGTTCCCGAAAAGGAAAAACACAGAATGTGCTTCCCGAAAAGGGAAAAACATAGGTTCTTTTTTTGTTTATTTATTTATTTCCTTTGTTCTCGATTTTCTATTTTTCCTTGAAAAAGAACACATTTTCCTAATTTACTAGACTTTTGAACATACAACAGTACCATGTCAAATTTTAGACTTTTTTACGACCGTATTGACATGAGATTTAAGTTCCTGATGCAAGAAATCCAACGATGAAAATGGTTCATAATTTGAACGTACAGTTCAAGAGATAAAACGTTTTAGAAAAATCAAACTAGGAAAAACAACTTCTAGGTTGCATAAGTGGCGCACCTGCAGTGCACCACTTGTCAGCACCCGAGAAAAGTGGGAGTGACCTTCAGAAGGGGGTACACTTTTTTTTTTTTGAGAATTGCCACACTTTATTGATCAATGTGGATGTCCATGAGAATACAAGGAGGGTCATGCGGAGAAATTAGCCACAAGTGGCGACCCCTGATCAAGCAAACAAGAGTGTTTGGCAAGTAAACGAGCTTCATAGTTTAAAGCTTTACTTTCAAAGGTAACAAAGCAATTATCTAACTTACTAGCCCTAGTATTGAATTCTCTAACAATGGCCTCATACGTGCCTCCTTTTCCCTCCAAGATGTCATTCACCACTATCTCGGAGTCACATGCAATAACAATCTTAGAAATAGAGAAATCTTCAGATAACAATAAAGCTTCGCGGCATGCTAGGATTTGCAACGTTGCCGTGTCAGTGGTGCCATGCATAACAACAGAAGAAGATCCCGAGTATCTTTTTTTAGGGGTAAAAACGATTCTCATTCAAATAAGTTCACCAGAATCGTTACAATATCATGTGGTTGAGCAAACCAAACATGTCTACCTATATCCAAAGAAAGGGAAAATTTAGCTAAAGCATCCGCTTCATGGTTTCTGCTTCTTCTCTCATGAATGAAAATACAACTCTCAAACTCCTTTAATCTTTCATTGATTTCTTTAATGATAGCAGCACAACTTCCTGCCTCTCCTACTTTCACCTCCTTGACGGCTGTAGAACAGTCTGAGGACACCAAGACTTTCCGGATTTGAAGATCCAAAGCAAGTGCTAGTGCCTCACTACATGTAAGTATCTCCAACGTAGGTGCATCCAGAACTCCAGGAAAAGTAATTGACGATGCTCCCATATAAATTCCTTGATCATCTCGACACACCACAGCTGCTGTCCCTCTGTTACCTCTCTTTGATACAGCACCATCAACATTAAACTTGCATATACCTTGTGGTGGCCTAACCCATGGCTCTTTCACCAAAATTCTGTTTTGCACTGTTTGTGTGGGCTTCAACTTCTGTTCTATGTTTCCCAGTTCAAGAATATACCTCCTGATGAAGTGATGTGTTGCCAAGGGTGCCTGAAAATCATGCTCATAAACAGCTTTTCTTCTGGAATACCACACTGCCCAAAGTGTCACAACCATCTCAGTGTATTCCACGTGCGATAACAGGTCCTGCATAGCTGAAATCCATTGCTTTGCGTGTGTGTCTATGACTTCAGTCATCTTCTGCACCATCGTCTCATTGGCCAATGCCCATACACATCTTGCTGGAGAGCATCCCAAGTATCTACCATCATCTATGCTTTTTGAGTTTTCGCTTACTTCAGGCCCATCACCCCGTCAAAAAATTAAACAAATAGGCCCATCGCGTAATACATTTTTTTGGCCCATCACGTAACACTTGAACAATCACGCGCGGAAACAAACACAGAAAACCCAAAGCCTTGACACGTCTCAGGTCTCTCTATCTTTCAAAAAACTTTGAAACTTTACATCCTACAAAAAAAAAGTAACAAGAGAGCACAGTTTGCAATTTCTGTCTCGCAACTAATCCATCAGTGTATGCACCTCCCGGGCACCCTCCAGGAGAAGTAGTCCGTGTTCCCGGCGGCGACACGCTTCTTATAGGTCCTCCAGTCCTCCAGCACGTTCCTGAGATCGAACAGCTTGTTCTCCAGCCCCACGCAGCAGTTGGCGTGCATGGTGACGATCTTCCCCAGGTCCTTGCCGTGCTGGCAGAACCCGCCGAAGCGGGCCGTGTCGAGGAACTGCACCCTGGTGCCGAGGCGGCCCGGCACGCCCTCCTTGACGATCTTGTCGAACACGTACTGCTCGTGCATCCCCGGGAACCGCGCCCGCGACGCCTGCCAGTGCTCGTAGAACCCGATGCTGCCGGCGCAGGACCGCACGTAGAGGAGGCCGCCGTTCGGGTAGTTCCCCGGCGAGTCCGGGTCGCCCACGAAGAAGTCCGACGACATCACCACCTGCGCCGCCGGCGACATGCGCGGGAACGGGTCCCTGAACCACA
The DNA here is from genome assembly GCA_904067115.1 of Aegilops sharonensis. Classification (NCBI taxonomy): domain Eukaryota; kingdom Viridiplantae; phylum Streptophyta; class Magnoliopsida; order Poales; family Poaceae; genus Aegilops; species Aegilops sharonensis. The sequence continues at coordinate 19,087,274 of LR880967.1, forward strand.
GGATGTCCACGTCGGTGAAGAGGAAGGTGTAGCCTAGCTCCAGGATGGTCTGCTGGAACCGGTTCCGCTTCCACATCATCTCCAGGTAGTCCCCCTTCATGTACTTCTGCTCCGCCGCGAAGTCCATGCCCTCCACCCTGAACCAGTAGCAGAAGGGGTGCACGGCGTTGCACCGGTCGAAGGCTTTCTTGTCCATGGCCACTATGAGCAGGTGCTTCACCAGGTGCGCCGTGTTCTCGCCGTGCTTGAAGCTCTCTAGGAACAGGTCCAGGAACGACCCCGGTGCCGCCCATGCCTCGTTGAGCGCCGTCATCAGCACGGTACGGTCTGCGTTCGCGGCTCGCCGGAGCAGGTCGGCGAGATCTTGGGGCTTGTCATGCTGTTTCAGTGAAATCATTTAGAGTTGATAGATAATTACATAGTTTTTTTTTCATATAATGATGTTGAGATTACACAAAAAAGATACTCCCTCCGTCCCAAAATTCTTGTCTTAGATTTGTCTAGATATGGATGTATCAAGTCACATTTTAGTATTAGATACATCTGTATCTAGACAAATCTAAGACAAGAAATTTGGGACAGAGAGAGTACAACACATGTTGAAATTTAAATCATCATCAGCTCAACTTGAAACATAATAACCTCTCCTATAGTTTTTGCAACCAAGAAACAAATTGCTATTTGTGGTGAACTATCTATACATCTTATACATATATAAACCCGACTACTATTCCAAATTACAAGCATACGTGAACAAAATTTGTTCTACACAAATACTTCAGCTCCGTACAACAAAGATACGATTTTCTATTCTGTTTTTAAATATGCCTTTTTATTAATAATGATAGATGCATTTAATAAAATGAAATCATAGTGCACACACGTCGATGCATTTGTGTTCAACTATAAGAGCTGCTCTAAAAATTCCGAAACTCATTCCCATGCACTTGATGCAGCATCAACATTATTCATTTATCTCCACAACAACACACAAGGGGATTATCTAATTTGACTAATTAACTAAACCAGGTATTCATAGTGTCTTTGTTTAAAATAATACAACATGCTAGTTGGTCATGTGAAGTATTATGATTGTTTGATCTGTCTGTTCTGTTGGCATCTTGTTTTTTTGGGTACCTTTCACATGGTGCTTCACATTCTTATCAAAGCCAGAATTTTGTCATCGGTAGAACAATAATAACTCTTAAACAATTGTGAAGCAGGTGCTAACTACTTTTGTATTAAAAATGATTCTAGTTTTAGGAATACTTTTCTTTGTATTTTCAACAAATACTCTTACGAGGACATTACTGCGGTGGATACAACCACACCTAGCACTACTTCGGTTACATTTGATCAAGACATGATGGCTAAGCAATGAGACATATGTCGATGTTGTACAAGAAGTTCTCTCACGTCGCTCCAAAGGTAAGAGCTAGCGATGAAGTCTCCTACGTACTGTATTCTACTAGTTTAGACTACTATCATAGTCTTGAGTTCAGACGATGATAACTTCTGCATTCAACAGTGAATTAGGTCTCCAACGGTCCCAAGCAGGTCTCCAAATTCCATCCGAGCATGGCACAACACAATTGCCAAAGCAGTTCAAGTTGTTACAGAAACCAAGTCAAAAGGTGACGTGTCACCTCCACATGGGCCCATGTGCCTTATATAAACCAGGCTTGTGTTGCCCTACTCGGGCATGTGCGATAACCAGCGGGGACTAGACTTTCGTGATTACCTTATGATGCTCCGACGCGATTAATAACCTTTCAAATTTGGTTTAGCGATTTCGGAAGTGCAACATTGTCGCACCTCAGACCGTCCAAGTCATCTCCACCCAATCGACAAAGTGTTTTGTATTGAAAACCCGGGACACGCCCATAATGCTATATATGCCTCTCTCTTCTTTTTACTATAAATCAAAAAGATCATAAGAAAAAAATAAGGATGAGGTATCAGTGCTACATCCACAAGTGGGATAAAGAATGCTCCATTTTTTGTACTCCCTCCGTTCCTAAATATAAGTCATTTAAAAGATTCCAGTATGAACTACATACGAAACAAAAATGAGTGAATCTACACTCTAAAATATGTCTATATACATCTATATATAATTTATAGTGGAAACTCTAAAAAGACTTACATTTAAGAACGGATGTAGTATACAAGTGGGAAGACCAAAAGGGTTGATTGTTTTGGGTAACATGATGCTAGTGGCACTAGCCGGACCGTCAACATCGGCAAGTGGCATTTAGGAGAACCGGAGATAAGTAAAGCGAAAATAATTCATCTGTCTTGACGTGAAAAGGTTGCATTCCCTGTCTAGACGCAGCCGGAGCCATGTGTTTGGTAAGATGCTCTGCTCCTAATGCTAGGTGTGGGTCATATAACCAAGAACTGGCCAAATGGGTGTGTTAATTAAGTTTTTGTTAGCATAAATCACGGGATGACACTTGATTAGTCAAAGTTCACTCTTATCAAGCACAAAACAAGCTATGCAGAATATATATCAGAGGTAAAAAAGTTTCTGTTTCCTAATTAACATTTTATTGATGTAATCGTGTGATATAGCTAAAGCAAAGACGAACCTGCAGTTGCTTGTTCGCAGGCATCACGATCTGCCGCCGCTGCTCCCTTTTCTGCTCCGACGACGAGCCATCTCTGCCGCCGTCGCCGCCGCTGCTGCCAACCACGCCCTTACTCACCTCCTCCTCTTTCACGACGACGAGCTCTTGCTTGGGCCGATCGGCGCCGCCTCCGCCCTTCCCCGGCGCCCACCGTGGCGCCGGCGGCGTCCTCGCGCCGAAGTCGCGGCCCACGGACGTGTAGAGCAGGAAGCAGGCCGTGGCGAGCGCGGCGCCGAGGAGGAGGGAGGTGGCCGACTTCATCGACGACGAGGCGCGCACGCGGCGCAGCAGCGAGGCAGCCAGACTGCCAGACCAGGAAGAGAGACGGACGATGCTCTATGGCGGCTACGGCTAGCTGTGCATAAGGCGCTGGCCGTGGCAGCGTGGGCATGTGCGGGGTCGGAGGTTCAAGCGCGGCGGCGGGCGAGCGAGCGGGGGCCGGAGAGAATAATGGAGGCGGTCGTGGCGTGGGGTTGTTGGGATCGGGATTGGACAAGACAATTGTCGCCAGGGAGGGAGGGAAGCGACGGCAGGCTGCGTGTGGGAGTGGTCGATAACCGTAGAAAATTCCAGGGTTGGTGAGTGCGCGGTGGCGGCTAGCACTGCCTCAGGTTATTCTTAGTTTTGGGTGGACCGGCCGAGACGTTTGTAGTGGCGGACCCTGGAACAAAAATGGAGGGTGATATTTGGTAAAAGCAGGGCTTATTTTTTGGCTTTTAATTGGTGTGGCGATGTCGACGTCTTCGTTTGTGTTTTTCTTTTTTTTTCGAGAAAACTTTCAATCTATTCATCTTCCATCAAGGCAGTACAACGAACACTAGAAATAATAAAAATTACATCCAGATCCGTAGACCACCTAGCGACGACTACAATCACTGAAACGAGCCGAAGGCGCGCCGCCGTCATCACCCCTCCCTTGCCGGAGTCGGGCACAACTTGTTGTAGTAGACAGTCGGAAGGTCGTCGTGCTAAGGCCCCGTAGGACCAGCGCACCAGAACAGCAACCGCCGCTGATGAAGAATAACGTAGATCGAAAGGATCCAACCTGAAGACACACGAACATAGACGAACCACAACCAGATCCGAGCAAATCCATCGAGGATAGATCCGCCGGAGACACACCTCCACACGCCCACCAACGATGCTAGACGCACCATCGGAACGGGGACTAGGCGGGGAGACCTTTATTCCATCTTCAGGGAGCCGCCACCATCTCGTCTTCCTGAGTAGGACACAAACCCTAACAAATTTTGAAGGAACGACTAACAACGGAGCCCTCCCGCCGGCCCTTGCCAGGATCCACCACGCCCCCATGGCCCTAGGGCCACCGGAGACGAGGCGGACCTGCGGCGGAGCCGACGAGAGGCACGAACCCTAACTTTTCTTGAAGGAGGAGGCGGCGGCTAGAAAGAAGCTCCGGACTTTCAGCTGTACGCGCCTTCGTTTGTGTTGATATGTGTCTTTGCCCGGTATCTTCAAACCTCGGTGTTGGGGTGATGCTGATGTTGCTTTAATGATTTTTAGATCTCATCTCAACGGGCGAGTGGCTATTGTGGTTTTCAAAGCCTAGTACGGCAAAGGCGTTCGTGAATGTCACTTCTCTTTACAGTTGGTTTAGTATATATTTTTAATCTCCCGTGGGCGAAGTTCTCTCGGAGAAGGAAGAAGACTAGTATGCTTTTTAGTGTAACTTTATTTTTTGCTTTTTGTAGACAAATTTTAATTTTTGCTTGTCGTTCTATGTCTAGTTGTCTATCCATTATGCTAGCCTTTGTTTTACTCGATATTAAATATATTTAAGATGCATTTTGGGTGTCTTTAATTTTTTTAAAGCAAGCAAGTCTCATAATATTATAGTTTAGGTGTCTGCAATAAAAATGTTAGGACATAGATAAGTGCCACACGTGTGGGCGTTAGGAAATCTGCCCACACATTTTTGTGTGGTGTATAAGAAAAACAGCCCACAGACCTACGTGTGGGCAAAACAAGTAATGCCCACACACCTCTTTTTTCCCTCCCGATCCCTCTCACACACGTGTGTGTGGGCAAAATGTTGGAGAACATAGCAGAAATTCAAAATTTTCTACGCATCACCAAGATCAATCTATGGAGATTCTAGCAACAAGAGGAAAGGAGAGTGCATCTACATACCCTTGTAGATCGCTAAGCGGAAGCGTTCATGAGAACGGGGTTGAAGGAGTCGTACTCGTCGTGATCCAAATCACCGGAGATCCTAGTGCCGAACAGACGGCACCTCCGCGTTCAACACACGTACAGCCCGGTGACGTCTCCCACGCCTTGATCCAGCAAGGAGAGAGGGAGAGGTTGAGGAAGACTCCATCCAGCAGCAGCACAACGACGTGGTGGTGGTGGAGGAGCGTGGCAATCTTGCAGGGCTTCGCCAAGCATCACAAGAGAGGAGGAGGAGGAAGAAGAGACGCAGGGCTGCACCAACGAGAGATAGAATCGCGTGTTATGGGCAGCCCCTAGGCCTCATATATATAGGGGAAGGGGAGGAGGGTGCGCCCCCTCTAGGGTTCCCACCCCTAGAGGGGCGGCAGCCCTAGATGGGAAAGGGGGAGGCGGCCAAGAGGGGAGGGAGAGGTAGGCGCCCACTAGATGGGCCTTAGGGCCCATCTGCCCTAGGGTTTGCCCCCTCCCACTCACCCTTGCGCCTTGGGCCTCTTGTGGGGGGCGCACCAGCCCCCTTGGGGCTGGTTCCCTCCCACACTTGGCCCACGCAACCTTCTGGGGTTGGTGGCCCCACTTGGTGGACCCCCGGGACCCTCCCGGTGGTCCCGGTACGTTACCGGAAAAACCCGAAACTTTTCCGGTGACCAAAACAGGACTTCCCATATATAAATCTTTACCTTCGGACCATTCCGGAACTCCTCGTGACGTCCGGGATCTCATCCAGGACTCCGAACAACATTCGGTAACCACATACAAACTTCCTTTATAACCCTAGCGTCATCGAACCTTAAGTGTGTAGACCCTACGGGTTCGGGAGACATGTAGACATGACCGAGACGTTCTCCGGTCAATAACCAACAGCGGGATCTGGATACCCATGTTGGCTCCCACATGTTCCACGATGATCTCATCGGATGAACCACGATGTCAAGGACTCAATCGATCCCGTATACAATTCCCTTTGTCTAACGGTATTGTACTTGCCCGACATTCGATCGTCGGTATACCGATACCTTGTTCAATCTCGTTACCGGCAAGTCTCTTTACTCGTTCCGTAACACATCATCCCGTGATCAACCCCTTGGTCACATTGTGCACATTATGATGATGTCCTACCGAGTGGGCCCAGAGATACCTCTCCTTCACACGGAGTGACAAATCCCAGTCTCGATTCGTGCCAACCCAACAGACACTTTCGGAGATACCTGTAATGCACCTTTATAGCCACCCAGTTACGTTGTGACGTTTGGTACACCCAAAGCATTCCTACGGTATCCGGGAGTTGCACAATCTCATGGTCTAAGGAAAAGATACTTGACATTAGAAAAGCTTTAGCATACGAACTACGATCTTTGTGCTAGGCTTAGTATTGGGTCTTGTCCATCACATCATTCTACTAATGATGTGATCCCGTTATCAATGACATCCAATGTCCATGGTCAGGAAACCGTAACCATCTATTGATCAACGAGCTAGTCAACTAGAGGCTTACTAGGGACTTGGTGTTGTCTATGTATCCACACATGTATCTGAGTTTCCTATCAATACAATTATAGCATGGATAATAAACGATTATCATGAACAAGGAAATATAATAATAACTAATTTATTATTGCCTCTAGGG
>LR880967.1:19104723-19124006 GCA_904067115.1 Aegilops sharonensis
ATCAATGACATCCAATGTCCATGGTCAGGAAACCGTAACCATCTATTGATCAACGAGCTAGTCAACTAGAGGCTTACTAGGGACTTGGTGTTGTCTATGTATCCACACATGTATCTGAGTTTCCTATCAATACAATTATAGCATGGATAATAAACGATTATCATGAACAAGGAAATATAATAATAACTAATTTATTATTGCCTCTAGGGCATATTTCCAACACAAAATAGATAACATCCACACGCCCCGTGCGTCAGGCCTCGTACCTCGTGGTCCGCACACCCCGCGTGACAGTCACCCGTGCCATACATGGTCCAGACCCTCGTCCATGTTCGTTTAACTGCAGTTGCCATGTCGCTGAATTACGGTTGCCATGTCGGACAACTACAATTGCCATGGTTGCTCAACTGCAGTTGTCATATATGGTCTGGTCTACTGCAGTTGCCACGATTTCAAAACTTGAGTTGCCACCTACTAACACTAGGCAATTAAGAGAGTTGCCATGTGCTCACAAGCACGCTAGGTCAGTTGCCATGTAAAAGGAAGAGTTGCCATCTGCTTACGTGCACGCTAGGGCATTTGCCATGTACAATGCAAAAACACATGGCAACTCGGGTAAAAGAGAGTTGTCATCTGCTTACGTGCACACTAAGCAGTTGCTGTGCACCCTGCAAAACACATGGCAACTGACATGTTCGGGTAAAAAAAAAAGAGTTGCCATCTACTTACAAGCACAATAGGGCAGTTGCCATGCACACTGCAAACACATGGCTACTAGCAGTTTGGGTGTGGGAGAGGAGACAGGCGTGTGGGCAAGATGGCAAACGCCAACACACCAGCCCTTTGCGTTAGTGGAAAGTGGCGTGTGGGCGAACTGCTGAACGCCCACACACCGGCCCCTCCCGTGTGGTGAAACGGCCGTGTGGGCGACCAGGTGAATGCCCACACACCAGCCCAGTCCTACGTGGCACTAGAAACATGCCAAGATTCGTGCGCTCACAAACGAACGCGGATCCACGCGTGTGGGCGAGATGCAAACGCCCACACGTGTGGGCGTTAATGTTTCCGAAAAGTTATCATTTAGGAAATATAATTTATATTTGAAAAATTAAAATTCAAACAGAAGGGTAGGAAAGCTAGAAAACAAATTGTATGGCTATTACATTGGGTTCTGTGTTAACAAATAAACCATTTTGAATTTCAAAACATTTTTAAAGATGTATTTTAACATCTCCTTTGGAAAACATGAAATTTCCTAAAACTTTTGTGATCATTTTTAAATAATTATGGACATTTCTTTTAAAAGAGTGATTTCATAAAAAAATTTTGCACATTTTGCATGGACGGGAATCCTATTTCAAGACTTCAGGATTTTATTTCGAAAACATGAATACTTAAATTTTGAGAACATTTTTTGGCAAAAGAAAATGAGAGAAGAAGAAAAGAAAAGAAAACAGCACAAAAAGGAACTGGAACGTTAGAGAAAGAAAATAGATCGCTAAATGGGCCGGCACAATCTATTAACTCGCACGCTCTCCCAGTGGTGAAGTGAACGACCTGACGCAGTGCGCGTCAACAGGAATTCGCGTCATTTCTGCTAAAACATGAGCTGATTCTCAAAAATGAAAAAAAGAAGCTAAAATATGTTTTGCGCATCTGGCAAGTTGAGGAGCAATTCCACAGAAAAGACTGCTATCATAAGCCTTGTTGTGCACGAGATTGACGAAGAGAGTCCAGCACACTTGTTCTTGCCAGAGCTACCAACAGGTTCAGTATCTTTCCATTACAGTTTCAATCAATATCGTCAGTGTCTCTACAAAAACAGTTTACGAATTACCATCCCGTCGACGTCGCCATACCGCTGTCTCAGGCGGCCCCTCATCGGAGGGTCCATCTTCACATTGATCTTTGAGCAATATGGTGCATTGTTTTTTTGCTTCAGGTGATCTGTCCCGGAGCAGCATCCGGACCAAAGCTTTGCAACCGTACAGCGGCGCGCGCGTGTAAATACAACTGTCACGGCACAGGACATGGATTTCATCCCTAAAGATATCAGCATGAGCATAGAGATGCGGAAAAATGAACAACCCAGTTCCATATCAACCCAGTTCCTAATAAAGATACAAGTATGACAAGTCACCAATAAGCCACCACACAGAGCTAGTAGGTGGGGAACTATCCGAATTTTAGCGAAGCACTTGGTACAAGCTAAATCATGCTATTAGTTGGGCATATGCAGCAGGAACAACCAATCTTGAAGAAACTCATGCTAAAGAATTTAAAAGCTTCTGCAATACAAAGATGGCAATTCACAATTCTTGCTAGTAAATGGTATATTTAGAATTCTTGTTAGAAGCACGGATGCATGTTTAGAATTCCATTTTACAAAATCTTCGCTACAACTTTCAAGATGCCTTGATATCTATTCCACCAATGCATCAATCAACTGCTGAAATGAATATTATAACTAGTTGCAACTAAAGCCACCAGAAATACAAGTACAAGAAGTCACAAGAAAGTGGTTGCCTCCAGTTAGCAGATCTTGCAAGTAAAACAATAATATGTATGAAGGGATTCTTGTTAAAAGCACACATGCATGTTCAAAGATTCTTGTTAAAAGCACACATGCATGTTCAAAGATTCAATGAGTCATAGCAGCCAATGAAACATAGTAGCAGTGTTCCACACAAAGTATGCAGCAGATGAAAACAAATAATATGCAAACCTACTCCTTAAACTCCAGCATCGCACCAATAATTTCAACGTATCCGAATATCACAGACTCATAGGTGAGAATTCCCTCAAATTCACAGCTTCGCGTGTGAAATCACTATTCCCCTGAACACGTCTGTGTACCCATTCTGAAATCTTTGCCAAAAACTGTTGTATTTGAAAACAACATACTGAAGCTTGAACTCACTATATAACTGAATGTTCTGAAACGACAGTAGATTACACGATTCATGATATTTGGCAAAGCAGCAGGCTCACTATATCACTCTAAGCATTGACCACTCACTACCCGAGACAATCTGGCAATACATTCTTTCTACAAACCAATCAAATCAAATGCATTATTTGACTCCCAACTTCCATGATCAGTCAACATAAATGCTTTCGACACCGAGCACGACAACCTTGGCAGTTTACACGCAAATCTCCCCTGCTGCTGCTGTTGCTGTCACAAAATCACTGTGTTAGTCTCCATCAAAGCGGCATGTTAACCTTGTGCAAATTCTACCCTTTGGTGCTATGCTTTAGGACGCAACTTGTGCGATTCTACTCTTCTAATAAAACAATTGAAAAACACAACAACTTTCTTGCAAGTTGCAATAAGGTGACCTTATGCTCTGAAGAAACTGGAACATACTTGACACTTGACATTTTCAAATTCAGCTTTCTTGCAACAAGGTGGTCTTATATGACAATTTCAAAAACTGGACATAAATTGCAGGTAATATAGAGGAAAACAGTACCGCCGAGCTACACCAGATGCAGAAAGAATGCAAATAACTATTTTTCAAAACTCGTCGATGTCCAGTCAAGCAAGGGACCAACTGCCTAACATTGTGAACTGAAATACAAGTATAAGATGTAACAAGTAACTACATCACCATTAAAGTTAGGCCAGGAAAAAAAAGGGCAGCCCGGTGCATGTAGCTCCCGCTTGCGCAGGGTCCGGGGAAGGGTTCAACCACTATTAAAGTTAGGTCAGGAACATACTAAAAAATAATTACACACTTAAAAGTTGATTTATACTCCCTCCGTTCCTAAATATTTGTCTTTTTAGCATTTCAAATGAACTACCACATACGGATGTACATAGACACATTTTAGAGTGTAGATTCACTCATTTTGCTCCGTATGTAGTCATTTGTTGAAATCTCTAGAAAGACAAACATTTAGGAACGGAGGGAGTATTATTAGCTATGAGTGCAGCAAAGAAAAACAAAGGTTGAAAGACAAGAAAGTTTGCAACCTAAAAGATGAAGAGACTGTATGGTAAAAAAAACAAGAAGTGTATGAAGGGATTCTTGTTAGAATCACAGATGCATGTCCAATAGTTCATTTCATTGGGAGTTTATTATGATTACTTCCCAGAACTAGCAGTCCTCTGTTTTTCTCTCTGTAAATGACAAACACAAACACAAACTGTAGACACAAATTAAGCGATGGGTCTTAGCAGCAAAGATACCATAACAGTATTCCAAAGAAAGTTGCAACAGATGAAAATCCAATCTACCATACGATTCATTAGCTCCAGATTTGTAGCAATAGTTTTAAAGCATCAAAAAGTTTGTATGAGGATAACCATTACTTAAGATACAAAGGCACTATGTTCCAGATTTCAATGCCAACTAGATATATATTTTACATCAACAAAGTAATTAATAATTGTAAGCTCATACCCACAACTGCAGATTTCGGTGAGAACCTTCAACTTCATGCCCAGTGCCCTCATCATCACCAATCAAACACGGAGGCCAGGCCATAATATACGGATAGGCAGAGTCATCAAATGTCCCATGGATCAGTAACTCAATCTCCGTGGTGCCCAATGAATGGTAGAATAACCAGCAGCGTTGTGTGCCAATAGGGGTTATGCATGACATGTACAAGTACACGCATCCAGACCTAGCTTGCACAACTCTGAGTTTGCCCTCGGATTCCCCGGTCGTCCGCTCAATCTGTGCGCTCAAAGAGGGTATGAGCTGCTGCACCCAAACCCCAATTCCATCACCGTCCACACCACGGATCCAAACATGGAGGTGAAAATCATCAGATGCATATAGCATGCAGAGCTCTCCATCCTTAGTGTCCCCAACGGTGAAATCGACCTGCCCATAATCAATTATCCATGAGGGTAATGAGGGCAGATCCAGAGAGGAGACATCCATGGTGGCTGTGTTTATCCTAATCACACATCTGTCCTCATAGAAAGGGCAGTAAACAGAGCCATTCACCAGCGCCCCAGCACCGTAATTTAGGCCGTACTCACCGCCGATTTCCACCCACGGGTGGACGACCCAATCCCTCGTCTCCGACGAGAAGACGGCGACACGAACCCTAGACACGTCGGCGCCGACGCAGACCACGCCGAACGACCTGGAGCTCTCCTCGGGACACAGCAGATGGAAGCCAAGGAAGAGGAAACCGGTGAGGCTCCCGACAGCGACATCGTCGGGCAGCGAGATGATGTCCGCAGCCCAGGTCATGGGATTCACCGCGGCCACGGCCCAGAGCGAGTTCCACATGAGGATGTAGCCGTCGCGGCAGTCCGTGACGGTCCAGCACGCGTGCGCGCCGTCGTCCGGCGGGAGGGAGGTGAGGAAGAAGTCGCCGCGGCGGAGGGCGGCGGAGACGTCCGGATCTGAGCGGCGCAGGGGGGCGAAGGAGGGGGCGGCGGTGTTGTCGACCTCGAGGAAGATCCCGAGGAGGGGCGCTGGGTGGAGGGCCCGAAAGAGGCGGCGGAAGCGCCGGGAGGAGCGGACGGCGCCGAGCCAGGAGCGGCAGGTGAGCGCGGCGCGGACGAGGGCCGGCAGGTTCGGCAGCCGGAGGAAGATCTCGAGGAGCTGGTCTTGGCCGAGCGAGGATATGGTTGTGGTTCCGTCGGCGACGGTGGCGAGGGTGGTGGTGATGGTGGTGGCGGCGGAGGGGATCGACGGAGGTTTCGCTGCTGGCGCAGTCGCCGCCGCCGGCGGCAGTCCGCTGCTCATTGCTGGAGAATGGAGTCGATGGAGATTTTGGATTCCCTGGCTAGTTGTTTTTAGTACCGGGTACATCATACCTTAAACCCATGTACATACTGTAGTTTTTTTTTTTAAAGAACATAGAAACTTTATTCATTTGCAATAACAAGTACATCGTTTATGAGGAAGGATACAATTTCGCTCAAGGGCTCCTCAACCTCAAACCAGCTCAAAGATAAAGAAAATCTAGCTAACTTAGCAAGTTCATGTGCGACCCTATTTGCTTCTCTATTACAATGGTCAAATTTAGTAATGGGAAAGTCACATGCTAAAAAATAACAATCGTCAAACACTGCAGCCGCTGTACTAGATGACCGTCCTTCATTGTTCAACCCATGTACATAGTTAAAACTACTCATTTGCCTAAAAAATGAAGTTAAAACTACTCATCATCGAAGTCTTCGTGCCGACGCCGGATAGACGGACAAGTGTGAAAACTCTTGCGCATGTGGAGGCTCCGCCTCCTCCTCCCCTTCCGCCTCCGCGTCCAGTTCGATGCACAACGCCTCTGTCACCGTCCGTTCTTGCCGGATGAACCGCCGATTGGGCTCAATGTAGACATCGTCCTAGATGGACTCCAGGATGACACTCTGCTATGCCATTTCCATCGCTTGGGCGGCCTCGTACTCCACCTGCGCGTCTGCCATGGCGAAGCCCGCAGCCGGCTCTGCTGCCACCTCCTCCTCCTCCCCGCCTGCTCCTCCTCATCTTCATCCTCCTTCTCCTCCTCCTCCCCCCCGGCTCGGGCCAATCCGGAGGGAGGCCCGCAACAAAACGAGCAGCTCACCTTGCAAGGATCTCCTCCAACAGCTGCAAACGACGCTCCGAAGTGACCATGACGTAGGTGGTGATCCGGCGCCTTGGCATGGTGCAACAGGTGGATTGGAAATGGCGATGGCGGAGAGAAGAAAGGGAAAATGGGGCGGATGGGGTTCGGTTGCCGCCGTCTGACTTAAATAGCCGGCCTCCTCCCTCAGGCAGCACGCCGGAGCAGTGCCACGCGGCGTGGAGCGGAGGAGGCGCCCGTCGGACCAACGGTCTCTTTGTATCCCCGCGTGGGCCCTATCGGTCAGTTTGACATGGCAGCCATGTCCGAGCTGTTGGAAATATGCCCTAGAGGCAATAATAAAATGGTTATTATTATATTTCCTTGTTCATGATAATTGTCTATTGTTCATGCTAAAATTGTATTAACTGAAAACGTAATACATGTGTGAATACATAGACCACAACATGTCCTTAGTGAGCCTCTAGTTGACTAGCTCGTTGATCAATAGATGGTTATGGTTTCTGACCATAGACATTGGATGTCATTGATAATGGGATCACATCATTAGGAGAATGATGTGATGGACAAGACCCAATCCTAAGCATAGCACAAGATCGTGTAGTTCGTTTGCTAAAAGCTTTTCTAATGTCAAGTATCATTTCCTTAGACCATGAGATTGTGCAACTCCCGGATACCGTAGGAATGCTTTGGGTGTGCCAAACNCGGCGCCTTGGCATGGTGCAACAGGTGGATTGGAAATGGCGATGGCGGAGAGAAGAAAGGGAAAATGGGGCGGATGGGGTTCGGTTGCCGCCGTCTGACTTAAATAGCCGGCCTCCTCCCTCAGGCAGCACGCCGGAGCAGTGCCACGCGGCGTGGAGCGGAGGAGGCGCCCGTCGGACCAACGGTCTCTTTGTATCCCCGCGTGGGCCCTATCGGTCAGTTTGACATGGCAGCCATGTCCGAGCTGTTGGAAATATGCCCTAGAGGCAATAATAAAATGGTTATTATTATATTTCCTTGTTCATGATAATTGTCTATTGTTCATGCTAAAATTGTATTAACTGAAAACGTAATACATGTGTGAATACATAGACCACAACATGTCCTTAGTGAGCCTCTAGTTGACTAGCTCGTTGATCAATAGATGGTTATGGTTTCTGACCATAGACATTGGATGTCATTGATAATGGGATCACATCATTAGGAGAATGATGTGATGGACAAGACCCAATCCTAAGCATAGCACAAGATCGTGTAGTTCGTTTGCTAAAAGCTTTTCTAATGTCAAGTATCATTTCCTTAGACCATGAGATTGTGCAACTCCCGGATACCGTAGGAATGCTTTGGGTGTGCCAAACGTCACAACGTAACTGGATGGCTATAAAGGTGCACTACGGGTATCTCCGAAAGTGTCTGTTGGGTTGGCACGAATCGAGACTGGGATTTGTCACTCCGTGTGACGGAGAGGTATCTCTGGGCCCACTCGGTAATGCATCATCATAATGAGCTCAATGTGACTAAGTAGTTAGTCACGGGATCATGCATTATGGAACGAGTAAAGTGACTTGCCGGTAACGAGATTGAACGAGGTATTGGGATACCGACGATCAAATCTCGGGCAAGTAATGTACCGATTGACAAAGGGAATTGTATACGGGATTGCTTGAATCCTCGACATCGTGGTTTATCCGATGAGATCATTGTGGAACATGTGGGAGCCAACATGGGTATCCAGATCCCGCTGTTGGTTATTGGCTGGAGAACGTCTCGGTCATGTCTGCATGGTTCCCGAACCCGTAGGGTCTACACACTTAAGGTTCGGTGACGCTAGAGTTGTTATGGGAAATAGTATGTGGTTACCGAAGGTAGTTCGGAGTCCCGGATGTGATCCCGGACGTCACGAGGAGTTCCGGAATGGTCCGGCGGTGAAGATCGATATATTGGACGAAGGGTATTGGAGTCCGGAAGTGTTCCGGGGGTACCAGACTATGGCCAGCATGACCGAAAGGTGTTTCAGGAGCCTCGACAAGTGTTGGAGGGCCTCATGAGCCAAAGGGGAAGGGGCAAACCAGCCCACTAAGGGGTGGTGCTCCCCCACACCCTTTCCCACGTTATTTGGGGAGGTGGGGCGCCTCCACCTGGCTTGGGAGGCAATCCTCCACCTGCTTGGCTTGGGGGGCAAGTCTCCCTAGGATTTTCCCTAGGGAGATCCAATCTGCTTGGCCGCCGCCCCCTAGGGGAAACCCTAGGGCGCCTCCCCCTCTACCATTGCCCCTATATATAGTGGAGGGGTGGGAGGACAGTCGCACCTCTTCCCTGGCGCAGCCCTCTCCCTCCACCAACACCTCCTCCTCCCCCGTAGTGCTTGGCGAAGCCCTGCCGGAGAACCACGAGCTCCATCGCCACCATGCCGTCGTGCTGCTGGAGTTTTCCCTGAACTTCTCCTCTCCCCTTGCTGGATCAAGAAGGAGGAGACGTCCCCGGGCTGTACGTGTGTTGAACGCGGAGGCGCCGTCTGTTCGACGCTTAGATTGGAATCGACCGCGATCTGAATCGCTGCGAGTACGACTCCACCAACCGCGTTCTTGTAACGCTTCCGCATCGCGATCTTCAAGGATATGAAGATACACTCATCCTCTCCTTCTCTTGTTGCTAGAATCTCCATAGATTGATCTTGGTGATGCGTAGAAAATTTTGAATTATTGCTACGTTCCCTAACACGAGCGTGTCCGGACGTCCTCATATCCACACCATATATGGTTCCAGTATGGGGAGTGTCGGTCAGTCCGGGCGTTTGGGCCGACTATGGAGAGCTCAGTTGGGTGGCCAAAAATCGTCCCGAAACTGACCGGCCAATCCGTCCGGACATTTGGGGCGGGTATAGGTCCGATTGTAGATACTCTTATGGCAAGTATTTTAGATGCTTGCAAAAAATGGTGGCTAAATGACATCGATAAGCTATGTAAAAAAACGTGTTCAAACATATGTGCACTGTTTGAGCGGAATTTGTATTTCGTTTGTATGGAGATCATTTGGTGTTATTTGGCCACCAAACATTGCAAGCACCTAAAAACATTTGTTCATAATCAATGACATTTGTAAGTGTAGTTCTCCTTACCAACTACACTTGCAGAACTAGGACATGTTTGATTGCCATCCACACTTTGCCACACTTCTGTGTCACAAGTGTGGCAAATTGAGACAAATGTTTGGTTGCAGACATAGTTGTGGTATGCCACACTTTTTTAGTCACATACACCACTTGGCATAGATTCAGTTGCTAGCCAACTTTTGCCACAAGTGTAGCGATCAATTTGGCCACCACAAAAACTGTGTTATGCCACACTTTGTGGCACACAAGTGTGGCGAAGTGTGGATGGCAACCAAACATACCCCTATTCTTCCTTTGGCTCGTGTATCATGAGGAGCTACTGCTTGTTCGTATGAAACCAACCATGGAGTTTGTCACCCCATTGCCTACCTCTAATGCAGAGGGCACAGGAAGAATGATTCAAGGATGGATGAAGAGGGACAAGCCGGAGGCGGAGGCCGATAAGGGGCATCCACGAACTGATCTCAACTTAAAATGGGATATGCCCCTTTCCCACTGTTGTGTTTGAACATAATGAAATAAGTAATCCTAATGTGTTAAAGAGTGATAGGTTACATAGATACATCACATGTTGATCAACAAAGCAGTACAAACAATATACCTCAAACTACTTGAGGGGGAAATAAAACAATTTCTGTAAATACATCTGTCACGACACCGGACATGATTTCATCCCTAAAGATATCTACATCAATCCAATTTGCTATGAAAGATTTTTCTACCTTGTAAAGGAGATCTTTTACATGGTCGATGTGCATCACATGTGATCAACCTTATTGTGTCCAAGAGGGCTTGGAGATTACTTGCAAGGCAGTGGATAATATCCGGGAAAGCATCAAGTTTGGTAGAAGCTCCCCCACTCCATTGCTTGCAAAAAGAACCTATCTCTAGATGTCGTTACATGGTGGAATTCAACGCATTTGATGATCAAAACAGCCCTAGAGTATAGGAGAGCATTCACCACTATGAAGTTGCAGGACACCACATTTACATGCCAACCTACACATTTTGAATGGGAAACGACGGAATCTGTTTGCAGCTTGTTAGAGGTTTTCCTCGACACAACTATGGTGGTGTCCGGTACATTATATCCAACGGCTCGTTTGTATTTCCACGAACTTTGAAAAATTCATCTAACATTGCAAAGAGAGACCAAACATAAGGATATTGTCATCAAATCTATGGTTGAAGCAATGCAAGAAAAGTTCATGAAGTACTGGAAGCTGTCATACTTGACCATTTGTCTTCCGGTCATACTTGACCCAAGGTATAAGTTCAAATTCTTGGAGTTTTGCTTGAAATCTGGACTTGAAAGTGAAGCAACGAGATATCTTGCTAAAGTAAAGAGAGCATTCAAAGATCTATTAGTTGAATATTTTGTGCATGAGGGTGACTCAAATATGGGAAATGATTGAGGAACTAGCAATGTTGGTACAAGTATTGGTAACCCATGGGATCAATGGAACAAACATGTTAAGCAACATCAACAAAATCGAGCAAAGCTGAGTGAACTTGATATTTACCTAAAAGATGATGTTTGCCCGCAAGAAGATGGCTTCGACATACTATGTTGGTGGTCCAATAATGCACACAAGTACCCCCATAGTATCTCGGATAGCAAAGGATGTATTGGTTGAACCCGCATCTACTGTAGCATCAGGGTCAACCTTCTCCACTGGAGGAAGAATACTCAGTGACTATAGGGCCCAGTTCTTTTGGCTGATTCTTCCAGAATCTTAAGAATCGACCCTCCACCCAGCTTCTTCCAGAATCTTGAACACATATTCTTTTTTTAAAATCCTAGTTGTTTACATCCTAACTAGCTAGGATTGTAAAAAAAACATGGGTTCAAGATTCTGAGAGAAGCTGGGTGGAGGGTCGATTCTTAAGATCCTGGGAGAATCGGCCCAAAGAACCAGGCCTAGGACCAAAATGATATGAACCATTGCAGATGCATTAATCTATCTACAAGAATGCGACCTCGCGGTAACAAACTCTCTTTTTAGTAATATTTTAGTATTCTTTGGTGTTATGATGATAAAACTTTAACAGTTTATTTTCTCTCATTCCAGGAACTAATCATGTGGACACGATAATAAACGATGTTATTTATGGAACACGCACCAATATTGATGGTCATTAATTGCAGTATTAGGTAAGTCTAATCTTGAAGTACATATATTCATGTACTCATGTCTAGATTTCTGTTTTGTGAGCTGGATTCATAAAAATTTATGTGTCTTGTTAGATCTCCTTTGAAAGTTTTCTCTAGCTTATTAAAGTGGGGATGGATTGGGAAATAAGATAAATGCATGTTCTGTGATCAAGTGATAATGATGAGCACCTTATCGTTGGTTGTGCACTTGCTAGATGTATCTGTGGGATTGCAGAATGCTCAACTTGAAACAGATAGTATGCCCAGTAGTTTGCAGAGTAAGATATGTGGGTTATGAGTTTTTATGCTAAAGCTGGGAAATTTGCAGTTGTTCTTCAGTCCAATTTATACCATGAATATTTGTCAATTTACTATGCAAAGTGAATATGCTACAGAACAGTAACTTGAATGCACTGTCAATTTACTACTTAGTGTGCAAGGTCAATTTTTACCATGCCTTTTTTTTCTTCTCCCATTTTAAGCCATGAATGTTAATTTCAGAGAAGTCAGGAAATCACTACTATTTTTTGTTTTAAATTTCAGATACTGGAAACCACTGCTCCTTGGCAAATGCAATTGCTACAAGATTCACCATGGTTCAAGTAAGGAGAAGGCAACCAGAAACCAAGCACCACCCTGGTTCTCCTACCGAGTTTCGAAGATTAATGTGTCAATAGCTGAATGTGTTTTGAATATCTCATAGATGTGTTGTCTGCTGCCTGATGTGAATTCTGTAGATTTTTATTCTTCTATGCCTCATATTCACAGCCTACTTTATAGCTGATGTGTAGCGTTGATTGATACACACATATAGTGCTGATTATCTGAATTTTCCTCTGAGATCCAGGCGATGTGTAGTGTTGATTGATACACACATGTAGCTGGCCGGTGTATGCGGGCTAATGCGGGATGCCGCACTGTCCGGCCCTAATTATACCGATGTGTGGCGGCCACCCGCAAACTCCCACATTAGCCACACTATAACTCCCACATTAGCCGCACTGTCCCGCTTAGTTCTGTGACGAACACCCGCATCCCGCCCCGCTTGAAACCTGAGAGATTCGACAAAAATATCACTAAAAAAATGCGGAAAAATGAACAACCAGTTCCATATTGGCTATCTATCTGTATATCAAAATATAAGACGTTTTTGAGGCTTAGATTGAGCCTAAAACGTCTCTGGCCCATCAAGGCACCAAATACAAGTATGACAAGTCACCAAAAAAAGAGCTAGTAGGTGGGAAAATATCCGGATTTCAGTTAAGCACTTGATACAAGCTAAATCATGCTATTACCTGGGCATATGCAGCAGGAACAACCGAACTTGAAGAAACTCCAAAAAAAAAAAATAGAATCTTCTGCAATACAAGTCACAGTAAATAGTATGTATGCCAGGGAATTATTGTTAGAAGCACGGACGCATTTTTATAATTCCATTTTACTGAAATTTTACACTTACAAGATTCCTTGATGTCTATTCCAACAATGCATCAATCAACTGCTTAATATTGCAAACTAAGTGAAAATTGTAACTAGTCAGAGCTCGCAACTAAGCCACCGGAAGTATAACAAGTCACAAGAAATTTGCTGTCGCCAGTTAGCAGATCTTGTTAGCAAAATGGGATTCTTGCTAAAAGCACAGACACATCTTCAAATATTGAATTCATTCAAAGGTTTCTCTCAACAAATGAACAACACAACAGTCCTGGTTTCTCTCAACAGATGAACAACACAAATTGGTTGATGAGGCCTAGCAGCCATGCAACTTAGCAGTGTTCCACAGAAAGTATGCAGCAGATGAAAAATCCAAACCTCCATAAAACTCATTAACTCCAGCATCAGGCCAATAATTTCAACGTATCCGAATATCACATATTCATAGGTGAGAATTCCCTCGAAATTTCACATCTCTGCAAGTGAAATCATTATTCCCCTGAACTCGTCTGTGTACCTATTTTGAAATCTTTGCAAAAAAAAATGTTGTATTTGAAAACAACATATTGAAGCTTGAACTCACTTTATAACTGAATGTTCTGAAAGCCCTAAAAAAACCTGAACGTTCTGAAATGACAGTAGATTACACGATTCATGATATTTGGCAAAGCAGCAGGCTCACTATATCATTCTAACCATTAACCACTCACTATATACGTGAGACAATCTGGCAATAGATTATTTCTACAAACCAATCAAATCAACTGCATTATTTGATTCCCAACTTTCCATGGTCAGTCAACATAAATGCGTTCGACACCGAGCACGACAACCTTGCAGCTTACACGCAAATCTCGCCTGCTGCTGTTGTTGCTGTCACAAAAGCAGTGTGCTAGTCTACATCAAAGCGGCATATTAATCTTGTGCAAATTCTACCCTTTGGTGCAATGCTTAAGATGCAATTTGTGCTATTCTACTTTTCCAAGAAAACAATTGAAAAACGCAACAACTTTCTTGCAATAAGGTGATTTTATACTCTGAAGAAACTGGAACATAGTTTACACTTGACAATTTCAAATTCAGTTTTCTTGCAACAAGGTGATCTCTTATACGACAATCTTAAGAACTGGACATAAATTGCAGGTAATATAGAGCAAAACAGTACCGCCAAGCTACACCAGATGCAGAAAGAATGCAAATAACTATTTTTCAAAACTCGTCGATGTCCATTCAAGCAAGGGACCAACTGCCTAACATTGTGAACCGAGAAACAACTATATTGCTTTACAGAGGGAGTAGCAAGTAACTACATCACCATTAAAGTTAGGTCAGGAACATACTAAATAATAATTAAGCACTTAAAAGCTGATTTATATTATTAGCTGTGCGCGCAACAAAGAACAACAAGGTTGAAATAAAATAAAATTTGCAACCTAAAAGGCAAATAGATTGTACAGTAAAAAGAACATGTTTATGAAGGGATCCTTGTTAGAATCACATATGCATGTCCAAAAGTTCATTTCATTCAGAGTTTATTATGATTACTTCCTAGAATTAGCAGTCCAGTGTTTTTCTCTCTGTAAATGACAAACACAAACACAAACGGTAGACACAAATTAAGCAATGGGACTTAGCAGCAAAGATACCATGGCAGTATTCCATAGAAAGTTACAACAGATAAAAATCCAATCTACAACAAGATTCATTATCTCCAGATTTGTAGCAATAGTTTTAAAGCATCTAAAGGTTTGTATGAGCATGACCATTACTTAAGATACAAAGGCACTATCTTCCGGATTTCAATGCCAACTAGATATTATTTTGCATCAACAAAGTAACTAATAATTGTAAACTCATACCCACAGCTTTACATTTGTTTCCGCGTATGACGAACAACTGCAGATTTCAGTGAGAACCTTCAACTTCATGCCCAGTGCCCCCATCATCACCAATCAAACAAGGAGGCCAGGCCATAATATACGGATAGGCATAGTCATCAAATGTCCCATTGATCAGTAACTCAATCTCCGTGGTCCCCAATGAATGGTAGAATAACCAGCTGCGTTGTGTGCCAGCAGGGGTTATGCATGTCAAGTACAAGTACACGCATCCAGACCTAGCTTGCACAACTCTGAGTTTGCCCTCCGATTCCCCACTCGTCCGCTCAATCTCTGTGCTCAATGAGAGTATGAGCTGCGGCACCCAAATCCCAATTCCATCACCGTCCACACCACGGATCCAAGCATGGAGGTGAAAATCATCAGATGCATATAGCATGCAGAGCTCTCCATCCTTAGTGTCCCCAACGATGAAATCGACCTGTCCGTAATCAATTACCCGGGAGGGTAGATCCAGAGAGGAGAAATCCATGGTGGCTGTGTTTATCTTAATCACACTTCTTCCCTCAAAGAAAGGGCAGTAAACGGAGCCATCCACCAGCGTGTTAGCACCGTACATTAGGCCATACTCACGGCCGATTTCCGCCCACGGGTGGATGACCCAATCCCTCGTCCCCGACGAGAAGACGGCGGCGCGAACCCTAGACACGTCGGCGCAGACGCAGACCACGCCGAACGATCTAGGGTTCTCCTCGGAAGACAGCAGTAGGAAGCTAAGGAAGGCGAATTCGCTGGTACCCCCGTCCACGACGTCGTCGGGCACCGGGATGGTGTCCACCCCCCAGGTCATGGGGTTCACCGCGGCCACGGCCCGGAAGGTGTTCCACAAGAGGATGTAGCCGTGGCGGCAGTCCGTGACGGTCCAGCCCCTGGGCTCGACGTCGCCCAGCGGGAGGGAGGTGAGGAAGAAGTCGCCGCGGCGGAGGGCGGCGATGACGTCCGGATCTGAGCGGCGCAGGGGGGCGAAGGAGGGGGCGGTGCTGTCGTCGACCTCGAGGAAGATCCCGAGGGGGGGCGCCGGGTGGAGGGTGCGGAAGAGGCGGCGGAAGGGCCGGGAGGAGCGGACGGCGCCGAGCCAGGAGCGGCAGGTGAGCGCGGCGCGGACGAGGGCCGGCAGGTTCGGCAGCCGGAGGAAGATCTCGAGGAGCTGGTCTTGGCCCAGCGAGGATATGCTTGTGGTTCCGTCGCCGGCGGTGGCGAGGGTGGTGGTGGTGGTTGCGGCGGGGATCGACGGAGGTTTCGCTGGCGCAGTCGCCGCCGGCGGCGGCAGTTCGCTGCTCATTGCTCGAGAGTGGAAGTCAGCGGAGAGTCTGGATCCGTAGTTGTTCATAGTACGAATGGACCCAGCCCGTTATAGGCTTCATGCTTTCAGCCCATGTACGCAATAGTCCATGTAGTCCATGTAAAATTTATTTCGGAGCACCTTCACCTCCGAGATAGTGACCCCTAGAAAAAACCGTCTAAGATAGTGAATCGGCATAACATGTTAAGATTGATGAACTCATCATAGACATTTCATAGTTGACTGGAACGGCCTCTACCACTAAACGAATATCATAGAAAAATCTGAAATAAATTTAGAAAAAACGAACAGTAGTGTCAAGTCTAGGACTTGAAACTTGATAGGTTGGTTCCATCACAAGGAGCCTGATCATCTAAGCTACACTCAGTTCACACTTGCACATGCGTCTTAGAACCATAACTCGGATGAGGATCTATAAAGCAATTATTCTTCATTAGCGCTGCTACATGATGATATGGTATAAATGTTGACTGATCTTTCTTCAGTGAATCTGTATTGTGTTCCTTACAAGCGCTCAACTGGTTGACGGTAAAACTATGTGGCATATTTCACCATTCAAGGAGGGAAAAATCATATAATAATCTGAAATAAAGTTAATCATATTTTTGTTTCCAATATTCCAAACTACCCTAGTATAAAATTCTTATATGAACCCGACACGTTATTCAAACTCCATTTATTAGAATCTTTATGTCAATGTCAACTGATTTGGGTACACAATCACAAATCACCGTTTCCGACCATCCTTTGTTAGCACGTTTTAAATGTCAACCTTAGCAACCTCTGTGTACTAAAGATATTTCCGCATTCCAAATTTTGGGTTACTATAAATATATCATTAAATACTACTACTAGTATACACAAATATTTGACATACAATTAACACACGTAAAAAAAAATCACTATATCTTCAAGAAGGAAATAAATGCATCCTCATCCATTTGCATTGATAGGATTTGATAGTCTACAAATTAATGTTGCACACCGGATTCGTCTCATTTAAAGGAAGATTATCATCACTATTTATTTAAGAACATTAAGAATTACCTTAATCAGAATAATACTCATAAAATACTACTAGCTGACGAAGCCTATATATATGATAAGGAGATGTCCTTCACCGAACGCAAGCCATCAATTGAGGAATCGACTACTGTTTCATTTTGCTGTTCTTGTGATCTGCGATAGCGAGAACAAGTCGAGAGCAACACCATTGATGGCACGAGGAACCATGGTACCCACCCTTGTGGTGCTGCTTCTGGCTATTTTCTGCGCGGTCACCGTCGTCCACAGCAAGGAATGGAACGTTGGTCGCCAGGATGGATGGTTCTTCAGCATCTCCAATTGGGGGGATGACAAGCCAATCAAGGTCGGCGATGTGCTAGGTGAGAACTCTGAAGATCAAGTGGTTAGCTATTTTTGAATTCTGATATGCAATCTTGTGTCTAACTAATGCATGTGTAGTGTTCAAGTACAAGGCAATTGCGCACAACGTGGTGCAGGTCTCAGAAGAAGACTACAACGCATGCACGGTCTCTCGCCCATCGCCGACCTACCGCTCCGGCAATGACCACATTAAGGTCACTAGCAGTGGCAGATTCTTCTTCATATGTTATGTGAAAACTCCTTTACACTGTGAGAATGGCATGAAGATAGCCATCACTGTCCAATAGATAGACATAATCCCTCTTATGATACATACATATGCGTGTCTTTGTACCAGTCTTTAAGGTGCGATCTCATGACAGAATGATGGCAGAAGAAATAAATTGATGCTTGGCTCAAGTCTCCTACTTGTTTAGTATCTTCAACATGTTTCTTTCAAGACTGATTCATTATGTATTCATGACACCTTGCTACAGCAACATCTATTGTTTATTTTTGAGAGGACCAATATCTGTTTGGAAGAGCCAGTGAAGCATATCACTAGTGGAAGTATACGACTAGTTTGTTTTCACTTTATGTGAAACGTCGATGAATTTAAGTAATTTCAGTGGACGCTGAAGTATTTATCTTTTGAACAATATTTTAGCAATTTCAGTAATACACAGGAATTCAGATGATTTTAAAGTACTTTTCAAAGTTTTCAAATATTATGTTGAATTTCAGGTGAATGTTTCGGCCCTCTGGGCAAAATGCAAACTAAAAACACCAAAACTCACTGTGTTTCTGTGATTTCGGTTGTGGATGTAATATTTCTAAAACTGAAAGTAAAAAAACACTAGATACAAGTTTCTTTCATTCTATTGACAATACCTTGTGTTAGAATAATTCGAGGCACCGTCGATCCGTCAAGGACAAGCAGTCACACAGGCACTAGCAATGACACCAAGATTTGTTAACGAGGTTCACCAACATGGCTACATCCCGGGACATGACTACAGGCACACCTCCCCATGTACCAAATCACATGATACAATCTGCGATAAGACTCCAAGGCCACGAGACAGCGCTCCGGCCGCCGCGCCACGGCCTGTCCGGTCATCCCTGCCACGGATGACCAGATTGTCCCTCTCGTGATCTTTGTCTTAGCCTATAACTTATGTCTAGTCTATTTGGCTACCCGTGATGACTATATATAATAGTTCCGGGTTACACATGTCCGATTCAAACACCTAACGTACCACTAATTACAAATCCAACTGTAGCACAACCTATACAGTGAATATTCGACACATTATTTTAACACCTTTAACATTAAGGAACATGTGAACTAGCTCCTTTACGGTGGTGGCTATTCGACTTGATCTCGGTCAACCAAACGAAGAGAAAGAGTTCCCACGTACTCTATCCCGAATTACTTGTCGTAGAAATGGATGTATCTAGAACTAAAATATGTTTAGATACACCCATTTCCAC
>LR880967.1:19132403-19149440 GCA_904067115.1 Aegilops sharonensis
AAAGTATAGGGAAAATGTAAAACGGCTATAACTTTTGCATACAATGTCGGGAAAAAACGTATAATATATCAAAAAATTCAGCACGAAAATCTGCATCCGATTTTGACAGCCTATGGCCTGTTTGCAATTTTTTTAGAATCCTCAAATTCCGAAAGGAGAAAAAGATATGCTCAAATTTAAGTTTTTTTAATTTTGGTTAAATCTGGTCAAACTATGGTCAAACTACTTATTCAAGAAGTATTAATGCAAGAGTATTAGTGTTACTAAATAATTATTTCAATTTTTTGAATTTTGGTCAAATCTGGTCAAACTATGGTCAAACTTATTTAAGAAATATTAATGTTACTAAATAGTTACTGTTTTTTAGAATAATAGTTTCAAACTCAAACGGTGAAATGTGTGACCTAATGCTCAAGCTAAACTGCTAATGGTTAATAGGATTTATAGCTTACATTTGTCAGGAAAACAACAAGTGCAGACTTGGAAAGTAGGGGGAATAAAACTTCGAAGTTAAGCGTGCTCAGGCTGGGGGAGTGAGAGGATGGGTGACCGGTCGGGAAGTTAGACGATTTGGAATGAGTGATCCACACTTGAGTAGTTAAGAGGGGCGATTAGAGACTAAATCATCAAATAATTCAGAAAATTGAAAATCGAAAAAAAATCAATTTTTTAAATTTTTTTTTTAAAAAAAACCTTTAGTACCGGTTGGTAACACCAACCGGTATTAAAGGTCCCCCATACCACGGCGCGAGCTCACGCCACGTGGTGGGCCTTTAGTGACGGTTTGTGTGGAACCGGTACTGGGGGGGGGGCTTTAGTCTTCACTCTTTAGTGCCGGTTGCAGAACCGGTATTAAAGGCCCTTATGAACTGGTATTAAAGCTCCGTTTTCTACTAGTGAGAGGTGAGTGTATACGCGTGTATATGAGCGCTTGTGATGTTAAAAAATACGAAGCAAACGGTGTTTATTATCAAGAAATCAAATCAAATAAAAAAAAGGAAAAAACGCGGCTGGTGCGTTCTGGTCCGGTCCCGGACTCCCTCTCTATTTCGGACCGAATCCATCATAGCTCGGCTCCATATATGTCTACCAAAGGGTGCTTGTACCGCTGCACGTGTAGAGACTCTCGCAGCATCCGCTACCTGTTCGCGAGCGATGAACCAATCGGGGAAGTCCATGTCGCCGACGACGACGTCAATCCCGCCGTGGTCTGAACTTCCCCAGGAGCTCCTAGGCCTCATCATCGACCGCCTCCCTGGCTCCTCCGGCGACCGCGGTCTGCTATCCGCGGCGTGGTCTAAGGTTCGGCGGTTTCTTCTCTCCATGGCCCCTCCCAGCGCCCACTTCCGGGAGGCGTGCCGTCCTTCTCGGCACTCGGCCTCGGCCGACTGCGCTCGGTTCCGGGCGGTGTGTCGTTCATGGAAGACGGCGCTACGCGAGCACATGCGGGTTCCGGCGCCTCGGCAGGTGCCCTGGATCGTACTGTCGGACGGCTACTTGCTGACGCCCGACGGCACCGACCTCTTGTACCGGCTGCCCTCTTTGCCCGAGGATGCGACGTGCATCGGCTCCACGGATGAATGGCTCGCCATCGACCGCATCGGCCCCGGGAACCAGCATAGTTACTCCATGCACAATCCTTTCTCCGGCACGACGGTGCCGCTCCACGAGCTGCGGAATATCATCCGCGGGCATTCCAAGTTTTTCAAGATCCACAAGGTGCTCATGCGGTCGACCCCTGACGACGTCATCGCCGTCCTGACCAACAACTGGAACTACCCGCTCATCTTAATCCGGCCGGGAAAAGGGGCATGGACACCCAAGCCACGGACGCCTCCCTATGTGTACATCATCGACATTGCCTTTCTCGGAGATGAACTTTATGGCATCACCCAAGCCTATGACCTTGTCGCCCTCGATATCGCCTTCGATAGCAATGGAATACCCCGTGTTGCTGGCATTGATCGTGTCATCATGCATATAGAGGATTATGATTTTCATTTTCATGTGTGGGAAGACGGTGAAGAAGACGGCGAGTATGAGCGCAAGATGGCCACGAATGCTGAGGCGAGTGAAGACGACGATGACAGGCGTGCCGTGTATGAACTAAGGAAGAACACTGGAGATAGCATGATTTTGGAGGCCGCACATTGGTGGGACGACGAGGAGGTGCCCCACGAACCCAAGGATCTCGTCACCGTAAGCTGGCACCTGGTGGAGTCGTGTGGAAAGCTACTCATGGTGATGCGGCAATTGCAAATACCTGAATATACCAAAAAGTTCACTCGCAAGGTTCAAGTATTCGAAGCGAAGGTCAGTGCAGATGGGTGGTTGCCAGTTACTAATGGGCTCGATGGTCAGGCACTTTTTATCAGCAGGCGCTTTTGCAAATCTATTCCTGCTCATGGGGAGATAGAAGCGGATGTTATCTATTTTGTCGACACGGGCGATATGTTCAACATGAGATCTCAAACCATGGGCCCACCAACGAGGTACATTGATCATCATTCCTCGACTTGGATATTTTTCTCAGAGCTGGTGGTTTAAGAATTATTTACATCACAATAAAACATTAGATGTAAAGGCAGCATGATGTGCCGGGTCTGGGGACATGTAAATTGTTTTTTCTTACTCTAGATCTTCTAGGCTATCAGAAACTCGCTCATTTTAATTTTTCGGAGAAGTAGGACAGTTTTCAGACAAGTACATTTAATTGGTGTTCACATATTCCCTTAATTTTTTTAGTTTTATCATATATTTCACAAAAAAAAGCTTTATCTCTACTCCTAAAGGGAGACTTTGTAGCTTCCCCTCCATGTTTTTTCCCCTCACCTCCCATCACCATCTATTTTGTCTGTTTTTCCGCAACACCTCCCACCACCATCCCCGCTGGTTTTCTCCAGATCTTCCAGGCTATCACAAACTAATGAATCCTACCACGTTAATTTTAATGTTTTGAGAAATAAATAGGACAATTCTCGGATAAGTACACTTTAATTAGTTTCAACATACTCCCTTCAAAATAGTTTTATCATATATTTCACAAAAAGCTTTATCATATATGGTTCATATGAGTATAAGAGAGAAGATGTACGGAGCATAAAAAACAGTGAGTCGGTGCTGCCTGCTGACTTGAAAATCATGTCCTCGTGTTATATCTTCTTGCTACAAGTTTTTCTGTGCAAAATTTCGGCTTTCAAAATTTTGATCTATGGAATGAATGTGAAAGTTCTTTGTAAGTTTGTTGTTTGGAATCATTGCATGGATTTTCTTCAAAACTATGATATATGAACTCGGTGTGCAAAATGTTGTAAATTCTATTTTCATTGGAATTGTGTGATAATGCACCTCAAGTATAAGTTTTTTTTTTGCGTTGTTTTTCTTGGGGAAAGGTCATAGGTTCTGTGGGATTTGTTGGATCTGAACTAATAGGCAGTTCATCCATTTATGGGTGTGTACATGATCTTGTTTGTGAAATTCAATTTAAGTCAATGGGTTCTTATCCTGGTGGGACGATGAGGAGGTGCCCCACGAACCCAAGGATCTCGTGACTGTAAGCTGGCACTTCATGAAGTTGTGCGGAAAGCTACTCATGGTGATGCGGCAATTGCAAATACCCGAATATACCATGAAGTTCACTCGCAAGGTTCAAGTATTCGAAGCGAAGGTCAATGCAGGCGGGTGGGTGCCAGTTACTAGTGGGCTCAGTGGTCAAGCACTTTTTATCAGCAAACGCTTCTGCAAGTCTATTCCTGCTCACGTCGAGGTAGAAAGGGATGTTATCTATTTTACCAACACAGGAGATATGTTCAACATGAGATCTCAAACTATGAGCCCACCAATGAGGGACATTGATTACCATTTCTCGACGTGGATATTTTTCTCAGAGCTGGTGGTTTAAGAACTATTTGCATCACAATTAAGATTAGATGTAAAGATTGCATGATGTGGGCTTGGGGACATGTAAATTGTTTTTATTAGCCCAAATCTTCTATGCTATGACAAACTAATGAATCCTACCACGTTAAATTTACGGGTTTTTTATTTTTTATTCAACTGACTACAATTCGGCTTTAGTCAAATTTTATAGCCATTCGATCTTGCTTTGTGATTCCCGATGGAAGATGTCTGTTTCCTATCAGGCAAGTTACCTTTTCCAGTAGTAGTCATTAACCGCCCGTTATATCGTGGAATCTTTTTGCCTTTATATTTTTTTTAAGTTTCATTTCCCGACGCTTCACTTGTTGCCAAGTAGTCATTGTACGATTTTTCAAAAAAAAATTGTCATTGTACGATGGGAGTGAGAGGAGGTGAGGGGGAGCGGGTTATTCTCTGGCGATTTTTGTTGCGACTTCCATGGCGATTTCGAGTACGAGGTTCCACTCCATTCTGCAGTGGCCCGAGGAGTCGGGTAGCTGAGTCAATCACTGGTAGAATAAGGGCCTATTGTCCCGGTTAGTAAGGGCCTTTAGTCCCGGTTACTGAACCGGGACTAATGGATCGGTACTAATGCCCTGGCCTTTTAGTCCCGGTTCAGTCCAGAATCAGGACAGATGGGCCTCCACGTGGCCTGTGCGCCGAGCCCAGGCAGGAGGGCCTTTAGTCCCGGTTGGTGGCACCAACCGGGACCAATAGGCATCCACGTGTTAGCATTTCAGGGGTTTTTTTTTTTTGAAAAGGAGGGGGGTTGGGGGTTTTGGGGGTTTAATTTAGGTGTTTCATATATTGTGTTAGCTAGCTAATTAATAGAGAGAAGTGTCCTCTCTTTCGTCCGTGCTTGGTCGACTTGCCGTCTTCTGGTGGCTTGGATCATCTCGCTCCCATCGACTTGCCGTCTTCTGGTTGAATCTGCGCTGCTGTTCTGCTTGCGACGAGTTCTCCGGCGGCTTGATCTTGGTTTCTCTTTGTGTTTGCTCGCTGTCACTTTGCTCTGCTTGGTTGCTAGCGAGCTGTGCATGTAATTTTCAGTTTTTTGTCAAGCCTTTTGCCTTTGTATTTAGCATCCTTGTATCCTAGCCGGTTGATAGCTTCATTAATGTGAAGTCGGGCATTCTTACTTTTTCTCTAGAAAAAAGGTTCCACTCCATTCATGATTGCTGACTTTTGCTTTGCTCCCGTTGTGGATTGAACAACTGACGTGCTATTTGTCCTTGTTGGCTGCTCTAGTTGTTATTTGATTTTTTTGATAATGGGTGAACTTTATTGACTCAAAATGAAGCATCAAGTGGATACAAATACAATGAGTACATACCCGGTTTCTACACAGTTAGGATGCACACAGCCACACAAACACACACACAAAAAAAAAACACTCCCGCAAAGAGCAAAGTCATATAAGATCAAAGCTATGCCTAGGCGAGAAAAAAAACATGAAACCAATCATTTTTTACACTACAAGGACTGTGAGGTTCTTCAACAACAACTCATTTATGAAGGAAAAAACGCTCAAGCGCCGCCGTCATCGGATCCAACCACCAAGCCCAATCTAGGTTTTCACCCCGAAGAACATCTAAGCATATCAGGGCAATGCCTTGAACAAGGTAATGATGCAAAATATTGTCATTGCCAGGTATAACCACCTCGGGCCAAACCTAGGTTTTTCACCTCGGAGCTCGGGATAGGGTACTTGNGCTCCCGTTGTGGATTGAACAACTGACGTGCTATTTGTCCTTGTTGGCTGCTCTAGTTGTTATTTGATTTTTTTGATAATGGGTGAACTTTATTGACTCAAAATGAAGCATCAAGTGGATACAAATACAATGAGTACATACCCGGTTTCTACACAGTTAGGATGCACACAGCCACACAAACACACACACAAAAAAAAAACACTCCCGCAAAGAGCAAAGTCATATAAGATCAAAGCTATGCCTAGGCGAGAAAAAAAACATGAAACCAATCATTTTTTACACTACAAGGACTGTGAGGTTCTTCAACAACAACTCATTTATGAAGGAAAAAACGCTCAAGCGCCGCCGTCATCGGATCCAACCACCAAGCCCAATCTAGGTTTTCACCCCGAAGAACATCTAAGCATATCAGGGCAATGCCTTGAACAAGGTAATGATGCAAAATATTGTCATTGCCAGGTATAACCACCTCGGGCCAAACCTAGGTTTTTCACCTCGGAGCTCGGGATAGGGTACTTGAGAACCACCACAAATCAATGTCAATCACCGTTTTTCCACGATCCGAGCAGCCATATGTGCTAGATTAAATATCTCGCCACCGCCGCTGCACAACCATACCCTTTGTGTCAAGCCAACGTCCATGATTGCATTCCCGAAGGTGAGGATGTCTAGTTTGTTCTTTGATTGGTGATGTTCTTCCTTTTTCTACATCTTTTCGTTCCAATTTTACCTTGTTCGCCATCAGTTCAGCAATCGATTTGCTACCCATTGCGTCTGAAGGTGCCCGTCCAGCAGTCTTTGCATCTGCGAGCTCCAAGCCTCCACCTTTTGTCTGTAATCTGCTTCTGCGAGCCCCCTGTCTCCATTATTTTTATTTATTAGTTGAAAAAACAGATGAATCGTTATCCTCCTTCGCATTTTGGCCGGCATGCATATGCATTTTTTGATCTAGAATTTACAGTTTTGCTTCTTCTCTCCTTTGGTTTCAGCTTGCCGCTCCAGTGCTCCTGTATTATTTTCAGGGGACTCGTGACTTATTTTTCCTCCCTTTCATTCAGGTTTTCCTCTCCGCCATGTATTTTTCCTCCGTGAATGACTTAGATGGTGAGAGGACATCTCTACAGCCGTTACACCAAACGCCCCCGCCGCTACACCTGTGCAAAATCCAATAAAAGATGAACCTTACACAGAAGCCCGCGTGCTCCAATTAAATTATGAGGTACTCTCGTTTCTTAGTACTAGCCCTAATGTTCATGAGAATATGATGCTGCCTAAATAAGATATATTTGTATTTCTCAGGAATGAAGGGCCTATGATAAACCAAAGAGACTACTAGCGTTGGAGCATAATCAAGCATGGTTACAAATGCGAGAATGAAGACGGAACTTTAAGGCCTTCTACAATGCAAGATGCTTAGAAAAATAAATCAGCTTTTTTTTAAACATCAGTGCTTATTTATACAGGGTAGACGCTTAATTGCACCCCTCCTGTAGAAATACGCACCGGTTTTTAAGAAAACTTGGTTTACTACTGTTATACCAACCGCCCCTGCCGCTACAAATTAAATGTGCAAATTTCAGAAAAAGATGAACCATATACCGAAGCACGCGCGCTCCAATTGAATTATGAGGTACTTTTGTTTCTAAGAAGTAGTTCTAGTGTTCATGAGAATATGATGCTGCCTAAATCAGATATGTCTGTATTTCTCAGGAAGCTTTTTCTTAAACATTTAATGCTTATTTATACAGGGTAGACGCTTAATTGCACCCCTCCTGTAGAAATACGCACCGGTTCTTAAGAAAAACTCGGTTTACTGCTGTTATACCAACCGCCCCTGCCGCTACAAATTAAATGTGCAAATTTCAGAAAAAGATGAACCATATAACGAAGCACGCGCGCTCCAATTGAATTATAAGGTACTTTTGTTTCTAAGAAGTAATTCTAGTGTTCATGAGAATATGATGCTGCCTAAATCAGATATGTCTGTATTTCTCAGGAACGAAGGGGCCTATGATAAACCAAAGAGACTACTAGCGTTGGAGTATAATTAAACGTGGTTACAAAGGCCAGAATGATGACGGAACTTTAAGGCCTTCTACAATGCAAGATGCTTAGAAAAATAAATCAATTTTTTTCTTAAATACCAGTGCTTATTTATACAGAGTAGACGCTTAATTGCACCCCTCCTGTAGAAATATGCACTGGTTCTTAAGAAAAACTTGGTTTACTGCTGTTACACCAACCACCCCTGCCGCTACAAATTAAATGTGCAAGTTCCAGAAAAAGATGAACCATATACCGAAGCACACGCGCTCCAATTGAATTATGAGGTACTTTTTTGTTTCTAAGTAGTTCTAGTGTTCATGAGAATATGATGCTGCCTAAATCAAATATGTTTGTATTTCTCAGGAACGAAGGGCCTATGATAAACCAAAGAGACTACTAGCGTTGGAGTATAATCAAGCGTGGTTACAAAGGCGAGAATGATGAAGAAACTTTAAGGTCTTCTATAATGCAAGATGCTTAGAAAAATAAATCATTTTTTTCTTAAATATCAGTGCTTATTTATACAGAGTAGACGCTTAATTGCACCCCTCCTGTAGAAATATGCACTGGTTCTTAAGAAAAACCTGGTTTACTGCTGTTACACCAACCACCCTTGCCGCTACAAATTAAATGTGCAAATTCCAGAAAAAGATGAACCATATACCGAAGCACGCGCGCTCCAATTGAATTATGAGGTACTTTTTTGTTTCTAAGTAGTTCTAGTGTTCATGAGAATATAATGTTGTCTAAATCAAATATGTTTGTATTTCTCAGGAACGAAGGGCCTATGATAAACCAAAGAGACTACTAGCGTTGGAGTATAATCAAGCGTGGTTACAAAGGCGAGAATGATGAAGAAACTTTAAGGTCTTCTATAATGCAAGATGCTTAGAAAAATAAATCATTTTTTTCTTAAATATCAGTGCTTATTTATACAGGATAGACGCTTAATTGCACCCCTCCTGTAGAAATATGCACTGGTTCTTAAGAAAAACCTGGTTTACTGCTGTTACACCAACCACCCCTGCCGCTACAAATTAAATGTGCAAATTCCAGAAAAAGATGAACCATATACCGAAGCACGCGCGCTCCAATTGAATTATGAGGTACTTTTTTGTTTCTAAGTAGTTCTAGTGTTCATGAGAATATAATGTTGTCTAAATTAAATATGTTTGTATTTCTCAGGAACGAAGGGCCTATGATAAACCAAAGAGACTACTAGCGTTGGAGCATAATCAAGTGTGGTTACAAAGGCGGGAATGAAGACGAAATTTTAAGGCCTTCTACAATGCAAGATGCTTAAAAAAATAAATCAGTTTTTTTTAAATATCAGTGCTTATATATACAGGATAGACGCTTAATTGCACCCCTCCTGTAGAAATACGCATTGGTTCTTAAGTAAAACTTGGTTTATTGCTGTTACACCAACCACCCCTGCTGTTACATATTAAATGTGCAAATTCCAGAAAAAGACGAACCATATACCGAAGCACGCGCGCTCCAATTGAATTGTGAGGTACTTTTGTTTCTAAGAAGTAGTTCTACTGTTTATGAGAATATGATGCTGCCTAAATCAGATATGTTTGTATTTCTTAGGAACGAAGGGCTTATGATAAAAAGAGACTACTAGCGTTGGAGCATAATCAAGCATGGTTACAAAGGCGGGAATGAAGACGGAACTTTAAGGCCTTCTATGTAAAAATAAAACCAAATTTTTCTAAAGCACCAGTGCTTATCTCTATAGAAGAGGTGCCTAATTAAGCGTCTGTCCTCTACAAATAAGCGCCGGTGCTTCAAGGAAACTCGGTTTATTTCTACAAGCACCTTCTTTAATCACATGCATTGTACAAGGCCTAATATAATGACCATTGAACTTTGATTAAGGCGTGCTTTATAAAACAAATTGAGTTGTACCTGTCTATATGATGTAGCTGAGGTGCCTAATTAAGTGTCTGCCCTCTATAAATAAGCACCGATGCTTAAAAAAACTGGTTTATTTCTCTAACCATCTTGCATCGTACAAGGCCTGAGTGGAAATTTCAGAATTGTAATGACACATGAAGACATGGATGAAAAATACAATATTTACACTAAATACTTCCATCCATAGCCTTCCATAGGTGTTGCGCCACCTTTGCTTTCGGGTTAGATGCATGTAATAGTTTTGAAATATAGGATAATAGCTAGTCTTCAGAGTTTTGTTTGTGGGGGCAACCGACCTAGTGTGGGATTCGGCTCCCTCCCATGGTTGGCCGAAGTTTCCCCTGTCCTTTCGGAAATACCATTTCTAAAACATCGTTTAGACTCGGGTTTTGTTCAGTTATAAAAGTTTGTCGTAACCGTAACCCTGTGTGCCAAGTTGTGTCCAAGGACCAGCTTACAGAATCTCAACCTTTTGTTTACTTTTGGCAAGAACTCGCATCATGTTGTGACTGGAAATTTTGAAGGTGCTTCAGATTTACTCCCTACTCCCTGTGTTCACCAATATAGGACAATTTAGACTGACCATACAAATCTTTAAAACATCTTACATTTATGAACGGTGAGTATTTTACACGCATGTCCAATATAGGACGATTTAGACTGACCATGGGCTGGAATGTCCAGCGTTTTAATGAATTCTTAGATCAACTCCATGGACCGCGGTGGCCGGAACCTTATTTCTTCATCTGTATACTTGTTCTTGTGATAGTCTAGCAGTTCCCCGAGAAGTCGACGAGAACAGTGCAGCGTAAAGACGCTAGAGATTTTTCATGGTCTTGGTTCTTGCATACTCCACACATGAGAACTGCACCACTTGGACAGCAAATATAGCAAGATCGTCAGCGTTGGAGGATGACTGACACGGTGAATGCTACTGGGGTGTGAGGTAGGAGTAATACTGTGCCGTGCGTGGTCACATCGGCCAGCTGGCGGTGGAATCGGCTCGCCGCTTCCTATCGCACCGGACGGACTGTGGTTTGTTAAAGTTTTCTCTCTCTTTTTTTTGTTTCTAGAGAGAAGTCCATGTTACAGTCTCAAACTATCACCAAAGTTTCAAAAGTGTGAAACCGTCTATTTTACATCCTTGAACTATCAAAATTGGACAAGAAACAACCCTGGACTGGTTTTCACGGCCAACCGTCCAGTCAGCAGCCACGTCACGCATGTAACAAAAATTAAAGCGCCCAGAATTTCTTGAAAAAATTCTCAAAAATCCGCACTACCCTTATATTCAATCTGAGAAAGTTTCAACAAATTCTGCCGAAAATAAAAAATAAACAGGGATGAAAATTCAAATTCAGAGCCATTTTGATCAAAATTTGGCCAAAAAATTAAAGTGTCCACAATTTTTTGAAAAAATTCTCAAAAATCCACACTATCCTTATTCTGGGAAAGTCTGAACAAGGTTTGATTAATAGAAAAAAAATTCAAATTCAGAGCCATTTGGGTCAAAATTTGGCCAAAAAATGGAAGCGTCCAACTTTTTTTTAACCAACTCCCAAATATACACCGTACCCTTATATTCAATCTGGGAAACTTCAAACAAGTTTTGCCAAACAGAAGAAAAAAATAGAAGGGAAAAACTAGAAAGGGTTAAGTGGGACATGGGTGACTTGACGGCTGACTGGAGTGTTGACCTGTCAAAACGAGTCTAGCGTTTTTTCTCTTCCGGTTTTGGCCAAGGTTGTAAAGTAGACGGTTTTGTAGTTCAAAGTTGTATATTAGACTTTGGTGGTAGTTCGAGATTGTAATATGAACTCCTCTCTTCTTTCTACAGGGAAAATATGCACTCTGTAGAAAAAATATGTTCCTTGGCTCAAGCAGCTCAGTTTTTTTTTTTTTTGGTAAATTTTCTAGATTTTGTCAAAATTATCTGAGTTCGACACATATAAACGGGCAGCCACGGGCCATGTCGGGTTAGGCCCATTTCGGTGCGTGTCAAGCCAAATCGTGTCCGGTCCGGCCCGTTGAACACCTACGCACGTCAGCAACAGGCAAGCGCTTCAGAATTAGATGGGAGCGGAGATATCCGATCCTGGAGAGCTAAAGGCGTTGGCTCACGATTTTTATCAGTCCTTGTATTTCTCTGAGGGGGTGCAAAACATGGAAGCCGTACTAAATCATGTGCCACGCAAGGTTACAGCAGCAATGAACATGGAACTATGTGCACCATACACCAAGGAGGAAGTCAAGATTGCTCTGTTTCAAATGTTCCCAACCAAAGCGCCGGGCCCTGATGGGTGATGCGGAGCATCCTATGGACATCACCATGTCAAGAGTCCGTTCGGCGAGTGACACGTGCGACATCTACTTCACATACACAAAGGTGAATCATCTCCTTTACACGTGCTCACTTGACCCCTTCGAGGATGGTATACTACTTGACACTCCACTCGTGTGCATGCATAGGTATTGTCGGAACACTAAGGACGAGGAGGAGGAGTGCAAGTGCCAAGGAACAACTGCACCATCCGCGAGGGAAGCATGGAAGAGAAGGAGAAAGAAGACCCAGGGCGAGCGGTACTACCGCCAACACCAAGCGGTACTACCGCTAAAGGCCCCCGAGCGGCATTACCGCCGAACTTCCGCTCTACTGCCGCTCAACCCGACAAACTCCTGTGCTCGAGCGACTCGGGTCCGGTACTACCGCTCGGTCCAAGCGGCACTACCGCTTGCAAGCGGTACTACCGCCCTCCCAAGCGGTACTACCACTGTGCCTGTGCGCAACCGCGGGCCTTTGGCCTTGTATCCCCCCTCTCACTTACCCCTTCGTGGCTTAGACTATAAATATACCACCTCCCCCTCCTTTCTAGGGTCAGCTTAGGTTTAGCTCATGTTTGTGTGAGAGCCTTTGCTCATCCACTTGGCTACTTCTCCTCGGAGCTCAGGACCTCTTCGGAGAAGATCCCCCAAGCGGATTCAAGACCCCCTTCTAGGGTGGACCCCATCAAGACCTCCTCTCGGAGAAGAACGGCTACCGTTTGTATCGTCCTTTGTTGACCTTGAATCATGTATCTCCCTTTGTGTTCATCGATCTAGCACTTGTGTGATTGATCTCTTGTCGGTTGAGTGAATTCTCTCTCGTTTTCCCCGTGTTTTCCCTCTTGTTCTTCCGTGTGTTCTTCGTGATTCACCGTAGGATCCGCTCCAACGTGAAAGATCGTCCACGTAGGGTTCCGCCCTACATCATCTATGGTATCATGAGCCACGTTGATCACGTTATTGGAGCCCCTACCCCTCTTTTTCTAGCTTGATTTTGTTGATTTCGTCCTAAATCCGAAAATCCCCACCAAAAATAGCCCCAAATTTTTTTGTGATTTGTTAGTTTTGATGATGTTTTGTTGATTTTGATCCGTGGATTTCCTTGGTTTCAAGTGGATCTAGCATTTCCCCAAGTTTCCCCATCTTTCCTCCACGAAATCCATCAAATTTTGACCCCGAAATCATCCATTTCCGCCCCAAAACCGCGCCCCTATCCGGATTTGCGAAAAATCCCGACACGAGCGGTACTACCGCCCTTCCAAGCGGTACTACCGCTTAGCACCTCCAAGCGGTACTACCGCCCTTCCAAGCGGCACTACCGCCCCTCCTAGAGCCAGATTTTGCGAAAAAACCCGACACGAGCGGTACTACCGCCCGTTCCAAGCGGTACTACCGCTTACGAGCGGTACTACCGCCCTCCCGAGCGGTACTTCCGCTCCTCCCAGTTTCAGCGTTCCGAGTTTCACCATTTTCATCATAGCTTTTCACTCCGAACTCCGATTTGAGTGTTCTTTGGCTCGTTTTGAAGCTATTGACGTGCCCGAGGTCCTCACCTTGGTTTCACCACCTTTTGACACCATTAAATTTTGTGAACTTTGGCATCTTTGCCTAGGGCTTCCACCACATCCTCCGCATAACCACCACCGACTTCCGCAACCTAACCAATTTTGTTCCCCATAGCATTAGTGGTTGCTTGAGTAGTGATTCGAGTCTCCTAAGGTGTTTCGGCTACTTAGGGACGATTGCTTCTTCATCAACCACCACCACCACTTCCACATAACCTTGCCCACCATACACTTCCGACAACCCAACTTAACCCAATTGTTGATTGAGCTTTTTCGAGTTGTGGCTTGTGTCTCCTAAGGTGTTTCGGCTACTTAGGGACGGCAACTTCAACTCCGACACGTGTATAGCCCATCATTCCACTTCCGCATTGCCAAGTGCAAACCACCACCGCTTTCCGCTACCACCACTTTGACAATTGAAGTTTGAGATTTTGAGTTCGCGGTTTTTCCGTTTCCTAAGGTGTTTCGGCTACTTAGGGACGAGTCTCCATCATCTTGGTATCTACATCAAGAACACCGCTACTCATCATCGCCGGACGGTAACCTCCATATCATCTTGGTATCGTGGTATCCCTCCATTGTATATTCCCCTTACCATTGCATTGTTAACCCCTAGCCTTACTTGTGCGTTACTTGCCTATCGAGACTAGCCATTTGAGTATTGCCGGCAACGTTACTTGTGCACATTAGTGATCATACCTTCCATTACATACCATACCATATCATATTGGTATCATATCATCCATTGTGTCTCAAGTTTGTTCCCGCATATACACAATTGCTATCTTGGTTTGTGCATTGTGCAAAGTGGCCATAGAAAAAAAAGAAGAAAGAGAATAAAGCTTTTAAGCAAAAGAAAGAGAGCAAAGAAGCTTGTAAGCAAGTGCCATAGCATCATACCACATTGCATATAAGATTATCATATCCGATCATCTTGGATCATCTTGAGAGAAACACCGGGAACCATACATACATAGCATACCTGGGATAGAAGTTTATCCATTTAGCATCTTATAGGTTGTGCAC
Source organism: Aegilops sharonensis (assembly GCA_904067115.1). Taxonomy (NCBI): domain Eukaryota; kingdom Viridiplantae; phylum Streptophyta; class Magnoliopsida; order Poales; family Poaceae; genus Aegilops; species Aegilops sharonensis. Next base: position 19,146,916 of record LR880967.1, read on the forward strand.
AAGTGTCGTATCCGCCTATTGAGCAATCGTGCTAGCGTCTCTCTTGAGTTGTGCAACACGAGCGTTTTCCGTGGATTCCACATTTTGTGCTCATTCCTTGGTTGCACGACCCCATTTATCTATCCGTGTGTGTGTTTTCGTGTGCCATTCTTTGCTATTGGTCCATTTGTTTCACTTGCGAATTTGTGAATCTCTTTCAACATTATTGACTCTTGCTAACATTTTGCATTAAATTTTTGTGCCACTATCCTCACCGAGCTCCTCGATAAGCTTTACTTGTGTAGGTGTGAGAACCGACAAGGATTGGTACCAATAGTGCTATTTCATTGTCTGCATTTGAGTGAACTTGATTCATTTTCAACATCGGTCAAGGTACATTGGTATAAGTTCTTCTCTTTCTCCCACTCATATTTGCTCGAGTCTTGTGATGGATAGGCAAGGCATTTCATCTCCGGTCTACAACAACAACGACGGCGTGAACAACTACATCACCAAAGCGTCTCTCTTCGATCTACAACGACAAGTGCAAGGCACACAAGCAAGATTGCGAGAGCGCATCGAGAACATCTCCATCAACATTCATCACTCCGAAGCAAGGAGAAGGGACTACTTCGACAAGAAGCTTGCCGCACATAAAGAGGAGCAAGATGCAAGGATGGAGGAGATTCGGGCCTTGATCAAGTCTTCTTCCCCTTCGTCATCTTCAAGGCGGCGACATTCAAGCCACAAGTCTTCGGAGCGCGAAAAAGATGCAAGTGCAAATTGTCCTCGTCCACATCTACAGGGCGACCACCATCACGTTCGTGATCAACATCGTCATGAAGGGCAAGTCACCTACAAGCATCATGTGCACGACGACGACGAACGCCAAGGAGCTCAAGCACGACAACGACATCATCATCATGAAGATGCTCCACAAGCGCAAATGCACAAGTCCCAACAAGCCCTACTTCACGCCAAGTCGAAGCTTCATAAGCACAAGAGAAGACCGCGAGACGACCACCACCAAGACGGCGCTACGGCTACATCAACCACTTCGGCATCTTCGCCAAGTGTTCTCAAGGCATCTTCGCCTTTGGACGTACGGCATCTTCGCCTACTTCCCACGTGTACGCCTACATCGACTTCATCAAGTCGAAGGCGACCACCTACGAGCGAGGGCGACACTTCCATCTTCGGAAGCCCCTCAAGGAAGATGGCCGAGCATGGGACATTCCCTTCGGTCATGGAGACGAGCTATGAGGTGCCACATCATATGGGCCTCCAACACCAAGACGGTGACAAGACGGTCGAGCAAGGGCCATCCCCTTCGACCACGGCGACGAGCGCGAACCTCTTCAACAACATGAAGACGACACCCACATTGGACTCATACTCCGAGTCAAGCTACGCGACCGCGAATGGAGACATTTGCACCTACACCTCTCCGACACCCACACATGTTGAGCTACCCAATTTGTCATGTGAGGAGAGCCACCACCCCATGAGAGAGATGAGTGACTCCACCATACGTGACATTGACAGCATTTCCTATGAGAGGATGAGTGTGACCACCACTAGCCCCACACATGAGAGCATGCCACACATCTTATGTGAGGTTGAGCGCCATTTGAGTGACCCCACCCACCATACGAGTGAGAGCATCTTTGAGGGAGTGAGTGAGCCACAACACTTAGTGAGTGAGGTAGTTGACACTGAAGGAAATATGCCCTAGAGGCAATAATAAAGTTATTATTTATTTCCTTATATCATGATAAATGTTTATTATTCATGCTAGAATTGTATTAATCGGAAACATAATACATGTGTGAATACATAGACAAACAGAGTGTCACTAGTATGCCTCTACTTAAACTAGCTCGTTAATCAAAGATGGTTATGTTTCCTAACCATAGACATGAGTTGTCATTTGATTAATGGGATCACATCATTAGGAGAATGATCTGATTGACATGACCCATTCCGTTAGCCTAGCACTTGATCGTTTAGTATGTTGCTATTGCTTTCTTCATGACTTATACATGTTCCTGTAACTATGAGATTATGCAACTCCCGTTTACCGGAGGAACACTTTGGGTACTACCAAACGTCACAACGTAACTGGGTGATTATAAAGGAGTACTACAGGTGTCTCCAAAGGTACATGTTGGGTTAGCGTATTTCGAGATTAGGTTTTGTCACTCCGATTGTCGGAGAGGTATCTCTGGGCCTTCTCGGTAATACACATCATATAAGCCTTGCAAGCATTGCAACTAATAAGTTAGTTGCGAGATGATGTATTACGGAACGAGTAAAGAGACTTGCCGGTAACGAGATTGAACTAGGTATTGGATACCGACGATCGAATCTCGGGCAAGTAACATACCGATGACAAAGGGAACAACGTATGTTGTTATGCGGTTTGACCGATAAAGATCTTCGTAGAATATGTAGGAGCCAATATGGGCATCCAGGTTCCGCTATTGGTTATTGACCGAGAATAGTTCTAGGTCATGTCTACATAGTTCTCGAACCCGTAGGGTCCG
>LR880967.1:19166452-19195804 GCA_904067115.1 Aegilops sharonensis
CGGAGCATCCTATGGACATCACCATGTCAAGAGTCCGTTCGGCGAGTGACACGTGCGACATCTACTTCACATACACAAAGGTGAATCATCTCCTTTACACGTGCTCACTTGACCCCTTCGAGGATGGTATACTACTTGACACTCCACTCGTGTGCATGCATAGGTATTGTCGGAACACTAAGGACGACGAGGAGGAGTGCAAGCGCCAAGGAACAACTGCACCATCCGCGAGGGAAGCATGGAAGATAAGGAGAAAGAAGACCCAGGGCGAGCGGTACTACCGCCAACACCAAGCGGTACTACCGCTAAAGGCCCCCGAGCGGCACTACCGCCGAACTTCCGCTCTACTGCCGCTCAACCCGACAAACTCCTGTGCTCGAGCGACTCGGGTCCGGTACTACCGCCCGGTCCAAGCGGCACTACCGCTTGCAAGCGGTACTACCGCCCTCCCAAGCGGTACTACCGCTGTGCCTGTGCGCAACCGCGGGCCTTTGGCCTTGTATCCCCCCTCTCACTTACCCCTTCGTGGCTTAGACTATAAATAGACCACCTCCCCCTCCTTTCTAGGGTCAGCTTAGGTTTAGCTCATGTTTGTGTGAGAGCCTTTGCTCATCCACTTGGCTACTTCTCCTCGGAGCTCAGGACCTCTTCGGAGAAGATCCCCCAAGCGGATTCAAGACCCCCTTCTAGGGTGGACCCCATCAAGACCTCCTCTCGGAGAAGAACGGTTACCGTTTGTATCGTCCTTTGTTGACCTTGAATCATGTATCTCCCTTTGTGTTCATCGATCTAGCACTTGTGTGATTGATCTCTTGTCGGTTGAGTGAATTCTCTCTCGTTTTCCCCGTGTTTTCCCTCTTGTTCTTCCGCGTGTTCTTCGTGATTCACCGTAGGATCCGCTCCAACGTGAAAGATCGTCCACGTAGGGTTCCGCCCTACATCAATGGGTTTCCTGCCCACTTCTATCAGTGGCATTGGGACGTGTGGAGAGATGAGGTAACAAGCATAGTGCTGAGAATTGTAAGCGGTGAGGAGAGCCCAGAATCCATCAATGACACTGTGCTTGTGTTAATCCCCAAGGTAACTACTCCTACGGTGCTTGCTCAATTCCATCCTATAAGCTTGTGAATGTTTTGTATAAAATAGCCTCAAAGGTGATAGCCAATCGATTGAAAGTGATCTTACCTGACATAATATCGGAGGAACAATCTGCGTTTGTCCCTGAAAGGCTTATCACAGATAATATCATTTGCGCATATGAATGTTTGCATTTCATGAAGAGGTCCAGATCAAAGTCCAACAGCTTTTGTGCTCTAAAATTGGATATGATGAAGGCGTACGACAGATTAGAGTGGGACTATTTGCGAGGTATCATGACTAAGTTGGGTTTTGATAGTCACTGGATACATATTGTCATGCGCATGGTTTCCTCGGTTTCATTTTCGGTTTGCTTCAATGGAGAAAGGCTAGAATCGTTCAAGCCTACACGTGCTATCCGGCAGGGAGACCCGATCTCCCCCTACTTGTTCTTGATTGCAGCAGAGGGCCTCTCGTGCCTCCTTAAATCAAGTTCTTAGTCGTCTCCGGCAGGTATTCAGGTGGCTCCTATGGCTCCTACCGTTAACCATCTCCTGTTTACAGATGATAGCCTGTTGCTATTCAAGGCCAGTGGGGAAGGATCAGTTCAGGTGTCAAACCTACTTGATATTTACTGTAACGCTTCCGGGCAGAGGATCAACAATGATAAATCTTTGATTTTCTTCAGTAAGGGTTGCCCGACACAATTGAGAGACACTATAAAGAACAATTTGCAGGTCCAAAATGAATCTTTGAGTGAACGCTACCTGGGTATGCCAACAGATGTTGGTCACTCGAAGAATGGTACGTTCAAATATGTTCGGGACCGCGTCTGGGAAAAGATCAAGGGATGGATGGAGAAGTTGTTGTCTGCTGCTGGCAAGGAAGTTTTGATTAAATCGGTAGCACAAGCGATCCCGGTCTACTCGATGGCATGTTTCAGATTGGTAAGAGGTCTCTGCGATAGTATCACATCGATCATTCGCCAGTTCTTGTGGGGCTCCAAGCAAGGGAAGAGGAAGCCGAGCTGGGTAGCATGGGATACCATGACCTTGCAGAAGCACTTAGGAGGTTTGGGGTTTCTAGACTTGGAAATTTTCAATCTTGCATTGTTAGCAAGGCAGGCATGGCGAACACTCACGGATAGTACATCACTCAGCGCTCGGATCCTCAAGGCAGTGTATTTTCCGGATTGCTCTCTACTTCAGGCCGAACTAGGAGGCCACCCATCACAGATATGGAGGGCGATACTGGACGGGCGTGATATCTTAGCACAAGGTTTGGTACCCAGAATTGGGGATGGTGCAACCACTGACATTTGGCAACACAACTGGATACCGCGAGATAATTTCAAGCGTCCTATGACATCTCTCATCCAAAACCCTCCCGACAGAGTATCACAACTCATCGATGTCACAGCGGCTTCCTTGAACGAGGGTCTGGTCCGATCGATATTTACTCACTTCGATGCCGAGGCAATTCTCAAGATCCCACTGTGCACGCGCCGTCTTGACGACTTCTGGGCTTGGCATCATGATCCTAGGGGAAGATTTAGTGTTCGGTCTGCCTATCACATGATTCTCAAGACAAAGAACGATAGGAAAGCATGGTTGCATGAGGAAGGAGGCACCTCATATGAATTCAGTGAGACCAACAAATGGTCCATGATTTGGCATATCCAAGTACCCTTGAAACTCAGGATGTTTCTATGGCGACTAGCCCGACAGTCTATGCCAACTGGGGCTGTGTTGAATCATCGTCATATGTTTACAGAAAACACTTGCTTACTTTGTGGAGCCGTGGACACATGGAAACATGCATTGATTACATGTTGAAAGAACATGCGGTGCCCCCATGTTTGGTTTTGGTAATTGATGACAATCTCTATGGACTAATGGTTGTCTTGAGTTATATTTGAAGGATTTGTCCATAGGCTTTTCTTGAAGTCCATGTGTTGGTTTCAAGGAGTTTATGAGTTGACCAAGGTGCTATTAAGGAATTATCCAAAGATTGGTCATGCGAGTGTTGAGCTTATTGCAAGCATGTCTTGAAGAAGAAGGTTGTGTGATCATTCATGTTTACCTTCAATACATCATCCAAATGAAGAGAGTTGCAAAGATTCAAGGTTGATCAAGACTAAGTCAATAGTGAATCAAGTTGATCAACTCACAAAGCGTAGAAGATGTACCGAGAGGGATCAAGTGATCCCATGGTATGGTAAGCATTGTCCATTGCACTTTGTGTACTAACCCATGGTCTATGTGAGAGTTCTATGTGGGGTTAGGTACGTATCCATGGGCTTGCATCAAGAGGAAGATATCATACAACCCATGGAAAGGATGACATCAAGTGGTGATCGTCATCAAGATTGCCGTGTGCAAGTTCAAGTGGATCATCACGAAGAGATCAAGTGCTTGAATCTTGCCATCCATTGTGGTGTCAATGGACTTGTGAAGATGAGCTGAAGAGTGGCTCACCCATAGTGGACTATGGGGGAGCAATCATCTAGTCTTCATCGAGCCAACGCAATCAAGAAAGGTGGTCCAACTTGAGGGAGTCAAGATCGTCATCATCTAGCTCAAGTGGACCATGTGCAAGGCAAAGGTTTTCCCTTGATAGGTTTTCTATTTTACCGGTCTCATGGTGGTAGTTAGGAGACCAGGTTATAGGATCGTTTGCCGTACTATCAAGGGGGGCTCTCAAGTTGGTAGCTTGATCGTATCGTTAGTAGAGAGCTCAAACCATTGCATCCTTGCATCTTGTTTCTTGGTTCTTGTTTGGTTCTCTTTGTGAGTCTTAGAGCTTATGGTCTTGATGACAAGCTTGAGTTCATCGAAAACGGAGTTCGCATGCGTCTTCTATGATGTTTTCGGTGTTGGAGGTTTTACCGGTCTTATCCGAGGAAGGGTTCTCACCATTTTCTTATGGGCCTTTTCTAATTTGCTTCTTATTGATATTTCTTTCAAGATTGTGTTAGCCCTTGTCGCTAGCTTTCCAACAAACTTGGTTTCGTTGAATTCGGAGTCCGTTTGCAGAAGTTGTGTCAGTTTTGGTGTTCTGAAAAGGCTGCAGCGGTACTACCGCGGACAGGAGCGGAAGTAATTTTTTTTCTACCGCTCTTGGGAGCGGTACTACCGCTTGGAGCAGTACTACCACGGCTACTTCCGTGGCTACTTCCGCTCGGGACCAAAAACTCGTGTTTTCTCTCTCGTTGGGCTGTTTTGACTGTGCTAAGCGGTAGTACCGCTCCTCCAAGCGGTAGTACCGCTTGTGCACGACCTGAGCATATAACGGTTGGATTCGGGAGGTCCTATAAAAGGGGGTCTTCTTCCCCAATGAACCTTATCCTTTGAGCTCGTGTTTTTCCCCCATTGTTGACCTTCTTCGAGCTTGCTAACTCTCAATCCCTCCATGGATTCTTGCTAGTTCTTGAGGGAAAAGAGAGAGGAGATCTAGATCCACATCTCCACCAATCACTTTCTCCTCTAAGTGAGAGGAACCCCTTGGATCTAGATCTTGGAGTTCTTCATGTTCTTCTTTCGTTCTTCCTCTCATTTTCCTCCCTAGCATTAGTTGCTTTGGTGGGATTTGGGAGAGAAGGACCTGGGCACTCTGTGTGCCCTTACCATTGCATTTGGTGCATCGGTTTGAGTTCTCCACGGTGATACGTGGAAGTGAAGTTTGAGAAGCTTATTACTCTTGGGTGTTTGGGCACCCTAGATCTTGTTCCTCTTGGGTGCCTTGGTGCACTAGACGGTTAGTGGTGTTCGGAGCTCAATCATTATGGTGTAAAGCTCCGGGCAAGCGTCGGGGTCTCCAATTAGGCTGTGGAGATCACCCCGAGCAATTTGACTGGTACCGGTGACCGCCCCCAAGGGTTGCCAAAGTGTACGGGTTCGGTGACCGCCCCCAAGGGTCGCCATTTGTACGGGTTCGGTGACCGCCCTCAAGGGTCCCTTAGTGGAATCACGGCATCTTGCATTGTGCGAGGGTGTGAGGAGATTATGATGGCCCTAGTGGCTTCTTGGGGAGCATTGTGCCTTTTCACCGCTCCAAACGGAGATTAGCATCCGCAAGGGTGTGAACTTCGGGATACATCGTCGTCTCCGCGTGCCTCGGTTATCTCTTACCCGAGCCCCTTTACTTATGCACTTTACTTTGTGATAGCCATATTGTTCTTTGTCATATATCTTGCTATCACATAGTTGCTTATCTTGCTTAGCATAAGTTGTTGGTGCACATAGGTGAGCCTAGTTATTGTAGGTTTTGTGCTTGACAAATTAACCGCTAGGTTTATTCCGCATTTGTTCAAGCCTAAACCATAATTATTTTAAAGCGCCTATTCACCCCCCCTCTAGGCGACATCCTCGATCTTTCACATGTCCTATGTCTGCAAGTATATGGGCGCTGGGTCCCGAGGATTTGGTGCACCATATGATAGAATGGGAAGAGGAGAACCCGAAGGATTGGTTATTTGCTATACATGAAATATTAAAAAAAAGAGCTATTTGATCGGTTGGTGGGTCACTTTGGGCAATATGGGGAGTTAGAAGGAAGGCCATCCATGAGAACATCTTCCAATCTCCCCACTCGGTCGACAATTTCATATCTACCTACTTGGTTGAGCTGCAGGTGATCAATGCCAAGTCTCCGGCTGTCACGATGCACAGATCCGCGAACCCAAGGAGGTGGCTACCCTCGTTGGCAGGGAATGCCAAGATAAATGTTGATGCGGCTATGTCTAGGCAATGATTTGGTTCTATCGGAGTGATCTGCAGAAATCATGAAGGCATGTTCATCGGCGCATCAAGTTTTGGCTTCAACAACATTGTAGACCCGCCAACCCTTGAAGCTCTAGCCATTAGAGAAGCCCTGGCACTGGCAGATGATCTATATTTGAGGTGGGTCAAAGTTGCATCGGATTGCAAAGTGGTGGTGGAAGATTTACAGAAGGATAATCTTGCAAGCTATGGTGCAATTGTCCATCAAATATTAGCTCACTCTTCAGCTTTCGAGTTTTGTAATTTTAAACATGAGTTTAGGAGCTACAATTATGAAGCTCACAACTTAGCGAGGCATGCTTTATCTCTCGGCGGTGGCCGCCGTGTCTGGTTAGGCCATCCCGGGAACCTACCTTCCGTCCCGGTAAATATTGTGACGAATTAATAAAGCCTCATGACGTTGTCTCAAAAAAAAGGGCAAGCGAGGCAATTCCTATTTAGCGCAGATTGACACATATAAACGTGCAGCCACGGGCCATGTCGAGTTAGGCCCATTTTGGTGCGTGTCAAGCCATATCGTGTCCGGTCCGGCCCGTTGAACACCTACGCACGTCAGCAACAGGCAGGCGAGGCAATTCCTATTTAGCGCTGCAGACGCCGGTTTGTACTGTTTTTCGCTAACCGGTGTGCCTGCAGCAGCTACCCCGCGTCTTAGTTGGACGGCCCATGTTGCATTTTTTTCCTGTTTTGTAAACACAGGAGATAAACTGCAAAAAAAGGCGCGCGTTCATCAGATGTAGGTGCCTAACCAACTCGACCACCGTAGGAGTTGTGATAACATACATGTTTTTCATACATATCTTTATTCCTCTTTTTCCTTTTTTTTCCTTTTCTACTTTCTTTTTCCAAATTCGTAATTGTTTTCTTCAAATAGATGAACTTCTTTTCTAAACCCATGAACTGATTTTTTTTGAAACTCATGAACTTTTTTTCAAATTGATGAACCTTTTTCAAAATCGAGGAACTTATTTTTCAAATTTGATGAGCCTTTCAATTTTTTTTGAACTTTTCCTCAAAATTGATAAACTCTTTTGAAAATCGATGAACCTTTTCTCAAAACCGACGAACTTTTCCAAAATGAGTGAACTTTTTCTGATAATCGATGAACTTTTCTCCAAAATCTTTTTCAATTTAGATGAACTTTTTTCAAATCGAAGAACTTCTTTTGAATTCATGAACTTTTTTTTGGATATATGAACTTTTTCTATTTGGTGAACTTTTTTTGCATGCTCATGAACATTTTCTGTAATATGTGAACATGTTTTCAAATAATTAGAAAATATGAACGGCACAGTGTGATGCGCAAGAAAATTTCGCATCTACATTTCTATTCTTTAAAAACTTCGAGCTGTCACCATTCATAAGCAGTTAACTGGTCTAGTGGTTAGCATCTCCATGTGAAAAAGCGATGGAGCGAGCCGGGATGTATTTGTGGCGTTCTTTTTTCGCGTTGCGCCATGCGCGATCGTGGGCTGGCCCATCGAGCGGCTGCTGCGGGCGCCAGATCCCTTGCACGGCGCTGAAGGCGCGCAATAGGAGGTCCTGACTGGGGAGCCTTCAATTTCTTCCATTTCTTTACCTTCTTATTTTGGGGCTGCTACAAATCATCTGGTTGATTAAAAGAAAACTTAAGCCGCCCTCACGGCCGTTAGATGCGTCCATCACAACCATCGTGTTGCAGATCCTGCATCGCTCGCCCGCAGTCTGCAGCACACGCCTCGCCCTCTCAAGCATCGCTCCCCCTCGCATCGAGCAGTTAGTCACCGCTTGCCTCCGAACACGTCCTCCTTTGACCGTTGCTCGCCGGTGATGACGCAAAGCAACACGCATCACATCTCCCTATGTGCAGCAATGACCGCCGTCGGCAACCGTTTCATCGCAGCACTGGGACGACGCCGACAACCGCTCCATCGCAGTGCCGGGAGTTGCCGCCGAGCGCTCCATTGCAGTGCAGGGAGTCGCGGTCGAGCACTCCATTGCAGCGCTAGGAGTCGCCAGTGACCGCTCCATTGCAGCGCTGGGAGTTGCCGGTGACCTCTTGATGTCGCTTGAAGCTACGTCGGTCTTTCCCCAAAGAGGAAGGGATGATGCAGCACAACGGCGGTAGGAATATACCTCAGATATGAAACCAAGGTTATCGAACAAGTAGGAGAACCAAGCAACACAACGTAAACTGCCCTGCACACAAATAACAAGTACTCGCAACCCGACTGTTAAAAGGGTTGTCAATCCCTTTCGGGTACGGCGTCTCAAGATAGGCAAACGGACGTGAGATAATTTGTAGTTGATTGATAGATCGAACGCCAAATAAAATAAATAGAAATAAATTGCAGCAAGGTATTCTTGTATTTTTAGTTCAATAGATCTGAAAATAAACGCAAAGGAAAAGTAGATTGCAAAGGCAAATATATGAGAAAGAAGACCCGGGGGTCGTAGGTTTCACTAGTGGCTTCTCTCGAGAAAAATAGCAAAAGGTGGGTAAACAAATTACTGTTGGGCAATTGATAGAACTTCAAATAATTATGACGATATCCAGGCAATGATCATTACATAGGCATCATGTCCAAGATTAGTAGACCGACTCCTGCCTGCATGTACTACTATTACTACACACATCGACCGCTATTCAGCATGCATCTAGTGTATTAAGTTCATAGGAAAACGGAGTAATGCAATAAGAACGATGACATGATGTAGACAAGATCCGTTTACCTATTGCGGAAGATATAGATCCCATCTTTTTATCCTTTGTAGCAACGATACATACGTGTCGATTTCCTTTCTGTCACTGGGATCAAGCACCGTAAGATCGAACCCACTACCGGGCACCTCTTCCCATTGCAAGATAAATATATCAAGTTGGCCAAATAAAACCCAAATATCGGAGAAAAAATACGGGGCTATAAGAGATCATGCATATAAGAGATCAAAGAAACTCAAATAACTTTCATGGATATAAAAAGATATAACTAATCATAAACTCGAAGTTCATCAGATCCCAACAAACATATCGCAAAAGGACTTACATCATATGGATCTCCAAGAGACCATTGTATTGAGAATCAAAAGAGAGAGAGAGAGAGGAAGCCATCTAGCTACTAACTACGGACCCGAAGGTCTACAAAGAACTACTCACGTATCATCGGAGAGGCACCAATTGAAGTGGTGAACCCCTCCGTGATGGTGTCTAGACTGAATCTGGTTGTTCTGGACTCTGCGGCGGCTGGATGAATATTTCGTCGATGCTTTTAGGGTTTCTGTAATATTGGGGTATTTATAAAGCAAAGAGGCGGTCCGGGGGGCACTCGAGGTGGGCACAACCCTACCAGGGCGCGCCTGGGCAACCCTACCAGGGCGCGCCTGGGCCTCCTGGCGCGCCCTGGTGGGTTGTCCCCTCCTCGGGACTCCCCCAGGTGCAACCATGGCCCAACTTCTTCCTTTTGGTCCAAAAAATCTCCGTGAAGTTTCGTTGCATTTGGACTCCGTTTGATATTGATTTTCTACGATGTAAAAAACATGCAAAAAATTGGAACAGGCACTTGGCACTATGTCAATAGGTTAGTATAAAAAAATGATATAAAATGACTATAAAATGATTGTTAAACATTCAAGATTGATAATAAAGCATCATGGAACAATAAAAAATTATTGATACGTTGGAGACGTGTCACCTCTCCATTGCAACGCATGGAGTCGCCGGGAGCGCTCCATTGCAGCGCCAGGAGTCGCCGGCGAGCACTATATTGCAGCGCCCAGAGCCGCCATTGCAGCTCCGCGAGTTGCCGACGAGCGCTGCATCCTCGATGGTTGCCCCCTTGCAACATCTGTGTTGCCCCGTGCAGCAACTGCAGCGAGCGGTGTCCGTCCTTTTGCTTTGCAGCAGCGGCCAGGAATAGCGGTTGCAAAAAAACGGGTAGTGTTCCCCCTAAAGGTGCACACAAATGGGGAGCAGCAAGATTCCAGCATCGGGGGCCGTCAACTTGCTGGCGTTTGCCCTGATCTAGAGGAAGGGGGGCAAAGGATAGAGGAAAAATTGATGGAGGAAGATGAAGGATAGAGGCGAGAAGAAGAAAATGAGTGGCTGTGCGGTTCGCTGCATGGGGATAACGAAGAGGGATAGCGGCGGGTGGGCCCAGGCCATGCGACGCGTGTCGATCGCTGGAGCCGGCTTACGTGTCTTGTGGATCAGCCGAATGAAACAGAACGTTTCCCTTCTATTTTTGGCAACACTATACGTTTTCAATGTTCTTCCTAATTTTCCCATATGAGTCGGTACTACATGTATTCTATCTTTTCGTCACTTCCAAAATCACTTATTTATTTTGGCCTATTGATGATGCATTTGTCTGTCATCGTACACAAATCTTTTGTTTGCAGATAACTGAACTTCTAGTTAAGAAGGAACCACGTCCTGCCATGTCCGAGTAGTAGTGGGTTTTTAAACAAAGTCATAGGAAATGATACTTTTTCAGTGGGACGCACGCTTCATCACAAACAGGTGTGAAGAAAAGTGTGCACAGTTAGGATCAGCAAAGCAATGCATGCCCAACTCTCACTAAACGTTCCTATTTTCATCCATGCTTAATTACCAATTGTTAAAGTTGTGTTTTTTTAAAATTTATGTGTGCATTGACACTAGTATTTCAGCTCACGTTATTGTTATTGTATTTGTGTTGATTTGATCATCAAAATGTGAAACACACTTGTCTATCTTTGCCCACAAATTTAAATCATCCTTTTTAGGACTATTAGGTGAATTTTTTATCCATTAGATTTATCATGGTAAAAGTTTCATAATAGAACTTTTAGAATAACTATGTATTGGCATTCTCGTACATAATTTAACTATCAGAGTTGCCCATTTAAGACCGTGCAAAATCTGAAACATCTTTTATTTGGAACAAAGGAAGTAGCTAGTTGGTTTTCACTTTAAGTGAAACGTCGATTTGATTCAAATAATTTCAGTGAACACTGAAATATTTACCTTTTGGACAATATTTTAGCAATTTCAGCCATACACATGAATTCAGATGTTTTTAAAGTATTTTTCAAAGTTTTCAAGTATTTTGTTGAATTTCAGGTGAATGTTTCAGTCCTCTCGGAAAAATGCAAACTAAAAACACTAAAACTCACAGTGTTTCTGTGATTTCGGTTGTGGCTGTAATATTTCTGAAACTGAAAGTAAAAAAAAAAACACCAGATACAAGTTTCTTTCATTTTGCTGACCATACCTTGTGTTAGAATAATTCAAGGACACCTCGATCCTTCGAGGACAAACAATCACATAAGCATGAGCAATGACATATAGATTTATTAACGAGATTCAACAACGTGGCTACATCTTCGGAGCATGACTACTGGCACACCTCCCCAAGTCCCCATGTACCAAATCACATGATACAATCTATGATAAGCCTCCAAGGCCACGAGACAGTGCTCCGACCGCCACGGCTGGTCCGGCCACCCCTGCCACGAACGCCCGGACTGTCCCTCTCGTGATTTCTGTCTCAGTCTATAACTTATGTCTAGTCTATTTGGCTACCCACAGTGACTATATATAATAGTCTCGGGTTACACATGTCCGACTCAAACACCTAACCTACCACTAATTACAACTTACAAGTCCAACCGTAGCGCAACCTATACACTGAATATTCGTCGACGTGGAATAGAAAGCATGTAAAACGACGTTAGATACGTATAAAAATAATATAAAATGGCATAGAAAGCATATAAAGTGATAATATAATATCATTTGACAATAAAAAACTATAGACATGTTAGAGACGTATCTGTGATTTATCTATAAAACAGGGTGATGGCCTATTTCGTTAGAGAACGACTGAAATTAACACACAAAAAAGATCAGAAATACATAAGCACCTTTTTGCGGAAGAAAACATTCAAATTTATCAAAAAAGTTCACGAGAAGTACAAAGCACCCCAAATATAATGAAAATTACATCGAGGCCTCTGGATCACCGAACAACCACTAACATTGTCAGAACGAGCCGCCGACACGCCATTGTTGCCACTCCCCTGCTAGAGTCGGCCTGACGTTGTCAATAACAATCGGGAAGTCTTCACTAGTAGAAACATGACTTTTAGTCCCTGTTCGTGTGGACATTTAGTCCCGGTTATGAAACCGGCACTAAAGGGTGAGGACTAAAGGTCACTACAAGAAATATGTCAACTAGTGACCTTCTGTCAGTGACCCTGGAAGAATGGTCATAGATCTATGACCATTTGAGACCAATTGGTCAAAAGCTGTTCGGGGGCTCCAAACCCTAAACCATTGCGACCATTTTGGTCAGAAAGGTCATAATTTCCTTACACAAAATGGTCACAAAGCAAACAGTGCAGGTTCGCTGCCTTATTTCTAGTTGTTAACGACCAATAGAGATGGTCATAGCCTTGTAGATTGTGGTGGGTTGTGATGACTAGGCGCCATCTCATCAGTTTTGCCTATGTGTCATGTCCATGTGTCAATTTTTTCCCTAGGTTGTGAAGCAACCTATATTTCTGTTATTCCAAAAATTCCCAAAAAATTCTCATAAATTGTTTGGATCATATCTTCATCAAATATGTCAAAAACCTTCCTTGCCTAGTTCAAAAATAACTCAACAATATTCATTTTCCTATCCTGTTCAAAGCAGCACTTTGTGAAGGAAGTACCACTTTGGCATGTCCAAATGGTATCCATTTTGTACAGTGCTTTCCTATGCCCAAATAACAATCCTCCACCAAATGCCAACTCAATCCATTCATTATTTTGAGCCCAGCTTCAACATTCGTATTTATGTCCAGTGTGGTACTTTGCAAAGCAAGTACCACCTAGGCTCCTCCTTTTTAGGTGAAAATTTGTGAAGGCGGTCTTCTTAGTAACTGATCATCCTCAGCCAAAACTCACGCCCATTAGCCATGTGTATTTCCCATAGCGCAAATCAAACACTTGACTGCTTATTCATGTTTGAGCATCGATCGGTCTCCTCGTGAGAATCTTATGTTGTGATTTTCTTCCTAGCACCTACCTGGGGAGTGCCCAGCCCACTAGACATGCCTAGGCCGCCCAGAACACATGGCAACGCCACGGTCACGCGGTGACCACGCGGCGGGCATGCGAGCTTACGGGCTCTAGAGTTGGGGCCCTCGGCCACCGTCCAAACCTCGATGTCTCGCCATCAAACCATGTATTTCTGATTAAATAGATACTTATTTACCTAGAAATGATTTTTGGAAAAAATAAAGAGCAAACTATGAGGCAGCTGCAATTCAAATTTGACCCGCTTCCAGCTGAATCGACGGGAATTTGTCTTTTTCACCAGAGGTGGATCAAAAATTTTGACACCCAACCATTTTGTCAATTGTGAATTATATATGTCCTAGTATTTTATAAAATTGATTAGGTCCAATTTTGCAACAAATATATGGTAGGTCCTTCACACAAAAAACTCATTTCGGGCACTCGGAAAATGGAAAATGAATTTTTCGTGCAAAGAAAATGAAAACTCCCTTAGGCAACATTGTTTGGAATTCCAAGATGCACCCTTGTGCACAATATGAGATCATTTGAACAAACTATGCCATGAATGTGNTAAATAGATACTTATTTACCTAGAAATGATTTTTGGAAAAAATAAAGAGCAAACTATGAGGCAGCTGCAATTCAAATTTGACCCGCTTCCAGCTGAATCGACGGGAATTTGTCTTTTTCACCAGAGGTGGATCAAAAATTTTGACACCCAACCATTTTGTCAATTGTGAATTATATATGTCCTAGTATTTTATAAAATTGATTAGGTCCAATTTTGCAACAAATATATGGTAGGTCCTTCACACAAAAAACTCATTTCGGGCACTCGGAAAATGGAAAATGAATTTTTCGTGCAAAGAAAATGAAAACTCCCTTAGGCAACATTGTTTGGAATTCCAAGATGCACCCTTGTGCACAATATGAGATCATTTGAACAAACTATGCCATGAATGTGACCATAAGATTGATCATTTGGCTTGAGAGTCATGAATCTTCACACTTGATAGCTCATTTCTGAGAACACTTTTTTAAAATAATTACCGTATTACAAGTTTATTATTTTTCCTGGAAACTTGGTCACATATAATGACACAATGCGAAGGTTTTCCAATTTTTTGATTTTTTTGAATTTTTTATGCCCGTTTCAAAATGTGGTCAAAACGACGGGTTTGACCGTTCCTAGCTAGTGGTTGAATCTTGGAATTTTTTGGTGTTTCTCTGATTAAATATATACTTATGTGCCTAGAAATGATTTTTGGAAAAAAAAGAGCAAGCTATGAGGCACCTGCAGTTCAAATTTGACCCGCTTCCAACTGAATCGGCAGAAATTTGTCTTTTTCACCAGAGGTGGATCAAAACTTTTGACACCCAACCATTTGGTCAATTGTGAATAAAATATGGCCTAGTATTTTATAAAAATGATTTGATCCAATTTTGCAACAAATATATGGTAGGTCCTTCACAAAAAAAAACTCATTTGGGGCACTCGGAAAATGGAAAATGAATTTTCCGTGCAAATAAAATAAAAACTCCCTTAAGCAATATTGTTTGGAATTCCAAGATGCACCCTTGTGCACAATATGAGATCATTTGAACAAACTATGCCATGAACGTGGCCATAAGATTGATCATTTGGCTTGAAAACCTTGAATCTTCACGCGTGATAGCTCATTTCTGAGAACATTTTTTTAAAATAATTGCCGTATTACAAGTTTATTATTTTTCCTGGAAACTTGGTCACATATAATGAGACAATGCGAAGGTTTCCCAATTTTTTGTTTTTTTTTGAATTTTTTATGCCCGTTTCAAAATGCGGTCAAAACGGTTGGAACGACCGTTCCTAGCTAGTGGTTGAATCTTGGATTTTTTTTGGTGTTTCTCTGATTAAATAGATACTTATGTACCTAGAAATAATTTTTGGAAAAAATAAAGAGCAAGCTATGAGGCAGCTGCAGTTCAAATTTGACCCGCTTCCAGATGAATCGACGGAAATTTGTCTTTTTCATTAGAGGTGGATCAAAACTTTTGACACCCAATAATTTGGTCAATTATGCATTAAATATGGCCTAGTATTTCAGAAAAATGATTTGATCCAATTTTGCAAAAAATATATGGTAGGTTCTTCACGAAAAAACTCATTTTGGGCACTCAAAAAAATGGAAAATGTTTTTTTTTGCCAAAAACTCATTTCTCACGACACCTTTGAAAAGTTATTTATCTTATTTCTTGTTTTTTATTTTTCCTGAAAACTTGTCCACATTTTGTGACACAATGAGAAGGTTTTGCATTTTCTTTTTGAAATTTTCGAGTCATAAAATAGCTGACATGATTTTAAAACGTTAATTTTAGGCAACTGTGACCTATTTAAATGGTCATAACATCATACTGCATCCTGATTGGTCCGTGGACATCTCACATGGATCACGCATCATACGCAGTCGGATGCTCGCGGATCCAACGGCCGTCCTCAATCCTTCCACACCAACCCTAAAACCCTAACTGGTCATTCCCCATCCACCCCCCGCCTCCTTTCTTTAGCACATCCATAGATCCCCTTCCATCTCCTCGCTCAGCTTCAGTCTACTGTCGTCGTCCTCCCCATCTCACATCTGCATCGCGCCGCCCCTCCTCCCAATCCCACCGTGGATGCCTCCTCCCGTCCGGCGCCGTCGCACCCCACACCCGCTGCTGCCCCCACTCCTCTAGTGCCATCTCCATCCTCATCGAGGGCCCATCGCCGCCCGATGAGTCGAAAACAAACACTCTGCTTCCTCTTCCTTCTCTCCCCCATCGCCGCCCGCATCCCCCGCCCGTCCTCTGATCCCGCCTCCGATGGGCTCCGCCAAGGCGTCCCTCGCCGTCAGCCCCGCCTCCGACGACCGCTTATGGGACGGCCTCTGCACCCGCGTTGACACCATCCTCGAGGAACGCCGCCTCGTCACCTCCGTTGCATCCACGGTACTACAGCTCTCTTGCCGCTGCAGCCATGATCTCGATCCTGGCTGAAATCCCTCTTTTTGCTTGCCCGGAGCTGGTTTGATCCTAACGCGTGCTTGCTCTGCTCTGATCTGATCTGTTCGGCGCAGTGCGCGGTGGCGTCCGGCTGGCCGAAGCGGCCCCGGGAGGACTCGCTGATGCTGGTCTGCGGCCTCGACTCCGTCGCCGCCTCGCTCGCGTAGCTCTCCGACACCCTCACCGCCGCCCAGAAGGTAACCACGACTCCGGCCACGGTCGCGATTTCCAGCCCTCCTCGTTCCGATCCGACGCTCTGGTGGTGACGATCTGACGATCCGCCTCGGACGGGGGCCTGCCCACCGTCGCCAGCCTGCTCCACCACAAGTCGCGCTCGCCCTCCGTGCTCACCATGGCCCTGCTCTCCCTGGTAATCACTCCCCCCCTCACCGGTGTTTGGGATTCTACACTGTTCGTTGTTCTACACCTGTTTGGCTGCTGGATGGATGCTGACGGCGCTTCTGCCACTGGTTGTTCGTTTGTTTGTTTGTTTGCAGGGAGTGATTATTCTGATCGTCTACTTCAACAGCGGCTCATGTGGGTTGCAAATTCCCAGCTTCGGTACATGTTTTCCTTGCCGTGTGTCTCTGTAATTTTGATTCCCTACCTGCATCCTCAACTACTGAAATGGCTGCACGCGTGCTCAAGCATCTCTAACCGATCCCTATATGGCCTCTTATCTTTAACTCCTCAAATTTTCTCCTCTATAAATTAGTCTGCACTCTAGAATGCTACAACTGTTGTCTATTCTTGTCATGTATAATTGCCATTTAGTACAGAAGGATGCATGCTTGGAATTCTATCGTTTGATTAAATGAATCAAAACCTGAAGGAGATCTAGATTATCAGTAGAATCACATAGTTGTACTCTGTATGCTGCAATTTCACCTCGACCGCGTCGCATGCTTGTCTGATTTGGCCGTGGTTTGCTTTGCTCAGTTCCATTCAGTTGGTTGCTGATCAATCAAGTTCCTGACCTTCCATGGATCTCTTTGTTGGGAGTGCTTCTGCACACGCGGTTTGGTTAGGTTAGCTGCCGCACGTCTTGCATATGTGTCACTAGTATTGCTTTGTCCCAGCACTTTCCCGAGTATGCTTGCAAGGGGCTAGTCCTAGCTAGTATTTCTCCGACTAGGCTAAGTCGATCTGGTTGGCATGCTCTTACACTCTGCACACTTTCTGTCTTCTGTGTTACATCTGGTCTCAGTCTCAGGCATGCTTTATAGTCTCATATATATTGTATTTGTACATCTCTGTGGAGCTTAATTTGATCCTAACAAAGCAACCATAGTAGTCCTCTAATTCAACTCAGTTCCATACTATTTTGTATCGTTTCTGCGGTATGTTTAATATGAGACAATATTCTAATACCTCTGCATTGAATTATTTAGGCTACATAAAGTTTGAAGCAGCCTACCCAACAATAAAGGAGCTGTTTCTTGTTGGTACTCCTGGCTCTAAGGCTGTTTAGCCAGCATCGCAGCAGCTTTTGCCGTTGGCCGTGAAGGCAATTCAAGAAAGTGAGTGGAAATGTGTTCATTCTGCAATACAGAGCCGATTTAATTTTGTTTTGCAAATTCCAGCTAGCTTACCTGTGTATTATGTTCAGATAATGCAGAGCTTGACAAGGAGGCCACTGATGTGTTCATTTGGTGCTTGACTGAGACTCCAGAGTCCTACAAGCTGTGGGTGAGCGATATTTTTGTTTTCTTTGCCTTTGTACAACTCTGTCCCATACAAGAAAGTGGCTCAGACTGATGTTTAATTTCTGTTTCCAGGACAAGCTTCATGCAGAGAATACCCAAGCTACAATTTACTGCAATTCACATGTTTTGAATTCTTTAATCTTGAACTGTTCAGTGATGATAGCTATCTTGCACCGTACTATAAAATCATGGATCGGCAACTAGCTGGTTGTCAATCCGTTCTTGCTAGATGCATCGTTGTTTTTCTTCTTCTAAGATAAGATGGTAGCATCACAAGTCATCCTATCATGTTGTACTAGTTCCTGAAGTGTAAGATAAGATGGTGGCATCAGATGTGTGTTCTGACTTGTGACTACTTACTAGATGGATACATGCAGCTAGCTAGCAACCTAGCAGTACTAGTAAGAATATATGTGTTTAATTCTGTCCCTATACCTTGTGATTGATTCTAGGTATATACAGATGCCATCTCTGTCTGGCAACATATGGACCTGATTACATTCAGGTGCATATACTATACTTGAACAATCATTCATAGTGTGGTGTTTCAGCTAGGAATGTTGATTAATTCAGCATGCTAATGATTATATTCAACCTGTTTTTTTATATCAGGTGCTCATTGAGCTGTCTAAGAACAAGTAGATCATCATTTCACCATCTTCGGCCGCCCCAGGGTATGTCATCTCTTTGGCCTCTTCCAGCACTTCTTCTTTGTTCCTGACTATAAAACTTGATGCATGTGCCCTGTTCTAAAGTGGAAAATCACTAATAGCTTGCACTGTCCATCTGTTGTGTTAACTTGCTCTATGCTGGTACTTGATCATTTGCAAAATATATCTCAGTTTTCGCTGTTATGAGAATGTTATATGCATGGTTTCCTGTTAAATCTAAAGTACTGCAGCAAATTTTCATCGTTATGAGAATTTTATATTCACGGATTCACTTGATTATGTTTCTAACTTTTCATAATTTATTATTTGCAGATGCTGGCCTTCATTCTTCAAAAGTTGGGTGTACAGGAGCTCTAGGAAGAAGAATCCCGAAGAAAAACCACACCCAGCAATGCATTTTTAGCTCACTGGAGATAGTTATGTGTGAAGCTAGTTATGTGTATATTTAGTTGTACTTTATAGCTAAATACTAGATTTGTACTATGTACTTTGCTTGGCTGTTGTAATGTAATCTCAGTTTTGGGTGTACAGGATTGTAATGTACTTTGCTTGGCTGTTGTATGAAATATTATGCCTTATTGGCTCTTTTTGAATCACATTATCTAATTGCAGAAATATAGTACTGACCTGTGGTAATTGGTTCCCATTTGACTAGTGGGACCTACTTTAAAATGAAAAAGAAATAAAAAAACTGACAAATGGGCTGGAAAAAGGCCGAGGCCAGAAAAAAGTGGAGTATAAAATGTTGTTGCCCAAAAAAAAAGTCTGTTGGGCTTGGCCCATGTAGCTGACCAAACTTGAAAGAAAAAAAACAATAAATGGGTTGAATTGTTGGGCTCGGCCCATGTAAAACACTGAATCGGACCGGGCTGATTCCTATCCACGTCAGCTTGCCATGCTAGATGCCTACGTGGTCTGGGGAGGTTGCTTGTGACCAAAAATTTGGTCGTGGAACCAACGACCTTTTACATATCGCAAAAAAGGTCATGAATGTCAGTTTACGACCGCCAGCTTTTGACCTTCTGTTTTTGTTCACAAAAAGGTCGCAAATGAAAAACTATGACCTTTCAGTGACCAATAGTGGTGGTCACTAGTTGACATATTTCTTGTAGTGGGTACCCCCCCTTTAGTCCCGGTTCAACATGAACCGGGGCCAAAGGCCCACCACGTGGCACGAGCCTGCGCCGTGGTCTGTGGGACCTTTAGTCCCGGTTGGTAACACAAAACGGTACTAAATGATTTTTTTGTTTTGGATTTTTTGAATTTCAATTTCTGAATTATTTGATGATTTAGTCTCTAATCACCCCTCATAACTGCTCAAGTGTACACCACTCATTCCAAATCGTCTAACTTCTCGGCCGGTCACCCATCCTCTCACTACTCCAGCCTGAGCAAGCTTAACTTCCGAGTTCTATTCCCCCTAGTTTCCAAGTCAGCACTTGTTTTCCTGACAATAGTAAGCTGTCAATCCTATTAACCCTTAGGAGTTTAGCTTGAGTATGAAGTCAAATGTTTCACTGTTTGAGTTTGAAACTATTATTCTAAAATACAATAATTATTTAGTAACACTAATATTTCTTGAATAAGCAGTTTGACCATAGTTTGACCAGATTTGACCAAAATTCAAAAAAATAATTATTTAGTAACACTAATATTCTTGAATAATTATTTAGTAACACTAACATTTCTTGCATAAGTAGTTTGACCATAGTTTGACCATATTTAACCAAAAATCAAAAAAACTCAAATTTGAGCATAACTTTTTTCCTTTTAGAATTTGAGGATTCTAAAAATGTGCAAAACGGCCTATGGCGTCAAAATCGGATCCGGATTTTCGTGCTGAACATTTTGATATATTACACATTTTTCTTCGACATCGTATGCAAAAGATATAGTCGTTGTACTTTTTTGTAACACTTTTTTGCAAAACATGTCGAAATTTATATTTTTAAATTTCCCTAACTACTAGATGTAGTAACATAACTACATCTCGAAGGATTTTAACTTTTAAAGTTTTTTTTATCATTTTCTTTTGTTTTTTCTAAAACTGAAAAGGCGATAGGGGGGTGGGGAGGGGGTAGAGTTTGAAAATTGCCCTTTAGTCCCGATTTGTGTCTCCAACTGGGACTAAAGGTTAGACCCTTTTAGTCCTGGTTTATGACACGAACCGAGACTAATGGTACCATTAGTACCAGGCCAAAATCAAACCGGGACTAATGTGTCTCACGTAAGGTCGTTTTTCTACTAGTGCTTCGTGCACATTTCCCTAAGGACTAGCGCCCTGGAGCCGTTATCGTCGCCGTTGAACCCTTGAATCGATTTGAAGTGTCTGACATCATATCTCGCCGTCGCACACGCACAACGAGAAACCCTAACCTCACAGTTCCATGGAGGACGGGAATTTACACCGGAGCTCTGTTGGTTCTATCAAGACAGGCGAACTCAAGGAGGATCGGAACCCAAAAGACTAACTCAGAGGAGAAGCGCCACCATCCGCCTGAACGCTGGCCCCTTGAGGACTAAAACCCTAACTAAACTACTAGTGGGAGCCGAGGCACTGGAAGTCACCTCCCCACCGCTGGCTGCCGGAGCGGCGGGTAGAGGGGAGGCGAATCCATGGACTCGTTGGTGTTACTTGGAGGGAAGGTGTAACCAAACCGCCGCTAGGGCCTGGGAAAAAGAACGCTTCATATTTTGGATCTTGACATGAGGTGGACACAAGCCAAGCAACACAGACACAATTTTAAAGATCTACAACAATAACCTACAAACAATAAGCCATAACGAAAAAAAAAAGCAATTACAACAACACAAAAATCTAGCAATTCCTCTCCATCTCTCTCATTGTATCTTCTATCTGTACCGCAATAGCACACCACACAAAAAAAGGAGAGCAACATCAAGATACACAGAGCAAGCAAAATTGCTTCATGCTGGGCATATGAGAGAGTATACAATAGCTGCTGCATATGAAGCATCGATCTCTGTGTCTCTATGGCTCATCCAACTCCGTCACGCCTGGCCAGTGGCTGCGACCTCGCGTCCAGCTCCTCCACCAGGGGCCAAATATCCAGTTGCTAAGCTATAAAACACGAATACGTCATACACATGAACACAGAGCTATGATTGGGGAGTTGGGGAGGGCAAACAAAGTGAAATCGGAACGAAAAGATGTAGAAAAAGGAAGAACGTCACTAATCAAAGAACAAGCTAGAGCAGCCAACAAAGACAAATAGTACGTCAGTTGTTCAATCCACAACGGGAGCAAAGCAAAAGTCAGCAATCATGAATGGAGTGGAACCTCCTACTCGAAATCGCCATGGAAGTTGCAACAAAAATCGCCAGAGAATATCCCGCT
Source organism: Aegilops sharonensis (assembly GCA_904067115.1). Classification (NCBI taxonomy): domain Eukaryota; kingdom Viridiplantae; phylum Streptophyta; class Magnoliopsida; order Poales; family Poaceae; genus Aegilops; species Aegilops sharonensis. The sequence continues at coordinate 19,188,091 of LR880967.1, forward strand.
CCCCCTCACCTCCTCTCTTCCCGTCGTACAATGGCTACTTGGCACCAAGTGAAGCGTCGGGAAATGAAACTTACAAAATATAAAGGCAAAAAAGATATCCGCGACATAACAGGCGGTAAATAGCTATTGGAATAAGTAATTGGCCCGATAGGAAAAACAGACATCCTCCATCGATCGGGAATCACAACGCAAGATCGAATGGCTATAAAATTTGACTGAAGCCGAATTGTAATTAGTCGAATGAAAAGCAAAACCGTAAAATCAATGTGGTAGGATTCATTAGTTTGTCATAGCCCAGAAGATCTGAAGTAAGAGAAACAATTTACATGTCCTCAAAGCCTGACACATCATGCCGTCTTTACATCTTATATTGTGATGTAAATCATTCTTAAACCACCAGCTCTGAGGAAAATATCCACGTCGAGGAACGTTGGTCAATATCTCTCGTTGGTGGGCTCATAGTTTGAGATCTCATGTTGAACATATCGCCTGTGTCGATAAAATAGATAACATCCCCTTGTACCTCACCGTGAGCAGCAATAGACTTGCAAAAGCGTTTGCTGATAAAAAGTGCTTGACCATCGAGCCCACTAGTAACTGCCACCCACCCGCCTGCACTGACGTTGGCCTCAAAAACTTCCACCTTGCGAGTGAACTTTATAGTATATTCTGGTATTTGCAATTGCCGCCTCACCATGAGTAGCTTTCCACACGATTCCACGAAGTGCCAGCTTACGGTGACAAAATCCTTGGGTTCGTACAGGACCTCCTCATCGTCCCAGCAGTGTATGGCCTCCATAATCATGCTATCTCCGGTGCTCCTCCTCAGTTCATACACTGCACGCCTGTCATCATCCTCTTCGTTTGCCTCAGCATTCATGGCCATCTTGCGCTCATACTCGCCGTCATCTTCGTCATGGTCCCACACATAAAAATCATAATCCATGGGTGCATGCATGATAACACGATCAATGCCAGCCACATTGGGTATCCCATTGCTATCGAAGGTGATACCAAGGGAGACAAGGTCATTGGCCTGCGTGATGCCATAAAGTTTATCTCCGTGGAACGCAATGTCGATAATGTACACATAGGGAGCCGTTCTTGGCTTGGGTGTCCACACCCCTTTTCCGGGCCGGATTAAGATGAGTGGGTAATTCCAGTTGTTAGTCAGGACAGCAATGACATCATCAGGGGTCGAGCGCATTAGCACCTTGTGAATCTTGAAAAACTTGGAACGCTTGCGGATGATAGTCCGCAGCTCGGGGAGAGGCACCGTCGTGCTAGAGAAAGGATTGCGCAAGAAGTAACTATGTCTATTCCTAGCGCCGATGCAATCGATGGCGAGCCATTCATCCGTAGAGCCAATGCATGTTGCATCCTCGGGCAAAGAGGGCAGCCGACACGAGGGATACGCACCGTCGAGTGTCAACAAGGAGCCATCGGACAAGACGATCCAGGGTATGTGTCTCGCCGGAACCTGTATAATGTGCTCGCGTAGCGCTGCTTTCCAGGAACGACACACAGCCCGAAAGCGAGCGCAGTCGATCGAAGACTTGTGTCTTGGACGGCAAACCTCCCGGAAGTGGGCGCGGGGGGAGGTGATGGACAGAAGAAACCGCTGAACCTTGGACCAGGCCGTGGACAACAGACCGCAGTCGCCAGAGGAGACAGAGAGGCGGTCGATGATGAGGCCCAGGAGCTCCTGGGGAAGTTCAGACCACGGCCGGATTGACGCCGCCGGGAGATTCATCGCTAGCTACAGGGTCGTGCGTGGACCTCTTTTGTTACCGGGGAACGACAGGCTGCCGCGATCGAGTTAACCGCTCGGTAGCATATGTAGAGCTGGGATGTGTTGGGTTGAGTCCGAACCGGAACGTCCTTCAGACTTCACCTTGTACGTACCATATGAGTGGGCTGCTGTTGATTCCTGGTAATTAATTCTTCACGACTGAACGATCTGGATTCGGACTCCCGGTATCTCGTTCGGACAGACACTAATTAAGCTTTGAGTCAAAGTGCCGGATATTTTCACCGGATACACGTGCAGCATACAAACCTTTGTCCGCTTCGGATTGGATTCCGAGTCCGTTTTGTGCACCCTCGTCAACCAACGCCCCTCGCAAACCCGTCAATAAATACTGAGTGAGTAGGGGCACAACTCTTACGAATCAACCACCAAAGAAAAAGCAACGCAAGTAGAACGCGGGACACACACGTACGTACGTACTAGAGCTAGCTAATTCTCAAATTAGCAAACTACCCATCGTTGTGGTCGATCCCAACGGCAGCGCACTTTTGCATGTCAATTCCATCGGGGTTGCTCGGTGTTGGCGGTGGCGCCATGATGAACCCGGAGATGATTCGACTAGCGGAGGAGCAGATGCGGCGTATGTCCCCCGACGACCTCGCCATGATGCAGCTGCAGCTCGCGTCCAACCCCGACCTGGTAAAGCTAGCATCCGAGAGCACAAGGAACATGACGCCTCAGGACCTCAAACTTGCCGCTCAGGAGCTGAACCAAACAAGGCCAGAGGAGATGCTTTCCATGGCTCAGAAGTTCACCACTGCTAAGCCCGAGGAGCTCGCCGCCATGAAGGCCCAAGGAGACGCTCAGATCACATACGCCACATCACGTGCCACGACGGTAAAGCAGCAGCGAAACCAGCTTCACGGCCGTGGGCTGTACACCGAGGCTGCTGCCACTTACAAGCTCGCCAAGGATAGCTTGAAGAATGTGCCGTCGGCAGCCGCGCATACATTGAGGGTGGAGTGCAGCCTTAATCTGATGTACTGTTACCTGAAATTGGGCAGGCTTGAAGATTACGTAAACAATGGTTCAGATGTTCTTCTAGCTTGCGATGGCTCCAGCAAGTTCGCCAAGGCGTACTACCGAAGGGGTCAAGCGTACAGTGGGCCGGGGAACCAGCAGGCTGCCGTCACTGACTTGAGTAAAGCCCATGAAATCTCTCCCGCGGATGAAACCATTGACGAGGTCCTGAGAAACACACAGGGAAAACTTGCAGCTCAAGGAAATCTGCCAAAAGGAGTTGTTATTGAAGAGGTTGTAGAAGAACTTCCAACCTTCCAACCTTGGTCTTTGCAAATTCTAGGGGAGAGCCATGATAAAATAGTAGTAAAAAACCAATGGATGGACCAGTCTCCATCCACCAGTTCCCTACCTTCTATAGCTGACATGCAAGAAGCCGCGAGAAAATCCTTGGAAGACCATGCTACGCGGCAAATGTTTGTGTCCATGGTGGAGAACATGAGTCCTGATGTTATGGCGGACTTGAGTCAGAAGCTCAGCATGAAGCTGTCCAAGGAGGATGCCGCCAAAGGTCAGCAAGCTATGCCTTCGTTATCTCCAGAAGGTCTAGACAGAATGATGAGATGGATGGGCAGAGCACAGCGAGGATTAGAAGTAGCAAACATGATAAACAACTGGCTCCTCTCCGGGAAGGGCTTGATCATTGCCGTTGTCATGCTGATCTTGGCCTTGATCCTCATGCGGCTTGGATTTAGTGGCAAATCCACCTTATGGGTGTGCAGTCAATTAACTACATGGCTTTTTGCAAAAACAAATAAATACAAGTAACCGTTTCATGTATAAATTTAGGAAATACTATAAGATTTAGAGATAAGTTATACTCCCTCCGTTCCTAAATATAAGTCTTTGTAGAGATTCCACTATAGACTACATACGGAGCAAAATGAGTGAATCTACACTCTAAAATGCATCTATATACATTCGTATGTGGTTCATGGTGGAATCTCTATAAAGTCTTATATTTAGAAACGGAGGGAGTACTTGACATCACAGGTGTATAGTTCTGGCACCTACACTGCTTGGATTCATCTATGTTTTGTCTTAGACATCCATGATGCTTGACCGCACCGTGTATCCTAGAAATTGGCAATGAATAATTATTTTTTGTTTGTTCTTGTGTGATATGATTTATTGTACTCCTTCTATAAACTAATACTCCCTCCGTTTCTATATATAGTGCGTATAGATTTTTTTCGAAAATTTCCAGTTTATAGTGCTCATTTGCAGCCATCCCGTACTTTGGACCCAAATAGCCTTGCGCGGCGACGCACATGCAGCCTACTCGCATGTTGCTTCTCCCGAACTTCAACGGCACATGGGCCTGGGGTATTCTCGTCCAAGCTTCAGCCTCCAGCTCACATGTTGGTGTGTGTGCCAATCCCAGCGCTTTGGTCAAATAGATAATGCTCAAGTTAACGTACTTACTCAAACATGATATAATAAAATAAAAGTAAGAAGAAACATTTACATGTGATAGAAGCAATACATAATGGAGTTCAACATCACCATGAGAATATCATAAGGCAGCATCATTATTGAAGATCAAGAAATCCTATAGGTACCAGATCAAGTCCAACCAAGACAAAACGCAAGGCACGGATGTCTGGACCACGGATGGCGTGCGACGCCTGTGCGTCTCCTTCGCGCCGGATCTTGCCGCGGCACGCAACGTCACCTTCGTCGACGGTGAGATCCTCCTCCGGCGGGGCACGCTTCGGCTGGTTCTGCTCGATTGGAGGGGGGTCACGGTGGACGCGTGCTATCTCCGTGAAGGGGAGAGCGTTGACATCGGCCAGATCGTGTCCTTCCCGTGCCACTTCGCTAGGGTTCACGATCGGATTCCGGTGAGGTACGCGGCGGTACACGAGAGCTTGGCATGCCCCGGTGGGGGTTCGCGCGAGCGACGGGTTGGCCCGATGCGGGTGGGTCATCTCAGGGCCCAGGCATCCTGGGCCCGCACCGGGTGCGGTGGAGTCTTCCTCCATGGATGCTGGACACGTGGACGGAGATCGAGGGATCCATGGCGAGGAGACAGATCGCGCGAGGGGTATACAAGCCCATTCCCGTGCGGCTCACTCCATTCTTGACCTAGACGCTGCCCTCTCACACCTCTGGGAGGCGCCATGGAACCCTAGATCGAAGATTTCATCCTCATTTCGGTGGTAGGAGGGAAGATTGGTGGCGACCACAGATCGTTCACGGAGGTGGTGACCTCTTCCCTGCGCGATGCGAAGGTGATGGAGGAGTACGGTGACCGGAGTTTCTGTGAAGGGCGGCGCGAGGGGTTCGGAACTGGCCGAATGGGGTGCGGAGCCGGCTGATTCGACCGTGGCCGGGGACGTGGGCGCTTCTCTTGGTCCAGGGAAGCGGACGGCGATGACCTCTCCACCAACAAGAAGAGGGCATCGGCGTCAGACGACACCGAGCGATGGGATGAGGCGATGGAGCGGGCCAAGCGGGTGAGATCTGGGGGGGGGGGGGGTTGGGTGGAGAAAAACCCTAATCCCTCCGGATCTGAAGCGGCGAACGCGTTCAAGAAGAAGCTGATGCCTGACGCAGCATCTCGAGTGATCCCCTCCACTCAGGTGCCCCCCTCCAAGGCCTATGATCCATGCTTAATCTGCAAAGCTACTAGCCATAATCCTGCTAGTTGTCCACAAGCTTTCTGTGAGAGATGCAGTAAGATGGGTCATTTGGCATCTGTGTGTTACTTTTCGGCCATGGGAGTGCGTTGCTCCTATGTGCGCTTTTCAGGCCAAGGGCCAAGGCTTTTTTTACATTCCTGATTCGTGCACTGCTAAGCAACTTAAATAAAGGGCTACCAGTGTGGTTATCACTGTCATAGAAGGGGAGGCTAGTGTTAAGGAGTTGGAAGATGTGTTTCTGATTATATTGGGACCAAGTGGCACTGCACTGCTCGGACCATTGGCCCTAATACATATGTTATGAGGTTTCCTAATCAATGGGACGTGAAAAAAGCATACTATAATGACATAATGACTCTCAAGTCCTGTGGAGTTGTAGTAAAAATTGTTCCCTGGTCAGCCAATGTTGGGGCGAAGGGGGTTATGGAGATGGCATGGGTGAAAGTTGCAAATGTCCCCCTAGAAGGCAGGAATGAGAGAAATATTGCGTATGTCTCTTCCTTGGTGGGCGTCCCATTAGAAATCGACATGGCCACCCTACACAAGCCTGAATGTGTAAGGGTCCAGCTGGGTTGTCGTAATGTGGACGAGCTCCCTGGGTTGCTGAGGTAGTGTTGGGCATGCATTTCTTTGATTTCTTTTATGAAATTGAGAAAGTGCTAGTGAGAGATCCAGAAAGAGAGAGGAATGCAGTTCATGTGGGAACTGATGGAAAAAGCTCGTCTTACATGAAGACAACTACCTTGGGCAAAGCTGATCCCAAATCTGGGAATAAAGCAAAAAAATGAGGGGGCAACAAGAGCTGTAACAATGGAAATGATAATCCTGCTGATGTAGAGGATGAGGAGAATGTGGAGTCTGATGAATCAGAGGATAACACCTTGCTGATTAAAACTATGGCCATGGAAGCCTACAACGAAGAAAAAGTGCATGGCTCTCAGGCAATGCTGGGTATTGATGATACAAGCATAATGCTAATGAGATTCAGGTAGAAAAAAAAAGAAAATCCTGTAGATGTTGATATGTCATATGAAAACATAGCTCATTCAAATGTGGTTATGGAATGTGATCGGGTTGGGCAAATGGAGGGGGAGGAGCTTTCCAAGATGCAAGGGAACTCCAATATCCTACCTCTTCTTCTAAGGATGTGGGGGAGGTGATTCCTACCCCCCATCCTCTTATATTTGAAGAGGTTCAGAGATTCAGCCTGAGGAACTTGCAGAATATGGAGGGGAGGATGCAGGAAAAAGCTATTGCCATATCTAAGAAGAGGAATTTGGAAGGTACTTCAGCAAACCATAACTCTTTTGATGCTTTATCAAATCCTGAACTTATGATTAGAGCTTCAAAAATGGGGATAGCTATTCCTGACAACAATTTCTCTAATGTGGATATTATTAGAGAACTTTAAAACATCAAGGGGGAGACCTATAAAAATGAGGGGGAACAAAATGTGATGATATATGAGGAGGTGATGTATATCACTAATGGGAAGGGAGATAAAAAACCCTATTAGTACAAACTGGGGTGATGGGGATGAAGATGTGGAAGAGCATTTTACTCTAGTTCGGTCTAGGAAAAAAAGGAGCCCAAAAGTACAAGTGGCTATTTCTAGACCCACTACTAGAAGCCAAAATCCTGTTGGGGGGGAACAAACTGGCAGCCCTGTCCATCATACCAGGGCCACCAGAGGGGGGAGGAAAGGGAGAAGATATAAATGAGAGGCCTCTTTTGGAATTGTAGGGGGGCAGGAAAAAAAGGGATGAAAACCTGCCTATCCCATGTCATTAGTGATCACTCCCTTGACTTCCTATGTCTTAAAGAGACTCTAAAAAAACTTTTTGGATAGTTACTTCAGAAAGCTCGACCCACACAATCTGTTTGAGTGGGATTGGATCCCTTCTATTGGTAAAGCTGGGGGCATATTATGCGGGGTTAGAAAAGAAAAGTTTGAAGTAATTGCCTGGAGGAAAGGTAGATTTATCCTTCAGGTTTCTCTTTATGTTATAAGTATGAAGAAGGTTTGGACCTTATGTACGGTGTATGGAGCCGCTCATGATTGTGATAAAAGTGATTTCCTTAGCGAATTTGCGGATTTCTGTTGTCATGTTCAAACTCCGTTGCTGATAGGGGTTGATTTTAACATCCTTAGACATTGTGGATAAAAAAACAAACATTGGCGTCATTCAGCCCATTCTGATCTCTTTAATTCAATCATTAATACGATGTGTTTGAATGA
>LR880967.1:19198637-19211021 GCA_904067115.1 Aegilops sharonensis
TAATATTTCTAGCATTGCCTTCTATTATATGTCTATGTTCCTCTTATCCAAAACCATTCTTGAAAGGATTGACAAGTACAGAAGGAGATTCTTCTGGCACGTGACTAAGAATAAGAAACGTTATTATTTAGTCAAGTGGTCCAGAATTTGTAGATCTAAGAATAAAGGGGGCTTGGGTGTTAAGGACCTGCATAAGAAGAACTTAAGTCTGCTTACTAAGTGGTGGTAGAAGTTGGAAACTAAATCAGGCCTATGGCAGGATATTATTAAAGCTAAATACTTCAGCATGGCCACGATGGCTGATATCAAAATGAAAAACAATGATTCGTCGTGCTGTAAAGCCATTATGAAGGTGAAGTACCTTTATTATGGCAGGGAGGCGGGTGGTGATACGATCAGGTGATATTGCCAGGCTATGGATCGACCCCGTTGGGGATAACATCCCTCTGGCTGAGTGATACGTCCATTTTGCATCATGCTTTTATATCAATATTTATTGCATTATGGGCTGTTATTTCACGTTATGTCACAATACTTATGGCTATTCTCTCTTATTTTACAAGGTTCACATGAAGAAGGAGAATGCCGACAGCCGGAATTCTGGGCTGGAAAAGGAGCAAATATTGGAGACCTATTCTGCGCAACTCCAAAAGTCCTGAAACTCCACGGAATATCTTAAAATAAATAAAGAAAAATCGTCGCCAAAGATGAAGGCCAGGGACGCCACACCCTGCTCATGAGGGTGGGGGGTGCGCCCCCCCCCCCCGGGCGCGCCCCCCTACCTCGTGGGCCCCCTGGTGGCTCTCCGACGCCCATCTTCTCCTATATGAAGTCTTTCGATGAGAAAAAAAATAGAAGGCAACCTTTCGGGACGAGACTCCGCCGCCACGAGGCGGAACCTTGGCCGAACCAATCTAGGGCTCCGGCATAGCTGTTCTGCCGGGGACACTTCCCTTCGGGAGGGAGAAATCATCACCATCGTCATCACCAACGCTCCTCTCATCGGGAGAGAGCAATCTCCATCAACATCTTCACCAGCACCATCTCATCTCCAAACCCTAGTTCATCTCTTGTATCCAATTCTTGTGTCCAAGTCCGGGATTGGTGCTAGTAGGTTGCTAGTAGTGTTGATTACTCCTTGTAGTTGATGCTAGTTGGTTTATTTGTTGGAAGATCATATGTTCAGATACTTTATGCATATTATTACCCCTCTGATTATGAACATGAATATGCTTTGTGAGTAATTACGTTTGTTCCTGAGGACAAGGGAGAAGTCTTGCTATTAGTAGTCATGTGAATTTGGTATTCGTTCGATATTTTGATAAGATGCATGTTGTCTACCCTCTAGTGGTGTTATGTGAACGTCGACTACATAACACTTCACCATTATTTGGGCCTAGAGGAAGGCATTGGGAAGTAATAAGTAGATGATGGGTTGCTAGAGTGACAGAAGCTTAAACCCTAGTTTATGCGTTGCTTCGTAAGGGGCTGATTTGGATCCATATGTTTCATGCTATGGTTAGGTTTACCTTAATACTTTTGTTGTAGTTGCGGATGCTTGCAATAGAGGTTAATCATAAGTGGGATGCTTGTTCAAGTAAGAACAGCACCCAAGCACCGGTCCACCCACATATCAAATTATCAAAGTACTGAACGTGAATCATATGAGCGTGATGAAAACTAGCTTGAGGATATTGCCATGTGTCCTCGGGAGCGCTTTTCCTATTATAAGAGTTTGTCCAGGCTTGTCCTTTGCTACAAAAAGGATTGGGCCATCTTGCTGCACTTTCTTTACTTTTGTTACTTGTTGCTCGTTACAATTTATCTTATCACAAAACTATCTGTTACCACTTATTTCAGTACTTGCAGAGAATACCTTGCTGAAAACCGCTTATCATTTCCTTCTACTCCTCGTTGGGTTCGACACTCTTACTTATCGAAAGTACTACTATAGATCCCCTATACTTGTGGGTCATCAAGACTCTTTTCTGGCGCCGTTGCCGGGGAGTGAAGCGCCTTTGGTAGGTGGAATTTGGTAAGGAAAAATTTATATAGTGTGCTGAAATTTTCTGTCACTTGTTACTATGGAAAGTAATTCTCTGAGGGGCTTGTTCGGGGTATCTTCACCCCGTCCAGTAGAGCAAAGAGTTTCTCCTCAACCTACTGAACCTACTGAACCTATTGAAAATGAAACTCCTTTTGAAATTCCTTCTGGTATGATGGAAAAACTGCTAGCTAACACTTCTACAGGAGATGGAACAAAGCATCCTGATGAACATCTACTCTATGTGGATGAAGTTTGTGGACTATTTAAGCTTGCAGGTTTACCCGATGATGTTGTTAAGAAGAAGCTTTCCCTTTATCTTTGAAGGGAGACTCATTGACATGGTACAGGCTATGTGATGATATGAGATCATGGAACTATAAAAGATTGAAATTGGAATTTCATCAAAAGTATTACCCTATGCATCTTTTTCATCGTGATCGCAATTATATATATAATTTTTGGCCTCGCGAAGGAGAAAGCATCACTCAAGCTTGGGGGAGGCTTAAATCAATATTATATTCATGCCCCAATCATGAGCTCCCAAGAGAAGTAATTATGCAAAGTTTTTATGCTCGGCTTTCTGATAACAATCGCACCATGCTCGATAGTTCTTGTGCTGGCTCTTTTATGATGAAGACTATTGAATTTAAATGAAATTTATTGGATAGAATTAAACGCAACTCTGAAGATTGGGACCTCGACGAAGGTAAGGAGTCAGGTATGACACCTAAGTTTGATTGTGTTAAATCTTTTATGGATACCGATATTTTTCGTAAGTTTAGCACTAAATATGGACTTGACTCTGAGATAGTAGCTTCTTTCTGTGAATCTTTTGCTACTTATGTTGATCTCCCCAAGGAGAAGTGGTTTAAATATCATCCTCCCATAGAAGTAAAAGTAGCTGCACCTATTAAAGTTGAAGAAAAGACTGTCACTTATAATGATCCTAATGTTCCCACTTCTTATGTTGAGAAACCACCTTTCCCTGTTAGAATGAAGGATCATGCTAAAGCTTCAACTGTTGTTCGTAAAAGCAATATTAGAACTTATACACCTCCTGAGCAAGTCAAAGTAGAACCTAATATTGCTATTGTTAAAGATCTCTTGTCTGATAATATTGATGGGCATGTTATTCAATTCTGTGGTGAAACTGCTAGAATTGCTGAACCTTGTGCTAGAGATAAACATAGACCTGTGGTAGGCGTGCCTGTTATTTCTGTTAAAATAGGAGATCATTGTTATCATGGATTATGTGATATGGGTGCTAGTGCTAGTGTTATACCTATTACCTTGTATGAAGAAATTATGCATGATATTGCACCTGCTGAGTTAGAAGATATTGATGTTACAATTAAACTTGCCAATAGAGATACTATATCTGCCATGGGAATTGTTAGAGATGTTGAAGTCTTGTGTGGAAAAACCAAATATCCCGCTGATTTTCTTGTTCTTGGTTCTCCACAAGATAGCTTTTGTCCCATTATATTTGGTAGACCCTTCTTGAATACTGTTAATGCTTAGATAGACTGCGAAAATAATGTTGTTACTATTGGCTTAGATGATATGGTTCATGAGTTTAATTTCTCTAAATTTAGTAAACAACATCGTGAGGAAGAATTGCCTAGTAAAGGTGAAATCATTGGTCTTGCTTCTATTGTTGTACCTCCTAGTGATCCCTTAGAACACTATTTGCTAGACCATGAAAATGATATGTTCATGAATGAAAGAAGGGAAATAGATGAAGTATTCTTTAAACAGGAACCTATTCTGCAACACAATTTGCCTGTTGAAATCCTTGGGGATCCTCCTCCACCCAAGGGTGATCCCGTGTTTGAGCTTAAACTGTTGCCTGATAATCTTAAATATGCTTATCTTGATGAAAAGAAAATATATCCTGTCATTATTAGTGCTAACCTTTTAGAGCATGAAGAAGAAAGATTATTGAAAACTCTGAAGAAGCACCGTGCCGCTATTGGATATACGCTTGATGATCTTAAGGGCATCAGTCCCACTCTATGTCAACATAAAATAAATTTGGAAGCGGATGCCAAAACAGTTCATGATCCTCAACGACGTTTGAATCCTAAAATGAAAGAAGTGGTAAGAAAAGAAAAACTCAAGCTTCTGGAGGCAGGTATAATTTATCCCGTTGCTGATAGTCAGTGGGTAAGTCCTGTCCATTGTGTTCCTGAGAAGGGAGGTATTACTGTTGTCCCTAATGATAAAGATGAATTGATTCCGCAACGAATTATCACAGGTTATAGGATGGTAATTGATTTCCGCAAATTAAATAAGGCTACTAAGAAAGATCATTACCCCTTGCCTTTTATTGATCAAATGCTAGAAAGATTATGCAAACACACACATTATTGCTTTCTAGATGGTTATTCTGGTTTCTCTCAAATACCTGTGTCGGCTAGAGATCAATCAAAGACTACTTTTACATGCCCTTTCGGTACTTTTGCTTATAGACGTATGCCTTTCGGTTTATGTAATGCACCCGCTACCTTTCAAAGATGCATGATGGCTATATTCTCTGATTTTTGTGAAAAAAATTGTGAGGTTTTCATGGACGATTTTTCCGTCTATGGTTCCTCTTTTGATGATTTCTTGAGCAATCTTGATCGAGTTTTGCAGAGATGTGAAGAAACTAATCTTGTCTTGAATTGGGAAAAGTGCCACTTTATGGTTAATGAAGGTATTGTCTTGGGGCACAAAGTTTCTGAAAGAGGTATTAAAGTTGATAAAGCCAAGGTTGATGCTATTGAAAAGATGCCATGTCCCAAGGACATCAAAGGTATAAGAAGTTTCCTTGGTCACGCCGGATTTTATAGGAGGTTCATTAAGGACTTCTCAAAAATTTCTCGGCCTCTGACCAATTTACTACAAAAAGATGTACCATTTGTCTCTGATGATGATTGTGTAGAAGCATTTGAAATACTTAAGAAAGCATTAGTCTCTGCACCTGTTGTTCAGTCACCTGATTGGAATTTACCCTTTGAAATTATGTGTGATGCTAGTGATTACGCTGTAGGTGCTGTTCGAGGGCAAAGAGTTGATAAGAAATTAAATGTTATCCATTATGCTAGTAAGACTCTAGACAATGCTCAAAGAAATTATGCTACTACCGAAAAGGAACTTTTAGCAGTTGTATTTGCTTGTGATAAATTCAGACCCTATATTGTTGATTCTAAAGTAACTATTCACACTGATCATGCTGCTATTAAATATCTTATGGAAAAGAAAGATGCAAAACCTAGACTTATTAGATGGGTTCTCTTGCTGCAAGAATTTGATTTGCATATCGTTGATAGAAAAGGAGCTGAGAACCCCGTTGCAGACAACTTATCTAGGTTAGAGAATGTTCTTGATGACCCACTACCTATTGATGATAGCTTTCCTGATGAGCAATTAAATGTCATAAGCACTTCTCATAGCACTCCATGGTATGCTGATTATGCTAACTATATTGTTGCTAAATTTATACCATCTAGCTTCACATACCAACAAAAGAAAAAGTTTTTCTATGATTTGCGACATTACTTTTGCGATGACCCACATCTTTATAAAGAAGGAGTAGATGGTGTTATTAGACGTTGTGTACCTGAGCATGAACAGGAACAGATCCTACGCAAGTATCATTCCGAAGCTTATGGACGACACCACGCTGGAGATAGAACTACACATAAGGTATTGCAATCTGGTTTTTATTGGCCCACTCTCTTCAAGGATGCCCGTAAGTTTGTTTTGTCTTGTGATGAATGTCAAAGAATTGGTAATATTAGTAGACGTCAAGAAATGCCTATGAATTATTCACTTGTTATTGAACCATTTGATGTTTGGGGCTTTGATTATATGGGACCTTTTCCTGCCTCTAATGGATATACACATATTTTAGTTGCCGTTGATTACGTTACTAAGTGGGTAGAAGCTATTCCAACTAGTAGTGCTGATCATAACACCTCTATTAAAATGCTTAAGTTATTTTTCAGAGGTTTGGAGTCCCTAGATATTTAATGACTGATGGTGGTTCACACTTTATTCATGGTGCTTTCCGTAAAATGCTTGCTAAATATGACGTTAATCATAGAATTGCATCTCCATATCACCCGCAGTCTAGTGGTCAAGTAGAATTGAGAAATAGAGAGCTCAAATTAATTTTGCAAAAGACAGTTAATAGGTCTAGAAAGAATTGGTCCAAGAAACTGGATGACGCATTATGGGCCTATAGAACTGCATATAAGAATCCTATGGGTATGTCTCCGTATAAAATGGTTTATGGAAAAGCATGTCACTTACCTCTCGAACTAGAACATAAGTCATATTGGGCTATTAAAGAGCTCAACTATGATTTCAAAGTTGCCGGTGAGAAGAGGTTATTTGATATTAGCTCACTTGATGAATGGAGAACCCAAACTTATGAAAATGCCAAGTTGTTTAAAGAAAAAGTTAAAAGATGGCATGACAAAAGGATACAAAAGCGTGAGTTTAATGTAGGTGATTATGTATTGCTATACAACTCTCGTTTAAGATTTTTTGCAGGAAAATTTCTCTCTAAATGGGAAGGTCCCTGCGTTATCGAGGAGGTCTATCGTTCCGGTGCCATAAAAATCAACAACTTCGAAGGCACAAATCCGAAGGTGGTAAACGGTCAAAGGATCAAACACTATATCTCAGGTAATCCTATAAATGTTGAAACCAATATTATTGAAACCGTAACCCCGGAGGAATACATAAGGGACACCTTCCAGCCCGTTTGAGGCTCCGAAAAGGAATAGGTATGTGGTACGGTAAGTAAACCGACTCCAAAACAATTTTTAAGGAAATATTTCTCCATTTTGGAATATTTAGAAAAATAGAAAAATAAGTAGCAGTCCGGGAAGGACACGAGGCCTCCACGAGGGTGGAGGGCGCGCCCTACCCCCCTGGGCGCGCCCCCGTACCTTGTGAGCACCTCGTGTGCCCTCCGGACTCTGTTTTCTTGCATGATACGTATTTTGGTCGGTAAAAATTCATTATATATACTCCCGAAGGTTTTGACTCCCGTATCACGCAAATATCCTTTGTTTTCGTTTCGAGCTATTTCCGTTGCAGATTTAGAGCACCATGACTTCTCCCTCCTCCAACAACGAAGACAAGGATGCTTGGCTATTGAAGATAGAGTTGAAAAGAGAGGAACCGGAAGAGATCAACAAGGATGAAAGGATCAAGAAGGCCATGGAGGTTCAAGCTCCGGGGGTGAAAGAAGAAGACATCCCTCAACCTTTACCTAACCTTTTCACTCCAACAGAGATTGAAGCCTTCAAGATGATTGAGTTAGCCCGCATACAGAACAAGTATCTCACACAGGAGAATATTTTGTTGAAGGATCATATTGCTGGGCTCAAGGGCATTATCCGCAAGTTGGAGGAACTTTTACGCTCGATGTGCGATTATCCACCGTCATCATCACCACCTCCATCACCTCCGAGGAAATAATCACATGAGTATGGGCACTCCCCTTGGCAACTGCCAAGCTTGGGGGAGGTGCCCTGGTATCGTATCACCATCACAACTCCTATCTTTACCGTTTTTCTTAGTTCGATCCTTTTAGTAGTATCTTGATTTAGTAGAATAAAGTCATGGCATGATCTAGTTTTGAGTTTTGCTTTATGATCCTTCTTTGTAATCGAGTCCGTGAGCTATATAGTAAAGATTAGTGTTGAGTCAAGGGCTTGATTATTTTGCCATGATCTTGGGTGAATAGAAGAAAAAGAATAAAAAGAATCAAAGAGTTCATATTGATCTTATTGAAAGTAATGACTTCACATAGAAAGAGTATGATGATTAAAAGTTGTTTGGAGTTGGCAAATATAGCTTTGGTCATTGTTGCAATTAATAGGAAGTAATAAGGAAAGTGAGATTTCACATATAGATATATTATCATTGACATCTTTTATGATTGGGAGCACTCATTAAAATATGACATGATAAAGAGTTGAGGTTGGACAAGGAAGACAACATAATGAGTTATATTTTCTTACATCTGAGATAAAGTATGTTGTCATGGATCCTCTAACGTGTTGATCTTGCCTTTCCCCCTCATGCTAGCAAAATTCTCAGCACCAAGTAGAAATACTACTTGTGCTTCCAAATACCCTTAAACCAGTTTTTCCATGAGAGTCCACCATATCTACCTATGGATTGAGTAAGATCCTTCAAGTAAGTTGTCATCGGTGCAAGCAATAAAAATTGCTCTCTAAATATGCATGACTTATTAGTGCGGAGAAAATAAGTTTTGTACGGACTTGTTGTGGACGTAATAAAAGCGACGGACTGCATCATAAAGGTCCACATACAAGGGGCAATATAAAGTGACGTTCTTTTGCATTAAGATTTTGTGCATCAACCCTAAACGCGCATGACAACCTCTGCTTCCCTCTGCGAAGGGCCTATCTTTTATTATTATCCTCTACCTTATGCAAGAGTCACGGTGATCTTCACCCTTCCTTTTTCATTTTATGCTTTGGCAAGCTTAGCATGTTGGAAAGAACATGATATATCTATATCTATATCTATACCTACTAATAAAGCAAGGTGCGTTTCACCGATTTTTTAATCCGTTCACCTCTATTTTTATAAGATTTTTTTACTATCCGAGGTGGTACTAATTTTTGTGTCATACGATCGCAGGAAATATCGCAAGCTGAAGTTTTGTATGTAACAAGTCCGTCCTGGGCCTGGCAGCCTTGCGGATGGGCTTTCCCAGAGCCCAAAAAAACCAGGCTGCTAGCCACCCGTGTGGGCTTTCTACTGAAAAGCCCAAAAAAGTAGCTCAACCATAGCAATCGAACCCAAGACCTCCTCTAGCATTCTAGATACAACAACCAGCTGAGCTAAGCAAGTTCGATGTTTAATTGTCCCACACGGCTTTTGTAAACCAATACGCACTGATTAATATACCAACCACCTCAGAAATCAACAAACAGATGGTGAAAACGAGTAGCCTCCTCATGTTTGGAGCGGATTAAAGAAGGATTGCATATAACGAAAGTAATTAAAGAAAGGATCTGTGGGCTTGATACACAAAAAATGTGAGCAAGGAGGAGCACCATGACATGTGGAGCGCACGGAGCTTGCTGGCGACAAAGCACTGGAAAAGTACGACGAGCATGCATGTGTTCGTGCAGGTGCCTCCACCACCGAAGCCACTGGGCTGCGAGTGTTCATGTATTCGTGCAGGCGACAACCACTAAAGCCAACCGGCGGCAGTACGTCGCCGTGGCCGCCGACAGCAACGACAAGGTACGACACTGCACACTGTCAAGGAGCAGATGGCACCGGAGTCCAGTCCAAGGCTGCCGCGAGTATTTATATGAATCTATTTTGTGGTCAGGGCTTGCAGGTTACAAAATTTTATACATGTAATCGAGCATTTGTGCTTAGGCCAACTCTCCTTCTTTCTATTCTATTTAAGAATATTGTTTGCAACGTGGAGAATTTCGTAAAAGATGTACTAGCATTTGAAAGACACGTCAAAAGGCACAAACCATCTTGATCATGAAAATCCTAAACCATATAGAATGAGGTGGACAAAAACGAGAAGGAGGATAAGTAGTTTTTTTTTGCGGGTGAAACGAGTGGAGGATAAGTAGTTTAGGAAGACAAGAGAAGCACCAAAATTTCATGCAATACGAACATCCAAAACCTCTCATTCAAAATTTATTTTGACGGAACCTGTCGTTCAAGCTAGCAAAATCCTACAACCCACGTAAGTATACGCCCTGGTTTTTGACCCATTCCATGCCAGTTTTGGCCAACTAGGGATTTATCACCAACCCAATATTTTAATTCGATAGAATCGACCGGTTGATGTGTATTTCATGGTTATGTTCTTTTGTTGATCTGATAGCTTGATCATTGCAGGAACAAAGGTCGATCGACAAAGAAGAGCTCTTTCAAGCTGTAGCACCTGCTCGTTTTGTCTCATGATCTCAAATTATCCTCTTTTCTTTAGTTTTGGTTGAAGTTATACTATTTGTTGTGTTATGATTTTTTTTCCATCGAAATGAAGTATTATGTGGTGGGTGGGGTGATTGACTGTATTTTTTTTATTAACTGTAAAGATTTATAGGAGTTCTAGGATTAATTGCAAATATATATTTCTAGGATTAACTACAAAGAATATTACATAATAGTATATTAATTTTCTTAGGGGGAGTAAGACAACATGCGCCTCTGGTTTATGCTTTTAGGAAAACGGTTTACCAAAGCAGAACGAGCTTTTAGAATATGGTAATTTGCGATGTTGGTATTGGTCGTCTCAATTGTTGGGTAGTTGATAGCGCCTAAACTGAAAATTACACCCTGTTACAATTGAAGGCGTCCAACTAAATCTTCTTTTGTTTATATCCTTCTCAATTGTTCTAACGTCTAAGCAATATAAGTATTCGTGTGGCAGCACTGAATGGTAAAGTATTCAGTTCCAAAGGTTCAATGACAGGTGTCTCACGCAGTGGTCTAGCTCATCGCCTTGGGATTTACCATGTTCCGACAAGTTATGATTGGGTTGACACCATGGCGAGGATGAAAAAGAAGGACACACGGTAATACGAATGGGACGTTGTTTTCAAAAAGAGGGTGTGATTTTTTTTGTTCTCCCGTTGCAACACACGGACATTTTTGCTAGTATATCTAATTGGATGTAGGGGAGCATGAATTATTATTGTTGACATTACCCTTGAGGTAAAAGGTTGTGGGGCAAAATGATAAGCCCCTATCTTTCGCTGTGTCCGATTAAAACTCCTTAACCACAAGTATTGCGTGAGTGTTAGCAATTATGAAGGACTAAGTGATAGTTGAGTATGCGGACTTGCTTTTAAGCTCTGACATAGACTCTTTCCGATGCTATGATAAATTGCTATTGCTTCAATGACTAAGGTTATAACTTGTTGGTGCTCAATAAGGTTTCTGATTCATACATTTGCATTGTATAAAGATCATCACTTGAACATAAGTAATCATATGACAAAATCTATATATGTTGCTGTTATGGAAATAATCATGATGCCTTCATGTCTGTATTTTATTTTTATCGACACCTCTACCTCTAAACATGAGGACATATTTATTGTTATCGGCTTTTTCGCTTGAGAACAAGCGAGGTCTAAGCTTGGGGGAGTTGATATGTCCATTTTGCATCATGATTTTATATCAATATTTATTGCATTATGGGCTGTTATTTCACGTTATGTCACAATACTTATGGCTATTCTCTCTTATTTTACAAGGTTTACATGAAGAGGGAGAATGCCGGCAGCTGGAATTCTGGGCTGGAAAAGGAGCAAATATTGGAGACCTAGTCTGCGCAACTCCAAAAGTCCTGAAACTCCACGGAATATCTTAAAATAAATAAAGAAAAATCATCGCCAAAGATGAAGGCCAGGGGGCCCACACCCTGGTCACGAGGGTGGGGGGCGCGCCCCCCTGGGGCGTACCCCCTACCTCGTGGGCCCTCTGGTGGCTCTCCGACGCCCATCTTCTCCTATATGAAGTCTTTCGATGAGAAAAAATAGAAGGCAACCTTTCGGGACGAGACTCCGCCGCCACGAGGCGGAACCTTGGCCGAACCAATCTAGGGCTCCGGCAGAGCTGTTCTGCCGGGGACACTTCCCTCCGGGAGGGGGAAATCATCAGCATCGTCATCACCAACGCTCCTCTCATCGGGAGAGAGCAATCTCCATCAACATCTTCACCAGCACCATCTCATCTCCAAACCCTAGTTCATCTCTTGTATCCAATTCTTGTCTCCAAGTCTGGGATTGGTGCTAGTAGGTGCTAGTAGTGTTGATTACTCCTTGTAGTTGATGCTAGTTGGTTTATTTGGTGGAAGATCATATATTCAGATCCTTTATGCATATTATTACCCCTCTGATTATGAACATGAATATGCTTTGTGAGTAATTACGTTTGTTCATGAGGACAAGGGAGAAGTCTTGCTATTAGTAGTCGTGTGAATTTGGTATTCGTTCGATATTTTGATAAGATGTATGTTGTCTAGCCTCTAGTGGTGTTATGTGAACGTTGACTACATAACACTTCACCATTATTTGGGCCTAGAGGAAGGCATTGGGAAGTAATAAGTAGATGATGGGTTGCTAGAGTGACAGAAGCTTAAATCCTAGCTTATGCGTTGCTTCGTAAGGGGCTGATTTGGATCCATATGTTTCATGCTATGGTTAGGTTTACCTTAATACTTTTGTTCTAGTTGCGGATGCTTGCAATAGAGGTTAACCATAAGTGGGATGCTTGTTCAAGTAAGAACAACACCCAAGCACCGGTCCACCCACATATCAAAT
>LR880967.1:19224123-19249287 GCA_904067115.1 Aegilops sharonensis
AAATGGAATACATTATGAAAAAAATATGGCACGATACAATTCACATATACGATGACTGGCTAAACAGGATGGCATTGCATGATTCACGTATATGATGCCTGGCTAAAGAAGATGGCATTGCATAATTCCCATATACTCCCTCCATTCCTAAATATTTGTCTTTTTAGAGATTTCAAATGGACTACCACATACAGATGTATATAGACATATTTTAGAGTGTAGATTCACTCATTTTGTTCCGTATGTAGTCACTTGTTGAAATCTCTAAAAAGACTAATATTTAGGAATGGTGGGAGTATGATATAGAAACCAAACAGGTGGCATTCACATAAAGCAAATCTAAACTAAGCTGATGACATATAAGATGTATAATGTAAGCAATGCAAGGCGCCATATGCATGATATGACCAACATCAGCATTCCAGGTTAGAGCAAACACCTCAAGTGGTAAACAGGCGTGGTCGGCTCCTTCTGAATCTCCATCTGAACAGTTATCTTCCTCTGGAATACAATCTGGAAATGCAGGAGAGGGGGGGGGGGCACTTCGCCCACCATGGAGCAGCGTCTGCATGACATTATATTTGCACGCAACTTCCTTCTCGTTTTCTCTACATGTTCAGTACGACTGTGTACAATATCTGACATGCATAATAAAAAAAATAGTTAGATTTTGTAAGGCCTAAGGGGTGCATGCAAAAATCAAGACTGATGGTAGCAAACGAGTGGATGGATCCAAAACTAATGATAGCAGGTAGATTATAGCTTCAGTTGAAAAAGATAGAAAATGGATCATCTATTGTTTGTTGCCCACCCAACATGAACCACATAGAAGACCCCAGATGAACCAGATAGTAGATAGATACTATTCGTCGTTGGCTCGATATGAGACCCATGGGCAATTCAAAACTCAAGATTGAATGATAAAGTAGCAGGTAATAATAACCGATATATAACATAAACAAACACGAAAGACTACGACCTCTCTTCCGTAATTGTGTAGTCCTCAGGTTCATCTGCTCAGTCGATGATGGTAATGCAATTGGCGTGGCTGCCGACAACGGGGAAGATGATCTGAGGCGGCCAAAGAAAGTCTGCAGGGGGGATCTCTGCTGCAGTGAACGCTTCTATCGATGGTGCACCTCAGGTGGGGTGGATGATGGCACGGCAGGAGCAGGACATAACCCACAGAGTTTTCTTTGACGCCAATCTGAAACTGAAGTAAATCTGTTAGGGCTCCTTAGAATTGGAGGATTCTATAAACGCAGGGACAGGAAAAACACAGGAATAGGATAGGAATGCACGTGCAAAACAGAGCATTTGGAAACATAGGATTTCAGTCAACCTGGGTGTTTGGCTCACATGAATTGGAAGAACAAAGGAATGGAGAAACAAAGTGTTGCGACGAGTGTACAACCTCTTTGGCATAGCCTTGTGGGCCTCAGCATCATTGGGTTGGATGTGGAGGATGGTGATGATGCTGGTGTGACTGTCGTAGGCGGGGAAGAAGATCCGAGGCCTCTGGAAACGGCGCCGAGGGTACTGCTCTGCTGTGATGGACGGTTCCGTTGTTGGAGCAACTCCGCTAAGGTGTACGGCGACGAGGCTGAAGCATGACAAGACAGACAACGTTAATCTGAAGTGGAACCCTAATATCATCTGCAATAGATGATGTAAAATACATCACCAAAAAGTGCTAGATGTAAAAGGCATCAGCCGTGCCACGGCTGCTCCGACAGATGTTGTAAGTACTGTTCACTCTGAACTTAACTGAAGAAAATGAACTTCATAGTCGAAACTGAATTTTACTGTCGAAACTGATTGAACCAGTAACAGAGCATTGCAATAGATGTTTAGGGCGTTCGAGCACTAGTAGCAGAGAAGCAGTGATCTAAATCAGCAGACGCTCGAGCAGGGAACGCACCAGCAGAGAGCAAGTCATGCAGTAGCACCGCGAGCGAGTGCTAAAGTAGCAACTCCTGTAGCTGCCGGAGGTCATGCAGCAGCAGCAGCGCAAGCGAGAGCAAGAGCAGAGCAGCAACATGAACGAAAGCAGGAGCAGTGCAGCAGCGCGACCGACAGCAAGAACAGAGTCGCAGTGCGAGCGAGAGCCGGAGCAGCTGCGGCTAGTGCCATTGTGGAAGTCGCCGCCGAGGAAGCAACGACATGGGGGAGAGACGCCGTGGATGATGTGGCCGGCGACGGCGCCGTCGATGGAGACGCCATGTCTGCTCGGTATCGAGCACCGGCAGCCCCGTGAGATCGAATAAAAGATAAAATGCAGCGGTGAGTGCATAACCTCCTTGGTGGCGTCGAGTTGGCCTCGGCTTCATCGGAGGAATTGGTGATTGTGCTGCGGTTCCAGTGGGGAAGGTCAAGACGGCGTTGTGGGGATTGAGGTGGCACGATAGACGAGGGGAACGTGGGGGCAGCTCCTTGGAGGTGGAGGACGGGGCGGCTGATCCAGCGGGACAACGAGATCGACAACGGATCCTCATCCAGTGCGGTGGATGAGGGACGGTGAGCTGTTGCGGTGGACGACATAGTCGGGGAAGAGTCTCCGGCTGGGCGGCGGTAGGGAGGCCGACTGAGGAGCGTGGGGTTTCGCGGGTTTTGGCGGCCTCGGTGTGTGAATGGGGGGCGAAGGGGGATGGGGGAGCCAAGCTTAGGGATGCGCTTGTCCGAAATGTAGGGTAAGTTACCAGCGTACCCCCACCGGTTTTGACACCGCGACATGGAGCTTCATTTCCGGCTGAGGGGTAGAAGGGGGATTTCGCGTGTCTGGGCTGCGGGAGCGATTTCGAATGAGGAGGGAGTTCTCGCGCGCTTCCAAATTTCGGGATAACAAGGCGCGGTGCGGGTTGAAGAAGCGGGAGTTTCAAAGCAGGTGAGACAAAAGATACTCAAGCTTGAAAATTTCGGGCTAACAATGTGCAGATTCCTTGTTCGGCGGAACAAACTTAACGTGTAAAAAAACAATTCATACAAGACACAAGAGAGTCATGTCCCCTTTTACTATATTGCTGTAGATGCCATTGAAAAAACTACAAGAAAAATGTAAAAAAAATCGGGAGAACAAGATTACCCTGCACAGTACCAAATCGATTCGCAGTTCCCTCAACAACAACAAAAAACAAATCAATTCCCACCAAAGAAAGAGTAATGTCCCTTTTTATGTGATTACAGATGCCATGATCTCAAATTTTAGTTTTTGAATCCATGTTATGTTGAATTCGAATATATCATTAGGTGACCTTACGGTTTATAATTGATGTAGTCATACATTTTGATCTTCCATCATATATGAACATTTTACTCCACCATGTGAACATATATATTGTCGTCTACCATATGGACTAAATTTGAATCAATTTTCCTTATTTGAATACGATTGTTGTCAACTTATATAATAATTTAAATATTATCTTGATAACAAAAAGACATGCATATAGCAGTAATCATATTTCACTATGAACTACATGTACCATACGCTCTCCAATTCAAATATCTGTATCCATTTTATGTTGAATTCAAATCATAGTACATTATTGGTCTAGGTAGCGAGATGTTCGGGATAATCTAAACCCTGTTTTCATACGTATAATTTTTGGCTGAATTGGGACAAGTTTTGGTATAAGCCTCTTGCAAAACCGGTGATTCTCTCAACAAGCCTCGTGGTTCCGAGAGGGAACGTGTCACCTTTGTGTGCGAAACGATATATGCTGCCTCCCCCCTGATTTTATTTACAGAGGCAGCATAGAACTATATGAGTGCCCTGTTAAATTTTGGAATTATTTCGGGTTCATTTGGCCTTTTTATACATTAATTCAGTTTCTGGACTTTTAATGTGCATAATCTAAATATGAATTGCATGCACATGCTCCGGTGCACCAAAGTGGGTTGAAAAATCACATGTGTGTCCTTGGTTGAATTTCTAGGTCCCATGGAAGAAATGAGAATGAAATTCAAACATCTGGGCGTCATGACTCTGCCGAGAACATCGAGAAACTTAGATTTTAAGTTCACGTAAATCCAAAACTCGACTGGAAATCATGAAACTTGGCATGGTGTCATGTCATGGCACTAACATGTTGTGGTAAAAAATTGGGCCGATTTGGAAGCTCGTGGTTCTAAGAGGGAATGTGCCACCTTTGAGTGTGAAACGATATACGCTGCCCCCCCCCCCACCGCCCTTGAGTTTCTTAACAAAGGCAACATAGAACTACATTAATGCCCTATTAAATTTTGGAATTATTCTGGGTTCGTTTTGTCGTTTTTTATACATTATTGAGTTTCTGGTCATTTAATGTGCATAAGTCAAATTTGAAATACAAGCACATGCTCTCGTGCACCAAAGTTGGTTGAAAAATCACATTTGTGTCCTCGGGTGAATTTCTAGGTCCCATGCAAGAAATGAGAATAAAATTAAAACATCTGGGCATCGTGGCTCGGCCGAGAACATTGAGAAACTTGGTTTTAAAATTCTTGTAAATCCAAAACACGTCTGAAAATCATGAAACTTGGCATGGATGTCATGTCATGGTACTACCATGTTGTGGTAAAAAAAATGGCCAAATAGGAACATATTTTGGTATAAGCTTCTTGCAAACCGAAGCTTCTCTCAAGAAGGCTCGTGGTTCTGAGAGGGAACGTGCCACCTTTGAGTGCGAAACGATATACGTAGTCCCCATTGATATTATTTACAAAGGCAACATAGAACTACATGAGTGCCCTGTTAAATTTTGGAATTATTCCGGCTTCGTTTGGCCTTATTTACACATTAATTGAGTTTTTGGTCATTTAATGTGCATAATTCAAATTTGAACTACAAGCACGTGCTCCCGTGCACCAAAGTTGGTTGAAAAATCACATTTGTGTCCTCGGGTGAATTTCTACTCCCTCCTTCCATCTATATAGGTCCTAATGCATTTTTTGAGGCTAACTTTGACCAAAGGTTAGAGCAATAATATATGACATGCAACTTACACAAAACATACCTTCAAATTTGTATGTCAAAGGAGCTTCCAATAATATAATTTTCATAGTATACATCTCATGTGCTATTAATCTTGTTAATAGTCAAAGGCTGTCTTGAAAAACACATTAGGCCCTATATATATGGAAGGAGGGAGTAGGTCCCATGCAAAAAATGAGAATAAGATTCAAACAACTGGGCATCGTGGCTCGGTCGAGAACATTGAGAAACTTCGTTTTAAAATCATGAAACTTGGCATGGTGTCATGTCATGGTAGTACCATGCCGTGGTAAAAAAAATTGGCCGAATAGGAACAAATTTTGGTATAAGCTTCTTGCAAATCGGAGCTTCTCTCAAGAAGGCTCGTGGTTCTGGGAGGGAATGTGTCACCTTTGTGTGCATAATTCAATTTTGAAATACAAGCACATGTTCCAGTGCACCAAAGTTGGTTGAAAAATCACATGTGTGTCCTCGGGTAAATTTCTAGGTTCCTTGCAAGAAATGGGAATGAAATTCAAAATTCTGGGCATCGTGGCTGGGTTGGAAACATTGAGAAACTTAGTTTTTTAATTCCTGTAAATCCAAAACACGCATGAAAATAATGAAACTGGGCTTGGTGCCATGACATGGCACCAACATGTTGTGGTAAATTTGCAGTCCGATTTGCGAAGGCGCACACATTAATAATCAACAAAGTCATTTTGGAACAAGTGCTGTCATGTTACAATCGGAAACACAAGTATTATTGAAACCGTGGGCGTTCTACTTACTAGTACCATTTACGTGCCGCCACGCGTCCCCATTTTTATTAGCTAGGAGGCGCAATGCAGGGTAGCTATTTGAGTACGAGAGGCGTGCGATAAGACCCCTGCGCGTGCTTATCGGGAGGAGAGCCCTTTGACCTCCATCTTCTGCCCACCTCTCTCCCAAGGTCTCCATTAATGGAGCCCGAGCCTCTGTTTAATGGCGTGGCTATGTCTCACTCGACTGAGATTTAAGAGAGAAAAAAGAAAATCTGAAAGCACGGATCTTGATGTAAGATCCGACGGACCTATATAGCATCTACTGCGACTTATAGCAAGACTGATGAATATATAAGGACGATTATTATTATTTTTGATCAAAGAAGGGCTTGCCCCTGCCAATTTTCATTACTGAAAACCACCACAATTCACAAGAAGTTCAGCACAACTCCAGCCTAACACGAAGGACTAAAAGCTACCAGATTGAAATCGCAACATCCCAAGAGGCCAACAAAGGCCAAACATCCGTGCTAGAACCCAACATTTCACAACCGATGACACAATCCACATCCTAAACCGATTATTACATCAAAAGAAACTAGGAAACTAAAGGAAGCCCAACAGCAACTAGAAGAACAGCAACGCCAGGGTCGCCATAGCAAGAGTTTTCTTCATTCCAGCCTCGCAACATTGATCTTCCACAGAAATATAAGGACGATTAATTGTCTTACATAATTAGTAAGATAATTGAAAAATCCACATGCGGCTACGCCCGAAATACACAAGGGCAAAAGAAGAAGGAAGACAAGGATCTGGCTCACTGATCTCTATTTTCTTGATGCGTTGCTGCAGGCCGCGGGAACTAGTCTCCGCGGTGAGCGGCGATGAGCTCTTTCGTGTCCTCAAGATGCTGCTTGAGAACATCCATGGATTCCTCCACCCGCCTTTGGCGCTCATTGCGGAGCATGTCATTCTCGTCCATAAGTTTCTTGACGATGACGCCGGTCCTCTTCAGCAAGGCACTGGTCTCCTCCTGCTGGTTTGCACTTTGGACGATCTCCTCCCTCAGCAGGTCGCGCTCGGCCCGGAACCTCTCATTACCCTCCCTTAGTTGCTGGATGACACCGCTAGCATGTTCAAACGAGGCTTTCACGTTGTCCTGCAACCTCGCCAAGCCGGAGATCTGATCCATCTAGCTATGGACGATCGCATGCATGCGCCTGTAATAGTCGTCGCCTGCCCGTGAGAAATTTTCCCGAGCCGCCGCGGCGCGGCGGGACATCTCTGCTGCATTCGTGTCGCGGCGGGACATCTCTGCTGCTTCCGCGGCGCGGCCAGACCAGTCTGCTGCATCGACGGCGTGGCGGGACCTCCGTGCTACTTCAGCGGCGCGGCGGGACCTCTGTGCTGCTACTTCCGCGCGGCGGGACATGTCGGCTGCTCTCGCAGCGAGGCGGGACATCTCTCGTGCTTCCGCTTCCATGCTCGCCTCTCCCTGGTGGCAATCTCTCGATCCAGAACTCACGCTGGCCATGGCAGACGCAAGGGAAGGATGCTGAATGACTTGTTTGTTTTCGTGGATGAGGAGTTGAGGAGGAATGTGCAGTCATCTTGGCATACTAGTATTTATAACCAAGTACTAATACACTCCTAAGTGGGAAACCATTTAGGTTGTGATCGGTGTGAACAGGTTCCGAATTCAATATAGCATGGTACTAATACGCTCCTAAGTGGGAAACCATTTATGTTGTGATCGGTGTGAACAGGTTTGCAATTCAATATAGCGTGGAGTAATTTGGAATGTGACGAGACGCAAGCTCAAAATTTATTGACGGTTCTAGTTTCGAAGTGCGGCACTATTCCCGGATGGAGTACTTCTTTTTCTACTCCCTCCTTTCCGGTTTTATAGGGCTTATCTCAAAATTTTAGTTTTTCCATTTTATAAGGCTCAATTTGGTTGTTCCCCAACATATGTTCAGATTCCAAGGTGCATTAAATCATTGCATGCAAGTATTAAGAGAAAATTGACCAATGCATGTACTTTATGCATGCATGCATTGCAATTAATGCATTGATAAACATAATTTTTTGAGAAAAACAAGAGCATTAATTAGGTACTTTTGCAAACTACAAAAAATATTCCACCACTAACCATAAACCGGAAAGGAGGGAGTACTGTTGTGTACATGCAATAACTGACACCGTCGTATACATATCTTACGGTTAATGGGGCGTTCGACGGGAATAGCCGCGTGGCGAGCTCTAGGCTAGTCCTTTTTTCAGACGTATTAAACCTATCTCTCGGGACTTCTCGCACGCACCATCGTGCCACCCACAAAAACTTGTACTCTGAGTTTAGTAGTACGTTATACAGGAAGAGAAGAGGTGCACGCACGCACTCGTCCTCTCACACACGCGTCTGTTTTTGCTCAAAAAGGAGGATGATGACCCCCGACCTCTACATCTGGGAGTCACACACGCATCTGTAGCTACGAATTGTAGTGTTCTCAACCATCCAATTGGCTCTATCATGGATGTACCTATATACTAAAACATGTCTAGATACATCTATATTTTGACAAATGGAAGGCATGTATTGTGGAACGGAGGGAGTGCTTGTCATCAAAATGGATCAAAAGGGACGTATTTAGAACTAAAATACGTCTACATACATCTCCTTTTATCCATTTTGATGACAAGTAGTACTTCTTACCCAAAGGAACTTTATATCCAACAGACACAAAATATCCGTTCGACTGTTGGAAATTACTGATCTGATGTCGAAGTAATTGCTGCATTGCCACCAAAACCCACCATTTCTTAAGCTAAAGTAGACCAAGGTAATCCCCGTATTAGCATATTACTAAGATAAACAGAAGGCACTGTCGAAACATTTAGGACGTGAGCTTGTCAATCTGAATGTGGAGGGACACAAGCTTAGCCCCGGCCAGCAGCTTGGGCGGAACTGTCAAGAAGGTCAGCTCCTACATGTCGACGTCGCCGGGATCCTTGCTGCTTGTCACCTCCATTTCCACCTTGACGGCGTCGGTCGTGCCTTTGGGCTACCCCGACGGGCCGTTCGCCCACAGCTTGGCCAAGTAGTGCGGCAGTGGGGACGCCCCCGCTCTGATGCAGACGACCGACACGGCGATAGGCGCGCCGATGTCGAGCACGCCGCCGACCAAGAAAAACACGCGGCGGTCCTCCTCCATGAACAACAAGAGCCGTGGCTCCGACAGTGGCACTTGCAGTTGGAGCACCTTGCCGTACTGGATCCTGTGCACGGGCATGGGATGCGTGGTGATGATGTGGTGGTAGAGCGCCGGTGGTGGGCCTTCGTAGCCGCAGACGGGCATGGGGCATTTGCCGGGCGCGAGCGGACACACGCTCTGGTGATCGGTGAGCTTGTGGTAAGTGACGTAGAGCTCACAGCCTTCGTGCGGGCACTCCACCCTCACCGACGAAAGGACGGAGTCCACCACCGTGTTCCGCATGTCGAAGCCACCGCCGTGCTCGCACTTCTGGCACTACCGCTGGTTCCCGGGGCGCTCGATGCGGTAGTCCGCGCAGGCCAGGTGCCCTCCCTTGCACTGCAGAAATCAATCGAACAACACATCAATCAAGAAACCTGCACCTTGCTCAATCAGCCGAATGGACGAGGTGTATTCGAACCTCATACACTGGAGGCGTCAAGGGGCGGAGGAACAAGGGGCAGTGGAGCACGGTGAGGTCCATCGAGACCTTAGAGAGCTCCATCATCGGGTCCTGTTCCTGTTCGGTCTGCATGATCTCGCCCTCCTCGTGCACAACCATCTCTCTACTTGGGCCGGGGTATTACAAAGCTTTACCGTCACATATTTTATACTCCCTCCGTTCCTAAATGTAAGTCTTTATAGAGATTTCACTAGGTGGACTACATACGGAGCAAAATGAATGATTCCACACTTAAAATGCATCTATATACATACGTATGTAATTCATAAGGCTGGTCATAGTGGGAGTAACATAGG
Source organism: Aegilops sharonensis (assembly GCA_904067115.1). Taxonomy (NCBI): domain Eukaryota; kingdom Viridiplantae; phylum Streptophyta; class Magnoliopsida; order Poales; family Poaceae; genus Aegilops; species Aegilops sharonensis. The sequence continues at coordinate 19,233,849 of LR880967.1, forward strand.
TAGTAACTTAGATGCCACATAAGCAAAAATGATGAGGTGGCAAGTAGTTAATAAGGAGAGAGGCAAATAGAGTAACATAATATGTTACCATCACATAGCGCTTCCCAATGCAAAATGAGTCTACAAAGTAATAAATGAAGACATCTATATTACCACATACTCCCTCCGTCCGAAAATACTTGTCGGAGGAATGGACGTATCTAGACGTATTTTAGTGTTAGATACATTCATTTTTAGTCATTTCTACGACAAGTATTTTCGGACGGAGGGAGTATATGATACTACCCACTATGAAGTTACTCTCCACTATGACCAGCCTAATGGAATCCCTACAAAGACTTATATTTAGGAACGGAGGGAGTACTACTTCACGGTGCATTAAATCAACACATGCAAGTATCAAAAGAAGAGTCACGGCATGCATGCATGCGTTGTAATTAATGCATCGGTAAACGCAAATTATTGAAAATATATCGAGTGCAGTGCTTTGATGTGTCGCCTCAACTCGTAGATCAACGAGAAGTTTGATTATCCTCTCCCTCGCGGACTTAACTGCACCTGCCTTTGGCTGTATGACAGGTTGGCCACACACCTGTCGGGCCCACCTATCATACACGGAAAGGCAGGAGCGTCCCTCCCTCGCCCATGAGCGTGGTGGCTGGCAAGACTAGGAGAAGCTTTCGCTACACGCTCTCCCTCCCGCACGCGGTGGACATGCAGTAGTTAAATCGGTGTCAGATGGCCCGAAGCGTACTGTAGTACTCCTCCAGTGTAGTAGTACTTCATCATTGTTCGACTTCCTGAAGAGGCGAAGAGCCAAGCGCAGCCCGGACGCTCGTGTGGCGGTTTCATGTGTAGAGTAGTCTACGATAGCGTGTACCATGCCTATAAGCTTAAAATCGTTGGGGTCGGTTCCATGCTATGTGGCCGTCTCGAAGTTTTTAGAAAAAATCAAAATAGTCTTCTGGCCCTACCTGTCACCCTGGTGATTGTAGTTTGCACGCTCATCTGGTCAACACAGGAATATATATTTTAATTTGTTTTTTTCGAAAATGCGGGACTCCCCGGCCTCTGCATCAGAATGATGCATACGACCACATATATTTTAATTTGTGGTGGATAAATGTTAGAGGTTGCAGCAAATATATTGTACACTGCGGGTCTTTCAGCCAAGTTTAGAGGCAAGCATGTGGGGCCAGTGCTATGATATGTCGCGTCAACTCGTACAACGAGGAGAAGCTTGATTTTACTACACACCTTCTCCCTCGCCCATGCGCACGGTTGCTCGCAAATGAAGACATGCTTTTGCTTAGTAGTACTTCTACAACAAGCTATCCGTCCCACTCGCCGTGGACGGACATGCAGCAGTGGATTCAACACTGTAGAAGCAGTAGTAGTAACATCATTGTTCGTCTTCTCGAAGAGGTGAAGAGCCAAGCGCAAACCGAACGTTGAAGTTGCGAACATTGGAGCACGCATATAGCCAGGCTCTTGCATGAGACAAAATTGCTATGTGAGCCCACTATTGTATTAGTACGTACAACTACTTGCTAGTATAGCCCTGTAAACCAGAAAGGAGTATTTGCCCTTCTAGAGATTTCCACAAGTGACTAGACTACACCGAGACGCAGTACATATGGAGCAAAGTGAGTGAATCTGCACCGTAAATAAATACGTACTAGTTCTATCGTTTTCCTCTCCGAGGTGCACAATATTGAGTATACTGACTAGTCTCTTTTTGACACGCATTTACATTTTTTTGACACAGTACAGATGCAAGCGCTCATATACACGCGCATACACTCACCCCTATGAACGCACGCACGCACGGCACTATCATCTTGAAATTTACAAAGTCACCATAGGCACCTCGTCGTCGACGGGTCCATAGGTGCTTGAATGCCAAGGAGGAAGAGGGTAGCGGTTCTCGAGACGTTGAACGGTCAATGATGCATCCTCAATTACATGCAGAGGGAATTAATTGGAGAAGCAGAATAGAGCCAGCACGATGTGAATGCAACAGAGTTTGGACTCTCATATAATAAAGGTGCCCCACCACTCCAATTCATCTACTCCCAAGTCTCTGCGCAACACTGCTCACTCCAATCCAAGACCAAGTGACCAGAAGCCACAAGCACCTATGGAGGCGATGGACGCGAGCGGCAGTCGGCTGTGCCAAATCATCCAAGGCGCCGGCCTGCGGCCCCACACCGCGCAGCGTTTCCAGACAGTGCTGGCGACCGCAGGCATCATAGCCCTCGCCGACGCCGGCTTTGCCTCTCGCATGGACGACATGATGGTCAACTCCATCCGCAAGTTCACCGCCATCAAGAAGCGCGCGGACGAACTTTCCGTACTGCTCCATCCCGCGCGCCCAGACTCCTTATTGCCTGCCACCCTCATCGGCCTACATGGTGACGAACTCATTCATGCCCTGGTGGCCCTGCACGTGCCGGAGGTCGCGACGAAGAATGTGCACCTCGAGGCCGCGCTCGCCGCGCAGTGCCTCGCCATGCAAGAAACCGTCGACCTGCACATCCACGTCTACGAGGAAATCATCTATAGAGGCCACTACAAGGCAAGCGAGGACAGAAAGACATTGGCCTTCTTCCAGCGGCTGGAATCTTTGGACGCCATTGTTCAGAAGCACGTCGACCTGGCCAGGAAAGCCGCTGCTACTTAGGTGCCGTTCGGTGGGCCGGCGCCCTGAGTCGAGGAGGTGGACGTCGTCGATGGATGCATCTCTTCTTCTTGCCTCCTGTAACCAGCACTGCATCGCCTTGTCGCCTTAATGTTTTATTAGAATAGTACTCCCTCCGTTCCCAAATATAAGTATTTCTAAAGATTCCAGCAAGTGACTACTACATACGGAGCAAAATGAGTGAATCTACACTCTAAACTATGTCTACATACATCTGTATGTTGTATTCCATTTGAACTAGTATCTAAAAAGGCTTATATTTATGAACGGAGGGAGTATATGGCATTTTTATTCCAGTCGTAACGTTTTCACTGTGAGGTGGGGCCGCAGTTGAGCAAACCCACCCCGCCCACCGGGCGTCGGCCGAGTTTAGAATTAGAAGAGAGAAACGAGGGAGGAGAGCTAGCTGTAGCACGGACGCTGTTGTCAGATGGGACTCGGGTTTATAGAATAGGAGTACTGAGCACTCGTGCCTCTTTTTTTTGATGGAAAAATTAGTCGTATGTCTAGTACTACCACTAGTTGGGTACGTGCGACCTATAGCTGTCATCACTTTAGGTCTCCTTTTCGAACCGCGGCTATGCTTCACAGTACATATTTTTTCACGCATTTATCCTCCTAGGCTATTTCCATGTGCTCCCATTCGCCGACATGTGGGACATAGAGCATCTGGGTCGTAGTGCATGCACGACTCGGAGCATATGCCGGGGTACTTTACATTTCAGACCTCACGAATTACATGCAAACCCCCGCAGAAGAATAAATAAATGAATGAATTACTACATGAAACCGGATTATTTTCATGGAAACCGGAGCACGTTCATTAAATTTTGGACACAACACGTTTATAAAAAATGACCGGACCTAAACCAGTCTAAGGGCCTCTTTGATATTTCCCGCAAAAAAAGGGGCTCTTTGATTCGCTGGATACTGAAAACACAGGAAGGGGGAAAGTATGATGGCGATGAACCGAGACGAGGAGAACTCTAACTCAGTTAGAGGTTAGAGTTAGATTCTAACCCTGAACTAACTCTAAACCAAAGAGGTGTATGGATGGCAGGGTTAGATTGACAATAAATGCTCTATCTCAATCATTTGACTACTTTGGACCCTATTTTTAGTCAGACTAAAATAAGTCCCTTGGATCCAAGCACCCTCTTGGTGTGGTCGGCTCTTCTGTGGCCTCCTCTGCTCACAATTGACATAAACGAACCATCTATACAAATCAAGCATGCAAAACATGATAATTTTTACTTTTTCCATACAAATGAGATATCCCACTTAAACATACAAGTCGTGAATCAAGCTTCACAAAATAAAAAACACTTCATGAAACAAACAATGAGCTAACTCATCACGGAAGTCATTCACGATAGGGAGGGAACCCGGAGCCCCTCACGCACCGAGGGAGGAGCTCGCCATCGTTGCTCTGGAGGAAGGCTCTGTAGAGCCCAAGCCCGGGGACCCCTCCGACGCTGGCCCTTGCGAGTTGAGGTCGACAATGGCATGGGTAGCAGGGCCGCTTGCCGCCGACTTGGAACTTAATCTTTGGGCCTCTAGAAATAATGCAAGCCTGTAACTAAAATACCTAGAAAGGTGAACTGAATCTTCGGGCCTCTAGAAATAATGCAAGCCTGAAACTGAAATACCTAGAAAAGTGAACTGAATCTTTGGGCCTCTAGAAATAATGCAAGCCTGAAACTAAAATACCTAGAAAGGTGAACTGAATCTTTGGGCCTCTAGAAATAATGCAAGCCTGAAACTGAAATACCTAGAAAGGTTAACTGAATCTTTGGGCCTCTAGAAATAATGCAAGCCTGAAACTGAAATACCTAGAAAGGTGAACTGCATCTTTGGGCCTCTCCAAATAATGCAAGCCTGAAATTGCACTACCTATAAACGTAAACTGACTCTTTGGGCCTCTAGAAACAATGCAAGCCTGAAATTGAAATACCTAGAAAGGTGACCTGAATCTTTGGGCCTCTAGAAAGACTGCAAGCCTGAAACTGAAATACCTAGAAAGGTGAACTGCATCTTTGGGCCTCTCCAAATAATGCAAGCCTGAAATTGCACTACCTATAAACGTAAACTGACTCTTTGGGCCTCTAGAAACAATGCAAGCCTGAAATTGAAATACCTAGAAAGGTGACCTGAATCTTTGGGCCTCTAGAAAGACTGCAAGCCTGAAACTGAAATACCTAGAAAGGTGAACTGCATCTTTGGGCCTCTCCAAATAATGCAAGCCTGAAATTGCACTACCTATAAACGTAAACTGACTCTTTGGGCCTCTAGAAACAATGCAAGCCTGAAATTGAAATACCTAGAAAGGTGAACTGAATCTTTGGGCCTCTACAAATAATGCAAGCCTGAAATTGAAATACCTATAAAGGTGACCTGAATCTTTGGGCCTCTAGAAACAATGCAAGCCTGAAATTGAAATACCTAGAAAGGTGAACGGAATCTTTGGGCCTCTACAAATAATGCAAGCCTAAAAGTTGAAATACCTAGAAAGGTGACCTGAATCTTTGGGCCTCTAGAAAGATTTATTACCTCCTCAAGCAGCATCAAACAATTCCATGCGTGCACCACAAATCTATAGCAAGTTTGATCAGGATCTACTTTTCCAAATCAGAATTAGCGCTAGAGTAAGCAAGATCAATGATATGGCCATGAGACAGAGAAGGAACAAACAAACTCACCCCTCTCGAGACCTCCCTGTAGATGCGCCGCCGCCGCGCACGACAGAGGGAGAAAAACGACTGGTGAAGGGGGAGCGGGGCGACCTTCAAAGGTCGGAGGGAGAGGGCGGCCGGAGTAGGGCGGTGAAGGCCAGAAGGAGAGGGCGGCCAGAGGACAGAGAGGGCGAGCGGCCCTATGGGGAACAGAGAGGGGTCGTGCGAGAGGGGGGAGCGATCTGGTGCGGGCAGGTGAGATTTTTTAGTTCTCTTTTAGTGGGCCCGAGGATAACTAACCCAATTAGAACCTCTCCACCGGGCTAGTTTTTTAGCTGGGTCAGAGCAAACTAGCTCAAACTAACCCCTCTTGTTTCGATAATTTGAGGCTATTTCAACCCAAACTAGCTCTAACTCAGGGATCCAAACAAGGAGGAGTGTTACTGTACATGCTACAGTGTGGACCGTAGCACATTGTTTTTTATGGCCATATCACCACATTGTTTTCTACTGCTGGTTCACTGGGCTACCGTGGTTCGCACGGCTGGTTCACTAGGTTGCCGTGGTTCGCACTCCTCCGACCTGAGTAGTACTCCCTCCGTTCCTAAATATAAGTCTTCGTAGATATTTCACTGTGGACCACAAACGGATGTATATAGATGCATTTTATGTGTAGATTCACTCATTTTTCTCCGTATGTGGTCCATAGTGAAATCTCTCCAAAGACTTATATTTAGGAACGGAGGGTGTAGTATAGTACTAGTATATACCGCATCATTCTTTGCTCCTTCTTACTACTCCGACATGTGGGAGAGCCAGCATCCGGGTCGACCTGTCATGCACCAGATTAGAGCGCGGAATGGAAGGGGGGCATCACCTCGGTCGGAGCGCCAGTAATTCATGACTATAGTGAGTGGTCATATCACAAGTCTTTCCAGTAGTAACGCGCCGTCAAATCGCACAGCCCCACTCGCTCACCCTCCTCGCCTCTCTGTCAAACCGCCTACCCGAAAACTGTCGCGCGTACTGCCCGGGAAAAGCCCCGTCCTCAACTTTTAACTACGCGAAAATAGTTCGAGCTTGTTCGTTCTATATAAATACAGTACTTATTGTATGTTTATTCACCAGTAGTAAGTAGGAGTCGTAGAGTAGTCACCTTGAATAGAGAGTTTCTTTTCTTTAATGCCACGTACACAAATTGAAACGCTTGTTGTGGAGACAAAAAAGATAATCACTCCACTATATATGGACGGAGGGGCCTGAGCGCTTGCTTTACTAGGGCTGCTCTCTTCATTCTCTCATCCTCTCTGGATATAAACAAGACAGCGGTAGCGACATTTTCTCTCTGCTCACCGCTGGTCACAGATCCGGCCGGATCCCTTCGGCCAGTGTGTGTAGAGGACTAAAAGGTGCATCGTTCACGCGGTCATCGCCGCCGAGGGAGGAAACCCATAGCTGCCGAAGGGGCCCGATCCTCTGCCCGTGCCGTTCTCTCCGACACAGCGCCGGCTTGGGAGGTCCTCCGACCCAACGTCCTCCTTGCCGTATTGTCCGCAGATCTGACCTGCCACCGCTGACATCCCGACAAGCCTCAGGTATAAGTTCTTCGAAAGCGGCCTTGCTCTACTGCCCCAGCTCCCCACGTGTCTGCATGTGCATCTTTTTCTACTCCCATTAGCTCTTCCAAAGCCACCTAAATTTTTATTATTATTAGAGGCAAAGCTACTTCATGCATTCGAATCTAGGGCTTTGTTCAAACAACGAAGAAAGGGGGGAAAGTTGTAGCATGAATCTAGGACTTGATTCAAAGAGGAAATAATATGGTGAAAGTAGTAGAGACCGGATACCCAACCAGTCTCTTGGTTGAAAAGGGAAATAATGGGAAAATGCAGTACAAACTGGATAAGGAACAGATCTATTATTGGTTGAAAAAAGGATAGAAAGTGGCGGCTGGTGGACAAGTCAATAGAGTATGTCCAGGATTAGATTTGCTGCCATCACATAGTAAAAGGTCTCCAGGATTATATTTGGTGCCCTCACATAGTAAAAGGTCTCAGGATTAGATTTGCTGCCCTCACATAGTAAAAGGTCTCAGGATTAGATTTGCTGCCCTCACATAGTAAAAGGTCTCCAGGATTAGATTTGCTGCCTCACATAGTAAATGGTCTCCAGGATTAGATTTGCTGCCCTCACATAGTAAAAGGTCTCCAGGATTAGATTTGCTGCCCTCACATAGTACGAGGTCTCTAGGATTAGGTTTGCTGCCCTCACATAGCGTGAACAAGCACGACATCACCACTTTATGCCTCCTTGTAGGTACATTGTGCTGATGTGTCCACTGTCGCATTTCCTTATACCAACCTTTTGCTGTTGTTAATGTAAGGGCGCATGTAAAATGAAGCGATCACACTGTTACCTTAGGGACATGTCTAACCAGTGTTATTGTTAATCTAATGCCTCCAGTGATAAGACGTAATTAAACTGTGTTACAAATGGCACTCCTCCTGTTTTCCCCAGTATGATAAGTAAGTTGCTCCTTTACGCTGCTGAGTGTCCTGGTGTCCCCACGGTCCCATGCCCTTAAACCAACTCTTTAGCTGCTGTTGATTTATTGTGTCTGGTAAACAAGCAATGCCACCATTAAAGTAATCCCATATTTGAGGAATCTCATTGTTGATCGTAATGCTTCTGGTAACATGAAGCATTGCTGATGTTTTAAAATTTCTACTGCCCTTGCGTGATTGCCATGAACATAATTAAGATGCTTCTTTTCATTTTGTATATGTTTCTATATTCTTATTGACCAGCAACTGTTTACTTTCTATCATTTTGTGCAAATAGGGATATCCATTTCACCTTGTTGCCATTGTGACCTTTTGGTGAACTGCACAAAACACTTTTTTTTGAATGAGTGTCTTGTGCAGTTCAACTAAAATGTCACGTGGGCAACATCTCTCAATTTTGGTGGAACTGCACAAAATGGTGATTGGAGTTTCCAAAATCTCCGTCAAGTTCTGCTGGTAATCTCGTGCAACATTTTATTAGCCTTTGCAAGATGGAGCCGTCACTGTCACCACAATGGCACTTTATTTTAGTGGAACTGCACAAAAGGATAAGAAAATTATAGTTGCACCTTACATGAGCCAGACAACCAACCTTAATGTTCCTCAATTTTAGTGCAACTACTAAAGAAGAACCTGGCAGCTCACAAGAGCAAGTACTTCTTGCTAGCTGAATGATGCAATCTTTGCTTCATTTCAGGTGAACTGCAGAAAAAGGCGCATGAATTGTATCATGGAACTCCAGGTAGACCTCATCCTAGTGGAGCTGGAGGTTGAGTTCAAGGAGGCCGCTACTAAAGTGAAATCATGTTCTCCTATCTCCTTGTTTGTGCTGTGCAAATAGGAATACTCAACTACAGATGTTGTGACGGTCAAGAGCATTCAGCAAGTTCTTCGATTGTATGACATGGCTAGCCAAGATGGATTTAATCCTGATATTCACTTTATCAAAAGGCTCTAATGGGTTGGTTGTGAATCTTGCAAGCTGGGAATCAATGAGATGTGTAGGCATCTTTGTCGTACTTATTATTTGAATCTTATTTGTTGGTTCTGAATCTTGCAAGCTGGGAATCAATGAGATGTGTAGGCATCTTTGTTGTACTTATTATTTAGATCTTATTTGTTGGTTCTGAATCTTGCAAGGTGGGAATCAATGAGATGTGTAGGCATCTTTGTTGTACTTATTATTTGGATCTTATTTGTTGGTTCTGAATCTTGCAAGCTGGGAAACACGGCATGATGATGCAGAGGACAACAACCACAACAAACAGTTCAAACTTGGTAGTATTATCTTTGTGAAAGTGCGACAAATGTGTTGATCGTGTGCGTCCTGAGAATAATAATTCTAATTGTTGTGCATGTTGATCCCGTGGCACTGATAGAACGAGCCAATGCATTGCTTGTTTTAAGTATAAATTTCTATTAAAGCTAATTAAATTTAAGTAAAGTGACCACTAACTCCTGTTATTACAGTACCAATACAGACCCGCTCGTGAACCGACGTGTGGCCGGAGTAGGTTTCTTAATGGAGGCGTTTGAATGCGCCGAGGGTGCATCTTCTGTCGGGCGTGCAGCGGACGAGGGAGGGGTAGTAACTGTTGTCGCATGTACACACTTAGCTTACTGTTGAATCCAGTTCCCCAAGAGCTGAAAAATGAACTGCTGCCGCCGCCTACACGCTCGTTCACTCGAAGAGACTCCAATGGCGATCCGAGGGGTGAGCTTGCTGGATATGGACTTCAACAAGGAGTTAGTTCGCCGTTCAGTCCTATGGCTGCACCAAGTTGAATGTGATGTACAACAACGATACGGACTCGGTGAAGCTCTGCCTCGCCTCAGTCCTATGGCTGCACCAGGTTCTGGAGCATTCGCTGTTTCATCGGCAGCACCGACTGCACCTTAGCTACGGTGGAGAGAAGGAAGAACGCGATGATTCGGCCATCTGGTGCAACAAGCTTGTGTACATCCATAAGCAATACAAGATCATCGGCAACGGGCAGGAGAAGGACTCCATGGTTGACCTCGCTGAGACCATCATCGACCCCTGATACGCCAACATGAAAGAAGACGACCTGAACACGTGGGAGGTACCTCTGAATCTAGCCTACATAACCTATGCGGCCAAGGACGCATACGCATGCTACGACATGTACAGGCAGATCTTGGACATGAGGGCGTGCCTGCTTCCCGTAACCGACGAGTACACGGACAGCCACAGCGTCATGATCAAGCGTGCCAGGAAGGTCTAGATGTTGTACTTTATCTGTTTATAAGCACCTTTATAATCTGAGTGTTTCATGCATCAGCCAATGTGTCGTAATTATCTGTTTTGTCCGAAATATTTCTTTTAAGAACCCATTAACCTGATTGCTTTTTTTAGTGGCTATTTGCTTATGTATATAAACTACTTCACTTGTCCGTAAAAAAAACTAGTTCACTCGGCTGCCGTGCTTTGAATCTCCTTCATCCCAACATATTCCTCTCCTCAGGTGGACCCAGCAGGTCTCTGAATTTTCTCCCACTTTCTTTTTCGATGTAAACTGAGTTTTCTCCCAGTATTTTCCCCTAGAACCAACTCAACTGTCCCACGTCTAGCCTAAAAAGTAATAATACCCCACGTACTATTAACTACTCAAATTAAAATGATATTTTATTTCGTAAGTTGAAAGTTCTTATAAAATAATAATAATAATTGTTTATATATAACTTGCCAAGTTAACTCCTAGTGATTGCGTACATAAGCTTGCAAAGATTTTACTAACGTGCAATCATGTGTTTATGTTTTTATAACATTTCTCCGTCTAGCCCAACATGATATTTTCACCCAGCCCAGCAAGTCCGCGGATTTCGAGAAAAATGCGAATGGGATTTAAACGGGCTGCATAGATGCTACATCATTGTTTCACCCAGCCCACCAAATGGACTAAAAAACAAATGGACTGGCTGACATGTGGGCCAGTAGGTCGAAGCCTAAGAAGGCGTTGGATATACATCCAACGGCCGGCATTCTTCTTCAATCTCTCGTCTTCTTCCCCCAATGATGTCGGAACCGCCTGCTCCAGCCTTCGGCGTCAAGCGGCGTTGTTTTGCGCTCCTCAGTGAAACGCTACCCCATCGACGGCCAGGCCATCCCTCCACTCCGCACCTCATGTTATTCTCTGCCGAGTGTAGCCCCACCCCGCACCCGAACCAGTCAAGTTTTCCACTCCTCTCTGTCTGCGACTCCACTGCCGCGTCTTCCCCATCTCCGGGTCGTTCCAGTCTGGGGCCTCGCCGAAGTCCACCGCCTTGGTGCGCTCGGCGCGGCGTGGTCAACATATGAGAGTCATCGGAAGAGGACTGTACGTGGAGAGCCTGATGGCTGGGACCCACGAGGTCCATGGTCGCACGCAAGGAAAATTCCTCCTTATTACGCACTGTACGTGCACTGTACGTGGGAAGGGCTTCCGTATTTCGTGAAAAAACGTCCCCCCCCCTAACAGGTCGGACCCACCAGCTATATCTTCGCACGCAAGGAAGTGCCTCCTTATTACGCACCAAAAAATGAATACCCCCTGCTAGCTGGGACCCACCATAGTGGGTGGCTGACTTGTGGGCCCACTAAGTTGACGAGGACGGAGGGCTTTGTCAACTTAGTCAATATGAACGATTCTAGCTCCAGTAACCGTACGATGTCCATCCAACGGCCATAGTGCTTCTTCAACCTCTGGTCTTCTTGCTCCAGCCGCCCAAAGCAGCGCCGGTCATATCGCGTGCTCCTGCCTCTCATGGCCGGCTGTGATGCCGCGGAGGCCTCACCGCTCCCTACTACTCCCATCGCTGTCCTAAGGTATCCCTCTACTCACCCACACCCCCTGTTATTCTGCAGCGACGGCAGCCTCACGCCGCAGCCGAACCAGTGAACCCTCGTACTCCTCTCCGTGTGGGCATCCACTGCCGCGTCTGCCCCTGCTCCGCGTCATCCCCTTCCTACGCTTCACCGTCGGCCATCGCCTTGGTGCTCTCGGCGCGGCGTGGTTAATGTGGTCAACGACCAACTTCCATCGGAAGAGTACTGTACGTGGAGAGGCTGACAGCTGGGTCCACGGCCACAACCCAGTTTTTTTGTGGTTTGCCAAGTAAGTCGCTTTGTCAGGCCTGTTGGGCTGCAAATCTTTCAAGACGAGGAGAGCTTCATTCGGCTGGCTGAGAAAATGGCCTATCAGTAATGAGAAATGGGCTGTACATTTTTAAAACACATCAAACCGGTAATTAGTTTCAAATATCTTTTTTTCATTTTGAGATTTTAAATTACATTAATTTTTATGCGTGGAGAATTTGTTGGATTTTATATTGATATACATTTATTTTTAAAATCAGTTTGAATGTGAGTCGAAATTTTGGGATTAAAAACAGTTCTGACCGCACCGAAATATGCAAAATTTTGTATAATTTTTTAACCGTGGCCACAATATGGGCTGTAATGCTAACAAAAAGAATATGGGCTCCAAAAAAAACCATAAGAATTAGCAAATGGGCTGTAAAGTATTAGAAATAATGGCAGATGGGCTTTATGTTGTTTTCCACATATTTGAGGCTTTCCTAAAAGAAGGTTGACGCACAAGCAGTGACTGTTGGATGTCCATCCAACGGCCGTCGTGCTTCCTCAATCTCTGCTCTTCCTGCTCCAGCTGCTCAAACAAGCGCCGACGGGACTGCCTGCTCCCTCCTCCCCGCGGCCGGCTGTGCTGCCAAGCAGGCCTCACCACCCCACCGTACTCCCATCGCTGGCCTAGCCATCCCTCTACTCACCCACACCTGCTGTTATTCTCCGGCGACGGCAGACGAACTAGTAAACCCTCGTACAGTCGTACTCCCTTCCGCATGGGAAACAACTGCCGAGTCTTCCCTGCATCCGTGTCGTTCCCTTCCTAGGCCTCGCCGTCGTCCACCGCCCTGGTGCTCTCGGCGCGGCCTGGTCAACGTGGTCAACGACCGACATGCATCTGAAGTGGACTGTACGTGGAGATGCCGACAGCTGGGTCCATGGCCGCACACAAGGAAATGCCTCCTTATTACGCGCAAAATAATGATTCTTCCACCTGACATCAGGGACCCACCGAAGGGCCTCTGTATTTCATGAAAAAAACGTTACCGCCGTTGACAGCTCGGACCCACCAGCTATATCTTCGCATGCAAGGAAGTGCGTCCGGGCAAAAAAAAAAACGATTCACCCCCCTGACTGCTGGGACCCACCAGCTACATCTTCGCAGGCAAGGAAGTGCCTGACAGTCAGGACCCACCTGGTCGAAGCGTACGTAGCATTGTCATTCTGGTCGCAAACGTGTACGTACATACTGGTCGTTGTAGAGGCGCGCACGTGTCGTAGTAGAGGCGCGCACGTAGCATGTACACGTATGAGGGAGTCCCGGACTAGGGGGTGTCCGGATAGCCAGACTATCGTCACGCCCGGACTCCAAGACTATGAAGATACAAGATTGAAGACTTCGTCCCGTGTCCGAATGGGACTTTCCTTGGCGTGGAAGGCAAGCTTGGCGATACGGATGTGTAGATCTCCTACCATTGTAACCGACTCTGTGTAACCCTAACCTATCCGGTGTATATATAAACCGGAGGGTTTTAGTCCATAGGACAGAACAACAATCATACCATAGGCTAGCTTCTAGGGTTTAGCCTCCTTGATCTCGTGGTAGATCTACTCTTGTACTACCCATATCATCAATATTAATCAAGCAGGAGTAGGGTATTACCTCCATCAAGAGGGCCCGAACCTGGGTACAAACATTGTGTCCCTTGTCTCCTTTACCATCCGCCTAGACGCACAGTTCGGGAACCCCTACCCGAGATCTGCCGGTTTTGACACCGACATTGGTGCTTTCATTGAGAGTTCCTCTGTGTCGTCACCGATAGGCCCGATGGCTCCTTCGATCATCAACAACGACGCGGTCCAGGGTGAGAGTTTTCTCCCCGGACAGATCTTCGTGTTCGGCGGCTTTGCACTGCGGGCCAATTTGCTTGGCCATCTGGAGCAGATCGAGAGCTACGCCCCTGGCCATCAGGTCAGATTTGGAAGTTTGAACTACACGACCGATATCCGCGGAGACTTGATCTTCGACGAATTCGAGCCGCAGCCAAGCGTGCCGCACTGTCTCGATGGGCATGATCTCACTCTGCAGCCGAACAGTGCCCTGGAGGCCGCACCAGTATCCGCTCCGACCCTTAATCCGGAGCCGGATTCCCCGATCGAGGACGAGTGGTTGGACACCGCCTCGGGGGCTACAATCTCTACGGCGATCGAGCCGAACTCCATCCCTGTCCTTTGCGAAGACCTCGACTCCAGGGTGCCGGACTCCTTTCCGGACTCCGAACCCTCCGCGCCCCTGCCAATCGAATCCGATTGGGCGCCCGTCATGGAGTTCACTGCCACGGACATCTTTCAGCACTCGCCCTTTGGCGACATCCTGAATTCACTAAAGTCTCTCCCTTTATCCGGAGAGCCCTGGCCAGACTACGGACAGGAAGGTTGGGATGCGGACGACGAAGAAATTCAACGCCCACCCACCACCCACTTTGTAGCCACTGTCGATGATTTAACCGACATGCTAGACTACGACTCCGAAGACATCGACGGTATGGACGACGACGCCGGAGACAACCAAGACCCAGTGCCTACAGGGCACTGGAAGGCCACCTCGTCATATGACATATACATGGTGAACATCCCGAAAGATGGGAACGGCGAGGGAACAACGGAGGATGACCCCTCCAAGAAACAGCCGAAGCGTCGACGTCAGCGGCGCCGCTCTAAATCCCACCACAATAAAAACGGTGATTCCGGCACGGGAGATAATAACACCCCGGATAGTGCCGAAGGGAACCCCCTCCAGCAGGACTCAGCGCAGGAGGAGGGAGAAGCAAGTCCGCTCGATAGTGCGGCAGAAAGAGAGGTCGAGGACGATAATTATGCGCCTCCCTCCGAAGATGAGGCAAGCCTCGACGACGATGAATTTGTCGTGCCTGAGGATCCCGCCGAACAGGAGCGTTTCAAACGCAGGCTTATAGCCACGACAAGCAGCCTCAAGAAAAAGCAGCAACAGCTTAGAGCTGATCAAGACCTGCTAGCTGACAGATGGACTGAAGTCCTTGCAGCCGAAGAGTATGAACTCGACGCCCCTCCAAAAGCTACCCCAAACGCAGGCCGTTGCCTCGACTAGAGGAGGAAGCACCCAAGTCGCGAGTGCACGACATGGCAGACCGGCCACCCCGTGGCCGCGACAGAGAAGCCTCTCGGCCCTCCGCTCAAGCCACACCCCGACGCCACTCAAAAAGTACCAAGGCAAGGGAAAACGTGCCGGACTTACGAGATATATTGGAGGATAAGGCAAAACATACAAGGTCGATCTACGGATCGCGTGGGCGCCCAGCAACACGGGATGATTACCGTCGCGCCGGATACAGTAAAACCGGCCGGGCCGAACACAGTAGACAAAGCTAATATGAGCTAC